>VXBP01009298.1:0-180379 GCA_013400115.1 Rhinopomastus cyanomelas | reverse complement strand
TCCCATTGGCCTTCTTGGCCACCAGGGCACATTGCTGTGCCATGGTTAACCTGTTGTCCACCAGGACCCCCAGGTCCCTCTCCACAGGACTGCTTTCCAGTAGATCACCTCCCAGCCTGTACTGGTGGAGTTTGTTATTCCTCCCCAGATGCAGGACTCTGCACTTGTCCCTGTTGAACCTCATCTGGTTTCTCTGTGCCCAGCCCTCCAGTCTGTCCAGGTCTCTCTGGATGGCAGCACAGCCCTCAGCCGTATCAGCCAAACCTCCCAGCTTGGTGTCGTCGGCAAACTTGCTGAGCAGACACTCTGTGCCCTCATCAATGTCATTGATGAAGATGTTGAACAAGACCGGTCCCAGCACCGATCCCTGGGGGACACCACTAGTCACAGCTCTCCAGCTGGACCTGGCACCATTGATCACCACCCCTGAACTCTATCCTGCAACCAGTTCCTAACCCACCTCACTGTCTGCTCTTCCATCCCACACCTCCCCAGCTTGCTCACTAAAATTTCATGGGAGACAGTGTCAAAGGCCTTGCTAAGGTCAAGGTAATTCTGCACTATTTCACCAAGGTGGTTAGCCAGGGCAAACAGGAGGCTCTGCAGCGCAGCCCTTGGCCTTCTGAACTTCGTTCAGGTTAAAGCTCAGCAGGAGGGAGCTGGAAGGGCTAGAGTGACATCACCAAGCACACGACCTTTGTGGCAGTGGGCTGACTTTAGTGTTGGAGCCTGCACATCTCCCCTGGATGCTCTCAACAGCACCAGGCCCAAGTGGGAGCTCTTCAGTTCAGGCTGCTGCACAACAGCAGCTCTGGAGCTCTGTGGCTTTAGACTCTCTTGTACGTGTGCAAGCAGCTGCAGGGGAACTGACTTCTGCTGGGTGGAAGCCTCAGCAGCTGTGGTGTCACCATCACTGCATTTTATTCACAGAAACGACACTTCAGGTAGGCACTTCTGAAGGAACCAGTGTCTCAGCTTTCAGATCGTGGAAGGTTCCTAAAATGTGGTGAGATTAATGCAGTAATTCCACTTCAGAATGACTGGGTTTGTTCTCATAAGGTTTAGATCCTCGTGAACTTCAGTGACATAAATCATCTCTTTAGCAGCATTAAACTACTAGATGATAAAACACAACGCGGGTTGTCTCCTTCTCTGGAGACGTTTAAAACCCGCCGGGACATGTTCCTGCACAACTTCATCTAGGTGACCCTGCTCGGGCTGGGGGATTGGACTAGATGATCTTTCAAGGTCCCTTCCAATCCCTAATGTTCTCTGTGTGTGGTTCTCAGCAATGATGCAGTGAGTTAGTTAAACTGAACACATCTTAGTGATGCTTAGAGGAGTACTCCTTGCACAGTTGGGTTGTTTATGGCCACTGTAAGGTGATTCAGGTGAAAACTGGGTTTGTGTTTTCCTGTTGAGATGCTCCTGTGCATCACAATAGCTGAATCGCTATTTTATAGCACTTGCACAAGTGCCTTTTGCTCTCCATGTGAAAGGGCCCACCACCTGCATATCTACAGCCAAGATGAGACTTATTTTCACCTCACTGACTGGTTTCTCTTCAAAACCCTTTCGTTCTGTTTGCCTTCTAATCTCCTAGATGCTGTGTTACTGCCTCCAGGAGGGCTGCAGCACAGCCATCACTGCCCTGGCCTGTGCTGTAGGGTTGCACCACCAACATGCCACCTCCAGTAAAGAGCCCACAGGCTTCAACAACCCAATTTTCAAACCAGTGACACTGGCCTGGGAGTTTCTGTCATGCTGACAGACCTTTCAGACTCTGCAAGAGACTCCTTTTTGTTTGTAGCTGTGGTTTGGTACCGGCTCCCTTAAACGAGAACTAACCACAACCAGCAAAACGTAGCCGGCATCACACACATGACGGACAACAAAAGAACTGGATGAAACGTCTCACTTTCTGAAAACGTGGTCAAAGGTCAAGGCAGAGGCAGGCGGAGGGCAGTGGGTCACAGGAGGAGGTGCGAGGACAAGCACCAGCGCGGGCTGCACTTCGATTCTCGGCACAAACCAGCTCTGGGATTGGGACGTTGCTTTCATCTGGAAACAAAACATTTCCCAGAGCTGCCAGAAGGTGCCAGGGGTTTGCAGGAGCTGTCCTGGGGTTGGCAGCAGAAGCCCTAGTAGATGGCCACCCAGCTTCCCCATGCTGAACATAGTATGGCTGCACAGTTCCGTAACTCCCAGCTGGCTCTTGTGGCCAAGAGGGCCAACAGCATCCTGGGGTGGACCAGAAGCAGGGTGGTTAGCAGATCAAGAGAGATTCTTCTCCTCCTCTACTCTGCCCTGGTGAGACCACACCTGGAGTATTGTGTCCAGTTCTGGGCTCCTCAGTTCAAGAGGGATGTGGAGCTTCTGGAGAGGGTCCAGCGTAGGGCAACGAGGATGATGAAGAAGGTGGAGCACCTCCCTTAGGAGGAGAGGCTGAGGGAGCTGGGTCTCTTTAGCTTGGAGGAGACTTGAGGGGTGACCTCATTAATGTCTACAAATATTTGAGGGGTGGGTGTCAAGAGGATGGAGCAGGGCTCTTCTCAATGTCATCTAGTGACAGGATGAGGGGCAGTGGGTGTGAGCTGGAACACAGGAGGTTCCACATCAATACCAGAAGGAAGTTCCTCAAAGTGGGGGTGATGAAGCACTGGAACAGGCTTCCCAGGGGGGTTGTGGAGTCTCCTTCACTGCAGACGTTTAAGACCCACCTGGACGTGTTCCTGTGTGACTTGGTCTGGGTGATCCTGCTGTGTCAGGGGGATTGGACTGGATGATCTTTCGAGGTCCCTTCCAGTCCCTAATGATTCTGTGATTCTGTGAATAGGGTCAGAGCTTCAGCTTTCTCAAGGGCCTCAGTTAATTGCAGTTAAGCACTTCCCTGACCTAAAAATATGTGACCATGAGAGACATGAGCTGTCTCACATGTCAATGTCTCACATTTTTTCTTGCCTAAAACACTTCTAACTAGCCCTTACTTGTTAAGCAAGGACATTGTTTTTCTGTGTACACAACACACAAGAGGAAGCAGGAGGGTGTATCTTCCCACATTCCTGAAGCACCTGGCTGAAGAGGCAACCCTGGGAGCTGAGCTGTGCTTTGTTAAAGTCGAGAAACCCCTCAAAATGCACTAAACCCCACCAGTGACTCCTTAACTGTTTCTTTCCAGAAGACCCGTCCAGGATCTGTAACGTGTTGGTGTGGTGGCACTGCCTGTGTCTGCAGTCATTCACTTGAGGCTCATTCTGGAGATCATCGCTAATCAAGTGCAGGAAAAGAGGTTTGGTGGGGGTGGTCTGCACGAATTCCCCAAAGGGGAATGGTGCCTGACCAGTCTGACAGCTTGCTCTGATAATGGCAACTCAGAGGGCTGTGATCAGCAGCAGAGTCTAGTTGTAGGCCTGCAGCTAGTGGTGTTCCAGGGGTTAGTACTGGATCCAGTCCTGTTCCACATCTTCAATGACCTGGACGTGGGGACAGCGTCCCCCTCAGCAAGTTTGCTGATGACACAAAGCTGGGAGGAGAGGCTGACACACCAGAGGGCTGGGCTGCCATCCAGCGGGACCTGGACACACTGGAGAGTTGGGCAGAGAGGAACCTAGCGAAGTTCAACAAGGGCGAGAGCAGAGTCGTACACCTGGGGAAGAACAGCCCCCATACCAGTGCTGTCTGGATTCACCTGCTGAACTGCAGCTCTGAGAGGGACCTGGGAGTCCTGGTGGACAAGAAGTTAGCAATGAGCCAGCAATGTGCCCTTGTGGCCAAGGCCAGTGGCATCCTGAGGTACATTAAGAGTGTGACCAGCAGAGGAGCTCCCTCTCCATTCTGCCCTGGTGAGGCCACATCTGGAGCGCTGTGTTGAGGTCTGAGCTCCTCAGCTCGAGACAAGGAACTACTGCAGAGCGCAGGGGAGAGCGACAAAACCAGTCAGGGGACCGGAACATTTCCCTTATATGAAAATGCTGAGACACCTGGCTCTGCAGTCTGGAGAAGACTGAGAGGGGATCTTACCAGTGCATACCAGTCCCTAAAGCACATCTAAGTGGATGGAGCCAGACTCTTCAGTTGTGCCCAGCAACAGGACAAGGGGCAATGAGCACAAACTGGAGCACAAGAAGGTCCACCTCAACTGTAGGAAATCCATAGCTCTGAGGGTGACAGAGCACTGGAACAGGCTGCCCAGGGAGGTTGTGGAGTCTCCTTCTCTGGAGGCATTCAAAACCCACCTGGACACAATCCAGGTGTAACCTAATCCAGGTAAATCTGCTTTAATGTGGGGGGCTGAACTAGATGATCTCCAGTGGTCCCTTCCTGCCCCTGCTGTCCTGCAGGATTCTGTGGAAGATAAAATTAAAAGAAGGAGCTGATCAGAATCTACGATTTGCATTTCAGCTGTGCTGAAGGAATCAGAGGCAAGACTGCAGAACGGACATTCCCATCAGGCTGGAGTGTCCACACTTGCTGCTTTGAGGGTATCTAATGTGCTGCTTTGAAACTGTTTGCTGCACTGGGACTGGAATCAGGCACAGGGTGTTCTCAAGCAGACTGAGAGTCTTGCACAGCTGCAGTTCTTGTTATTTTTAAAAATTTAATAGACAAGTTAACGTAACCACACAAACAGCGACTCGTGTCAGACCACACAGTAACCGAGCGAACACCGAGTTAAAGCTGCGCGATACAACTGATGCCGCTCAGAACAGCAGAATTACCTTGTAGGGCTTTTACAGGAACAGCACACACACACACACACACACACACACACACCAGTCAGTCTCTTATATTCAGTCTTCCACTTGAGGATTAGCAGTAAGTTCTGTTAACACTGGTTTTTTTAAGTGTCCTACACTTACTCGAGGTCATCATGGTGGTAACGATCCTGTACCCTGTCTGTTTTAACCAGAGTCATGTGAATTTGCAAATAAGTCGTTCATTAGTCATGCTGCTTCTCTACCCTCACATCTTGATCCTCTCATTTCCCCTTTGATTCGTTGCTCCTTGTTTTGACCAACTTCAGCTGGTTCTGCTGAACCGACTTTATAGAAGAGGGTAACTGCCAGTATCAGCCTAGTGCAGGACACCCAGAGTGTCTTGTCAGGATTACCCTACTAGGGCTCCCCTGGCTGGAAGATGACTGGCATCGAACTCTTTCAAAGTCTCTCTTATTCCACTTTTCACCTGAAATCTGAGCATTGCTGCACTTTTCCCTAATTCCAACCACCTGTTTGGATGGTCCAGTTAGCAGGGAGAAGTATTTTCTTCTGTGGATAGTATCTGAGTTGTTGCTTCCTCAAGAGATGGCAGGGCAGTTTCACCTGCCCACGCGTTACCTCCAGGCAGCGCAACGCGTCCAGCCGCTCGGTTCCCTTTAGCGTAACTTCTGCAGCAGTGACGCAGAGGAAAGCAACGTGTCAGGTTTGCTGCAGCCCGGGAGAGGACAAAGGAAACAGTCGGCAAATTTTACTGAAGCATAAAGACACGAAGCAGGAAATCAGTGGCTCAGGCATTTTGACTCAGAAAGGTAAGCACTGCCCTAAGGACCACGGAAAGGAAGGAAGCTCCAAAGGTGTCTTCAGTGAAATTACTTGCTTTTAATTAAACACACACGCCAGCGCACAGATCTTAGTGTGATCAGTCTTGAAAGTTTGAGGTTTGTTATTTCCAGCTGGAAATACTTGCCTAGCATGACCGCTTTGCACCCAGCGATGCCCCGCTCAGCTGGGAGAACACCCATTCACTGAATGGACACAGCGCGGAGGGACAGGGACTCGGGTGGGGTGCTCCTCAAGGCACTAACAACTGCTGGCAGCTTCTGCCAGTGGGAGCGTTACGGGCTGAAAGCTGGGGACTTTGGCAAGATCCAGACAACACTACGTGGGACATCGTAACAGATAAAAAGGAGGGCGATTAGCTTAGTCTCGCGGAGCAAAGCATTGGGTCTTGTGGTGGGCACATCTGTTGCTCTGAGCCAGGTGCTGATCTGCCACGGCCGAACAGAGCGCTACGTCCTCTCCCACCGTGCGCTTGCAGAGATGCACAGAGAGGGGTATTTCTACCTCGACATTTTGGTAACTAAAAATCAGGACACTTCAGTGAGAATGGGGCAACACCTGCAGGGCAAATTATTCTCATGGGACAGTGCGAGTGCTGAATGGACAGGCACGTTCTCTACCTCCAAAAGGCAGAAGTGGCTCCTACTGAAGGGTGAGGTGAATGCCTAGGGATTCCTGCAACACACAAGGCATCTGGTTTACACCTACACACTGCCCTAGGAGGATAACAAATTTACATTCTCCAGCAGCATGAGGCAGAGTATCCAGAAAATGCTGACGTGGACAGTCTCCACCTCAGCTGTCCGGGACCACAAGCAGTGCCAAGGCACAACACAGAGCGAGATGCTTTAGTTTCAGACGGGAACGAGATGCCAACTCCCCATTCCTCAGGTGCTGTAAATACACGCTCCTGTGCTGAAGTACATGTATGGAATTTCAACGTGCTTTAAATTCAGCAAGTCTGTGGAGTCTCTGCCTGTGAACATTGCTGGTGGGTGCTCAGGCCTTCAGACAGCGGTTTGTGCCAGACTGACCACACCGGCAGCACAACATGTGACAGCACACACGGCCATTTGACACACCAAAGACTCATTCCGCACTACCTGAACAAAGTCAGACAGGCCAGAAAAGATGGTTCAGATACTCTGTGGGTTTCTTTTGACTGAAAAAACATGGAACTGGCAGACAGCCCACAAAATGTAAACACTGCCATATCAAACACAGTTGTCAGAACGCTTCATCCATACACTCCGTCTCACATCCTGAAGCTGCAAGGTGGCCCCACAGTGCACAATCGTAAGTCTTATAAGAACTTTTACTTCTTCAGTTGCTAAGACAGACAGGACTCGACTCCGCTTACACAAACAGACAGACAGATATTAAATGCACTTGTTCAAAACTAAAGGCCTTTATCAAAGAGGAAATACAGGGAATGTGATGGTGAAGACTAGACAGTTCTCCCACATCAGCAAAGGGCACTGGGTACCTGGAAGGCCACCTTCTTGCCAGCAACAGGAGGTGCTCTAGCAGCTTGTCAAAGAAACAGCGGTACTTGGCAGAAACCTAATGGAGTAGACTTTAAAAATGGAGAGGTCAGAGATCTCTAGTGTTTGTGCATGACTTGCCACCCACTTCTCTGCCTGCAGGCAGTGGGAAAAAGCACATGTCAGCTTCCACACTCACCGACTTAGACACAAGGTCAGTCAGACTTCCTCGTGAACTCACACGGTGAAAAGCCCCTCCTCCAAAAACATACAGGGTCCTGCGGCTCCTTCTCGTACACCGTTTAAAAACCTATCAAACCTCTGGATTCTTCCAAGCAGCACGTGCTGCTTTTCTTCACTGGCAGGTTTGCTGTAGAGCCCCTAGAAAGTTCCGATGGTGTCACACCACACAAAACCGTGTAAACAAGAGGGCCATGTTCTACAAACCCCGCGTGCTCCCGAAGAGGACTACAGAGGGGTTCGTTTTGGTCAGTAAAAGACGCTCGGCATTTTTAAAGCACCGCAGCGATTTAGAAGCCTAAGTCCGAATGACTTGAATTCAGATTTGGGCTCCTGAACATCTAAATCAGTTATTTTAAAATTCCTTAAGCACTTGGAAAAACTCCTGCCACGTCTCTGCTCTTGCAGAACGCTGTTTTCTGTAAGCTGCAGCTACCTCGGAATGTGCCACAACATTTGGGAATGCCTCACTGTGTAATCCAGTCATCAGCTGCAGTGTTTGGATCCTCCGTAACTTAGTTTATGGTATCTATGAGTTTTTTCTCCCGAGAAGGCAAGTATTTTGTGATGCCATTTGGCAAGTTCCTGTTCCATAGACAACACAGGGTGCAATAACCAAAACTGGACCAGCAATGTGTTTGTGTGTTCCTTCTGAACAGCAGTGAATGCCGAAGGCTGTGCTATCTGTTCAACCTGTCAAGACTGAGAAGAAAATCACTTACAGAAACATCCACAGCTCACAGCACTGGGTAAAAAGAAGGAGCACTTTTGGCACCAGACAGTTTTAAATCAAAGCTTTTAGGCCCAGAGAACAGCAAGTTAAACAAACACGGTGGCAGCTGGGAAAGCCTCACCTGAAATGCAGCACTTCAGAAGGAAACCTTTTGGGAGAAGATGCTATTTCATGATCATTAAGAGACCTCCAAGTAACATGTACACTGGACTTAGCCTAAAGACTGACACCAAACGCTGACACGGATGCCTCAGCACTCGTTATTATAATGCATGCGTATTGCACTGACAGACTCTGCATTGACACCGTCAGGCATGGAACTAGGGTCTTCTTTTTGCTCTTCTTTGTCCTCTTAGTGTCCTGACTAAGCAATTCAAACAGTTTGTTTGACATGCAGCTGCAGGGCTGCTATCCTACCGTGGGCCATAGCGTCACGCTCTGTACCGACGCGTCCAAGCGTTATCCTTACGCTGTTACATGTGCTTTACAATTCGGCAGCACGTAGCTCACAGTTCTGTAAATAGGTCCCTGGAGAAGGAGCAGCTGGCCTGGTCTGTACAAAGCGCTGGGGCGGCCATGGTTCTGTGCTGTGCCACAAGATGTCTCACTCCACACACCAAACGCCACTACATCAGCGAGTCTGCACAAATCCGCCCTCTGTCAAGGATCCCGTAGGCACAAGGTTCGCTGGAGCGCTGGCAAAAATACCTCTACAACTGGCTTTATTCTGGACTTGACTGCACAACCTCATCCGATTCACTGGGCCGGGCTTCTGTCCTCCAGAAGTGGTCTAGAGGATGCTGCAGTTGCTGAAGGGGCTTCTGCTTTTCTTGGTCCTCTGTTTGTTCGGTCTCAGGTTGACAGCATCTCCACCATTAAGAATGCCAGTGTGCTGGCTGGCGTGACTTCCACCGGCTGCGTTAAAAGCACCTGCAGAACATGAGGACAGGAAAAGCCGTGCTCCTTCTTCACCTCCTGCAGCACAAGACGCTAACGCGAAACGCTTACCAAGGCACAGCAGTGCCCCCGGAACACTTCCTCTAGTTTTGAAAAGCTTTACCTAGCTCAGGGTGAGTTTTGCAGTTGAAGCAGAGCAGGTGGGCCCAGCAGCCAGGCCGAGTTTAAAGCTGATACACACCTCTGGAACTGAAGGGCAGCACTCTGCGTGTGTGCTACTAACCGCACGGTAACCAACAGGAACAGAACAAAAACATGACAGAGGTGGGAACTTCGCTGAGATAAAGGTTAAGGAAAAAACCTGAATAAAAAGGGAATGCTGTAAGGAAAATCAATGGCCTGACTTACAAGTTCCTTAAGGAAGGACTGCACAAGCTCAGCACTCCCTTACACAAGCTGCTTTACAAAGCCCTGCTGATTACATGCCAGACTCTCTCACCATGAGTCTCCCGTAAATCCACACCAAGACGAGCAACGCTCACCCTAACTGCATTAAAAAAGCCAACAAGTATCTCCTCTTGAGTTCTTACACAATGTTTGCTTAAACAAATTCAATAAAAGGGCATTTGCTACATCATAGAATCATTAGGGATTGGGAGGGACCTCCAAAGATCATCCAGTCCAATCCCCCTGCCACAGCAGGATCACCTAGACCAAGTTGCACAGGAACACAGCCAGGCAGGTCTTAAAATGTCTCCAGTGAAGGAGACTCCACAAATGTTAGCTTGAAACTTTGTGCATCACTTGAACAGTCTTGTCACTTACCCTAACACATCTACTGGTAACTGCCTAAGGAAACAGATGAGACCACAAGCTTTGATGGCACAAAATCCTGGTTCTGGGGTGTTTCTCTTAATACACTGTACATACCAATCTTGTTACTGCTTGTATGTACGACTTCTGGATCTTCTGCTGGTTGCTGCTTGAGCCTTCGAAGACATTTATCAGCCAAATACTTAAAAACTGGAAGGGCAAGGAGAAGAAAGGCCCATCAGAGAAGGCTTACACATTGTCTACGTATCAGCAATAACACCTTTGTACCAAAAGGCTGCACGGTGACAACAGCGCACTCAGCAGCAGAGGCTCAGCACCGTACGCTAAGTGACTGTCTCTCAGCAGGCCGGTGGCCCTGAGCAGAATCCAGGCTAGTCCAGTGTCTACCCAGAGCTTAGTCTGCAGGGCTGGCACACAGACAGAACCATCTCACTGCTCCTCTAACGCAGCCATACTGCCAAGTGGCCCAATTCATGCCATTTTTTAAAGTCCCCTAGGAACTTCACACACATTTTTGCAAGAACCCTCAAAATAAGAGCAGTCACGTTAGGCAAGTCTGCTCACGACATGCGGCAGCAGCAGTTTTCTAACTAACTCTTGCCACCCTGACTTGTATTGGGTTGTCTAGGATTCTGAAAAGGAATACAACTGCAGGAGAATTTTCAGAAGCTGTGACTGTGTACATGCCTCATGAATTACTCGTGTGAAGACAATACAGAAACATTTGACACTGTCTTGCAGGTTTTTTCCCCCAAGGTGAATGATGCTAAGAGAGAAGAAACATTTCCTTTTCTGTTAAGTCTGTCTGCTGAAACAAACATTCAGTTATCTGAGACTGTGACTCTTCAAACCTACCCCACTGAACTTTACAACAGAACTCTTATGAAATCATGCACATGTATATGACAAAGTGCTGCTTGGAAACTAGTATCACCAGCAGATGCCAGCCTGCAACAGATTCCATCTTCTAATAAATGCAGCCAAGCAATTAAATAATTGTCTATGGACACTGTTAACTATTAATAATGGCAAGTAACTTGTATATTTTAACAACTGAACTTCTACATCATTTTTTCTAGAGCTCAGTGCTTACTGACCAAGCAGCCTCGACACACTGCACTTGGAAATACTGCTGCTGCTGTTTGTGGGCGACGACGTAGAGATGTAGACAAAGAAAGGGGCCCAGCAGCCTGACATCAAGGCATTCTAGCTGCTACCAAACACAAACAGCAGTGCCAACAGCATGCACCACCACACGGAGTCACAGAGGAGCTGTGAACCGCGAGACACGGGAGAGTGCAGGACAGGCACCTACTCGTCTCTTACCTTCAGTTACATTTAGATCTTCCTTCACGGATGCTCGGTAGAACCTTAACTTTAGCTTCTTCGCCAGTGCTTCTGCCTCTTCACTGCACAAGAGAACAAGATTCTGTAAGTACTAACTTGGATGGTTTGTCAGCATTTCCTCTTAAGATAAAATGCTCTGTGGTGATCAGTTACACATGGCAAGGTGCAAACAAACCCCTAGCTTTAATTTTTGTGGAGTACTTGCACTATGAACAAGTCTTGTACTTGCAGGTTCTTTGTGGCCAAAAGTAACTGCTTGTCATTATTGACTGAAATGTCATCAGCCAAACTCTCCCAAGGGTTAAAAGACAAATGTCACTAAAACCAGAGGGAAAGAGACAGTAATGAACAGCAGAATCAGCAGAACTACCACTGCAGTCAAACACCCAAGCAACACTGCTCCTTAAGCACACTTTGACAAAGCTGTAGACCATGCAATCAGATGACTGTAGAGATGAGATGAAGAATTACTCTTTTCAGAACTTGTGCAGAATTTGAAGGAAGAGTTGACCAAAGTGAAAGAAATTTCACCAAGGGAGATCACATCATCATAAAGATGGTGCTACTGAGGCCAACTGCGTTTGTTCTCAGAATGCTCCAAGTGACACACCATGAGTAAAGGAGGGGTTCACATGCAATTCTGCTTTTCCTTTGAAAACCCCTCGGTGTTCCTTGCAGAGGGAGTCGAAGCTGATTCATGACAGCAAACAAAGAGCACAGAAAGCCGCAGCGGGACACAACAAAAAGAAGAAAGCATTTCAGTCTCTCAGCAAGATGGTAGGAGCAAGTGGAAATGACTGGCTTCACCACGCGACATTTCCTGCGTGAGATGCCGGTGGTTAGCATCTTGTCAGCTGGTTTTATGGCAACAATAATGAAACTGGTCACACAGAATCACAGAACATTAGGGATTGGAAGGGACCTTGAAAGACCATCTAGTCCAACCCAAAAAAAAGGCAGAAGGAACATTTGTAAAGAAACCCCAGTCAAGAATGATCAGCACCATGCAGGGTGAGAGTGGCACCAGATACAGGTATCTTTACATTTACAGTGCTTTGATTAAAATGAGCAATAAAAACAAATTAAAGCAGATAATATGAAGACACTTTTTCAAACAACTTGTTTAATGCTTCTTCATCACTTTAGCTGGTGACCACTAGCCAGACTAGACAGTGTAACTTCAGTGGTGCACAGTGCGAGTCAACAGCAACTGCTTGGTTTCAGGACAGAAAATGCACAATTTGCAATTGAGAAAAAAGAGAGCGAGCGAGCACTGCATCATGAGGCAGCCAAACTCCTCACGTCGTTCATCTGTTTTCTGGCAGGCGGCGTGAGGCAGGCAGAAAGCCTCCAGCTTTGCCAGCACAGCTGCCCAAGCAACTGCTGCTCTCATCCAGCAATCTCCGTGCTCTCAGAGCACGTTCTGATGCAGAACCCAGACATCTTTTCACAAGAAACTCCTAGGGATGAGGGTTTTTTTAACCGAGTGTATCCAAGGGTCATAGACTGTTGTTTAAAAGCAGTTAAGATCAAGCTCCTACTTCGTTATGCAAGAACTGTCAAGAAGATCAATCTTATTCTGCACAAGAACTGTGGGAATGTCTCCAACTTCAGTCGTAACTTTCTCCTTCCACGTAGGGATTGCTTTGAAGGACTCTCTGTCAGTTGTAGAAAACACAAGAACACAAGCCTGGGCTCCTGAAAACACACCAATAAGTTACAAATACATGTAAATCAACCGACAGGACAAAAAAGATTGGGATAGAATGTATTTAAAAATTCTTTTCATGTTTCTCCACAGAAGTGGACTTTTACCACCAGGTGATGTCAAACCAGTGGTCCCAAGTTCCTCCAGTGAAAGCAGGTTGCTGCATTAGCTCAACCGTTATCCCCGTTCTTCAGGACAGCTCCGGGCCTGCTCCTTCTCAGGCTATTTCCAGCACAGTGTACGTGTGCAGGGGATAGGAACCGAAGGGAGTGTCGGAAGGTGGGAGGAAAAGGAGCGTGGCTGCTCGTTCACTGCTTTGCAGACGACACCAGAAGGCAAATATCCTCCCACACGCAGCACGTGCAAACCAGGTATCACACCATTCTTTGTGCTACAGCAACCACAGTTTTGGAAAGCACCGAAAGTTGTGGTTGTTTCAAGTAAATTGTTTAGTAGCTTTTTGGAGAAGGGTATTTCTGCTTCATCCTCATTCTACCACAGCGCCGGGATAAATTACACAAGATGTTTTGTGCCATTTCTGTTTAGGTCTTGTGGCAGCCTTAGCAAACAATAATTAACCCCCCCCAGATACTAAGAAGGTACTTCCAGCCTTGAAATGTTAGTGAATAGACTTCTGACTCCCAGTAACCCTTTGTTATCCTCAGGCCTACTTTTCTTTGCACTAACACACTGAGAAACACAATTTATATGCCCTGACTACACTTGGCATTTAGTAGTGTAGTGTAAGAGGAACTGATGTCTTTGAGACTCCTGCACTATCTTGTAGCAAATATCCAGATCTAATTACATACAGCATGAAAAACTGCATCACCAGCATGAAGGGTCTTCTGTCCCTGCTTCACTAACTCCTGAATTCTGTTTGTCTTCCTATGCACTCAAGTTCATTTCTTCGGTTTCCTTTTCTTTATCTCTGCAAATCCAGGTTCAGTCTGTCTCTGTCATTTCCCTGTGCTCTTTAGCACGCTTTCACATGCCATCACACCCCTGCTGGTTCCATTTCATACAGAATACTATCTACCTAGAATAATATTCTCCACCTAGAATCCTGTAAGATGGCTGGAAAACGAATTCTTCTTTCCAAAGCAGCTCAGCGTGCGTTTGTCTGTGCTGAATGTAACTGTCCCACAGCCTAGCTTCATGAAGCCTCTCCAGCTCCTTCTTTGCCCTACATGACAAGGTAAGTATTAGGAGACTCCTACCACGTGTAAACGTCACCTTGTGCAGTTGTAAGGCTCAGAATTCAATTTTTTCCACTCTGAAGCACCCTCATTTCATCTCCTTCCTTCCGCCCATTCCTTCTGAACCATACAACATGGAGGTAACTGGGCAACAGTTAAGTTTGGAGTGAAAGGTAAGGAGAAAGGGGGTGACTTACACCAGGCCTCCTTCGTTAATTGATTACACTGACAGTGCGACGGGCGGAACCAGCAGAGGTACTCCGGCCACAGCGCTCGTGAAATAACGTTGTATGATGGGCTCTAATTAGGAATGAAGCAGACATCTTTTTGGAGGACTTGTAAAGGACATTTTGAGAAGACTTAAAGGACTTCTTAAGGACACGTAAAGGTCCTTGCCAAAGAGTCAGCAAACAAGAGTAAACAGAAGTGCCTTTCCTCATCAAGAGACAGGTTTGTGTATCAACAGCCATGGACTCCATTCATGTGCTGTTTGTGTCTGTGTGGTTCCAAACAGCTGCTGAAGGTTTCGATGGCTGTGCTGTAAGAAACCTCAGACTCTTCTAATCCTGTCACTGTGCAGAATGCTTATTTAAGAAGAAGAGAAGTGAAATCCTATCATCTCATGCTCAGAGTTCAAATCCACACCAAAGGAGATCTTCCTGAAAGAATGCTTCACTGCAGTGCAGATGTTACGGCAACAGAGCTCACCAGGAGATGCTGCCAGCCTGAGACCTGACTAAGGCAAGTTACTTCAGTCTTCTAAGGACACTGCTAAGCACCTCATATTTTTACTGAGAACACCAACAAGTTTAAGCAACTGTAATGCCCATGTAGAAGCTCTAAGAGAAAAGCAAAGACGACAAACCCAAGATTTAGGCACTGAAGCACCTTTCTGTACGCAGTGACAGGTATTCAAGAGAGTCAGTAAGATCTCACTCCTCTACTCCAGATGGAATCACACCCCACCTCTGTCACTCTGCAGACCGTGTGCAACAATAGACACCAGCAGCACAGTCACAGGATAGTGTCTGACGGGGGCATGACAGCTAAAACCAGGGTGCTCTTGATGAATATTTTAAAGTTCTTTTGTAAGAAGCTGGTTTGCAAAGCTAAAGTACTGAAGAAAAGGACACTGGATGTTTTTGCATGCAATTGCAGCTTTGATAACCTCCATGTCTTGAGGTTTTTAAGTTATTTCATATATATATATATATATATACGTGTTAAAGGTATTGTACATTGATTCCAACTGTCTGTGATTGCACTGATAGGATACTAAGACCTAGAGTCATCAGAAAAAACAGAGCAGTACTTGATTCAAGTCAAGCACGAGCCTGTTAGCTAAGCAGGGATCCAAGACCCTCAACAGACCATCCCATCCTCACTGACCCTCTAAAAGTATTTTTCCTTTTTACAATGGTACAAAGCCAGTGTAAAACAAAATAAGTGAGGAAATTCTTTGCGGAGTTGGACTCAAACAGGGATTTATACTTGTCACCAGTTTGTCTCCCTCTTGTGTCCTCTGCCTCAGCTCTTCCAGGCCATGACAGAAGACAGCCTAAAAGCAAGATACAACGCAGGAGGAAATGATATCATCATCCCCAAGTTCTTGTTTACCGCTGTGCATCCTTCGTGTCTTTAAGAGGCTCAGCGGGGTTTAAGATCTCAGTAGCAGTACCCAGAGTGGAGCTGCCTTGCTCCAAACTGGCCCAGAACAGTCTCTCTTTATCACATTCAGTAGAGCCCAAGGTGGTTAACAAGTAGAAGCCATAGTGATGCTTTGAGGGTTGAGAAATACAAACTCTAACTGCTGTGCAACAAAATGTGGACCCTGAGAGTTTGTCTCTTCTGCAACCAAGCAACAAACTAACAAGCAAGATGCCTGTTTTCCATCAAAAACTTAGCAAGTATCCACTCAGGATACCAGTGGGAGCGGACGGAAGAAGATGCAAGCGTAAAGAAGTCATCAGATGCTGCCTTGAGAACCATCTGTAATGTGGTGCCACTGCTGAACATCTTCAGCACACGACGTGGCATGCAGCCACTTGGAAAATGTGTGTTCTCCACTGGAGAGAAACTGGTAGGAGACATGATACAACAGAGACCCGAAATCGTTAAACACAGGCTCTGTAAATTTAGGCTGCTGGACTTCCTGTGTTGCATGACCACGGGCAGGCAGCAGGCAGCTGCACAGACCTGCATGTACACAGAAAACCACTGGACATCTCCACTGTCAGCTCCAATTCTATTTCTGTGCAAGGCTGAATGTTTCTGCTCCCTGGACAAGAAGGGCTCAGAACCAGGCTCTGAAGCATCTCTTGTGCATGAGCAGTTCAGAACCAGGCTCTGAAGCATCTCTCATGGATGACAAGTTCAGAACCAGGTTCTGAAGCATTCCTTGTGGATGAGCAGCTGATCCCTTCAGAACTGATAGTAAGTACACCAGGTTCTAGGAGAGGATGTTAACTCTAGCAACGACAGTGAGACCTGTGGCTGAGGCAGACCTTGAGGTAAC
Source organism: Rhinopomastus cyanomelas (assembly GCA_013400115.1). Taxonomy (NCBI): domain Eukaryota; kingdom Metazoa; phylum Chordata; class Aves; order Bucerotiformes; family Rhinopomastidae; genus Rhinopomastus; species Rhinopomastus cyanomelas. The sequence continues at coordinate 163,864 of VXBP01009298.1, read as the reverse complement.
AGCCAGCACCTATCTCACCTGCAGAGAGACAGGAAAATTGGTAACACAGACCACAAAAACTCCCAAGCTTTTTGTTACCTCTGTAGTAGGCCTTGGTTATTGCATCAAACTCTTCTTGACCTGCAGTGTCCCATAACATTAGCCTGACATCTTCATCATTAACTCTGAAAAAAATGACACAGTTTTCTAATAAAAGTTATGGTTTTGTCATAAATCAACAAACAAGCAATTCCCTGCGACCAACAAGGAAATATTTCTATGTCTAGAATGTAATTCAGTTCAAATATAACTTCATTTAAACATGTCAGATTGGTAATGGTTCAGCTCTGTAAGATACTGAGGCAGAACTCCCTCCATTACATTAATCCACATCATTATCATGATGATCCACAATACATTTTCATCTTCCTTTCCTCCTCTTCCTGTACAAGGAAAAATAATACAGACCTCCAAACAAACCTTAAACACCTGGATTATGGTCAAAAGAGTTTTTAATAAGCTTACAAAATTTGGAGCATTTCTTTCACTTGCCATTACCACAGTGTGAAATAGTATCTGCTTGCTTTACACAGAGTAAATCTACTGCATATTTGATGGTCTTTCCGCAGTCATTTAAATCTATTCAGTTAATAAATTTGTGCTATTTTTATCAGAAACTTGTCGATTAAAAAAACAACAATAAAAACAGGTGTCAGAACACATGGGAAACTTGTGGAAGAAGCTCAACATGACAGAGGTTCAGAATTCTATTTTGCTTTTTATTCCTAATTCTAAATCTTGTCCGGAAAACAGAGCAGTATCATTTTAGCCCACTGTGCAAGAGAGGAAACAGCTCTCTTTACAGGGCTTTGGAGACAGCAAGCCTCTCCAAGCCTCTGTAAATCTCAGAAACAGAGGGAAAGGTAACAATCAGTAGGATGGCACGTATTTCATACATACTGGATTTGTCTTTCCAGGAAATCCACGCCAATCGTTTTCTTGTAGTCTTTTGTAAAAATCCCCTTGCAGTATCGCTGAATCATGCTGGACTTCCCAACAGCTCCATTTCCCACTACCACCACCTTGATGGCCACTTCCATATCTTCTTCCAACATCTCTGTGCTCCAAGTGACTCTCTAGCGTACGTGGGAAAACGCTGATTCTGTAAACAAAGCCAAGAGCCTTGTTCATAAAAGCGCTGCAGAGAGAGCACGAGAGGAACGAGGATGACACAGAGGATTCTACAGTTTATTTTCAGCTCTGTAACAGACTCCTTAAGTGACTTCATGCAAGTTATTTAGTCAGTCTGTGCTTTTATTTGCTGTTTATTAAGGTTCCACTGCCAACAGATACAAGATCCTCCACTGATAACCTAACACACAGCACGAGTCTGAGGTACAGCAACTTCCAACTGCAGGCACTGTTCTCTGACACTCAGCTCAGCCAGTCACCCAGCACCAGCAGGGATGCTCTGAAGATACAAACCCGTGTAATTCTGTGATCACATCCCTTAGTCCAGTTCTCACACATTTGTCTAAATTTATCTTTCTCAGTAAGCTGATAAAAGCCACAACCAAATCAATCTGTGCGCTGCCAGTTTCATTTTTGGAACGGGAATGAAAACACTAAATGTCTGAATGTTACTGGATAATTCTGAAGATAATTCAGTTTGAATTTGGTGTGTCTTAGCCTGAGGGATCAGGACTTGCTATGGCAACTGTTGATAAGCAGCTTGGAATTCACAGCTCTCCCTTAGCTTCAGCCTGGCCCATCAGCACCTCTGCAAACAAGCATGTTTTTTAAGGCAAAGAACGAGAACCAATATGATGAACTTAGCTTTCCTGCATCCTGCTTCTTGTTTGGACACTCCTTGTTCGGAGATTAAGCATGGTGTCACTGGACTGGGATGCCTCCAGCACCTGTTTTGCCCTTGGAACACAGTGAACGGAGCTGAGAGTGGGAGTTTGGAACCTCAGAGATTAGCAGAGAAAAGGTTTTGCCTATAACTTCATGTGTGCTGGCATGTCCTGTCTGTAGCTCAAGGAAGATGACTCACTGAAGGAGGATGCGCTCAGAGATAACAGAGCAAGGAACCAGTGTCACTGAGGTATGGATGCACAGACTGGAACACGGACATAATGTTTCTGACAGATAAAGAACTGCTTGAAGGTTCTTCCCCCTGAGGTAGTGGAGGTAGCAGCCCAGTCCAGGTATGTGTATGTGTGTCTTTGTTTTGGGGTTATCGTTCGGTGTGAATTAAAATGTGTTGTGATGGTTTTTCCCCACATCTAATTAGGTTTTGGTTTTGCATGCCATTTTTAAGTGGTTTTTGAACCCTCCTTATTTTGTTTTTGTTTTGGCTCATTAGCACATTAATTGGTTAGTCCTGTCTTCGACCTGATGAACAGGATCAGCTGATAACACTTTAAACAACAGCTCTGAAAATCCAACGCTCTTAAAACATTTTTTACATTATCTAGAAGTTTAAGTATTTGTCCTATCAATACTTAACACAGTGATTATTTGCATTTCAAAGGTCTGTATCACATCAGGCAGCGGGCAGCCACCTCATTTCTCTGCGATGCGGTTTTGCCCACATTACACTGCACATGGACCAGAGCCGAGCCGAGCCGCTGAGGGACAGGGACAAAGTTCATGGTGCGAGTGCTTATAGCGGACACAGAGGTTTGATATCAACTAAACTCTCGCGTGCACGAATGATAATTATTTACTTAAGCTGTTGAATTCAAGCGACAGTGTTTGGGTTTCTTATGGGGAAGGGACACACGGCAGCCGCGTCTCCCCCGCGGGGCCGCTGCGCCGGGATCCCATCGCAGTGACTGTTCGCACCTGAGGGCGCTGTCAGTGTCCCCGCCCGACGAGGTGCGGAACCTCCCGACTCTCATCGGGACTAAAGGCTTCCCGCCCCGCCCGGCTTCCCCCCGGCGGGCACAGGCAGCCGGGCCCCGCTGAGGCCGCCACTGCGCTGCCAGCCCCTCTGGGCGGCCGCAGTAAGCGGTGACCCACGCCCCGGGAGCGCCGCCGCATCGCACTGAAGGCGGGGGCTCTCCCACCTCTGCCCGGGCCCCTCCGTCGCCCGCCCCGCTCCCCTCCCGCCCGCGGGATCCCCATCCCGCCCGCAGCCCCTCTCACCAAACCCTGGCCGGAGCGGGGCGGGCGGCGGCTCCACCTCAGCGCGGCGCGGGAAGGAGCGAGTCAGCGAGAGTGGAAGGAGGGAGAACGAGAGGAAACCGCTCTCCGGGGCCAACCCAACCCGGACGCACATCCCGGCTGCCCGCCCGGAAGCGCCGTCAGGGCCGGGGGCGCCCAGCGGGGAGGTGCACGCAGTCCCGCCCGCCGCTGTCCACGCCGCCCCCTCGGCCGCTCCCGGCTGGGTAGCCCTGGGTTGGGGTGGCGGGGGTCGGTCGCCCGGGCTGGAGGAAGCGGCAGCCGTCTCTGTGCGGGATGTGAGGGGGTTCCGCAGCGGCCCCGAGGAAAGGTCTGGGCGAGGCAGCTCTTGGCGGCCTCCAGGAAGGGTCGTCCTCATTCACTCCCTGTTTGGGGATTCTTTGACGTCCTCTCACCTTCCGTGGGCTCTCCCGGGCCGGTACTGAAGGCAGCTGGAGCCCGGCGCGCACTGCCCGTGTTTCAGGGCCAGGGTGTGAGTGTGCCTAAATGAGTAACTTTTGGGTTAGTGTGTTTTGCAGCTGCACCTTCAAATAGTGGTTAAAATTTACATATTGTTTTTAGTCTGAANCTCTTAAACTAGGGGGCCCAAAACTGAACACAGTACTCGAGATGAGGCCTCACCAGGGCAGAGTAGAGGGGGAGAAGAACCTCTCTCGATCTGCTGGACACACTCCTCCTAATACACCCCAGGATCCCATTGGCCTTCTTGGCCACCAGGGCAAGCATAACCAGGGTTATGCTTTCATTTTTGGAATGTTAACCACAGTTGAAAGTCACAGAGCCCATCTGATGCTGGGACTTGTGTCTGCCCAGAGTCTTTGAATTAGAGAGCCCTCTCGGTAACTCTTTGTTACCTGCCTAATACCAAAGTCATGACAGAAATGCTCCTTATTCCTGGCTACAACTACCTGAAAGGAGGGTGTTGGTCTCACAGGTAACAAGTGATAGAAGAGGAAATGGCATCAAGCTGCACCAGAGGAAGGTTAGGTTGGCCATTAAGACAAGCTTAGTTACTGAAAGAGTCATCAGGCCCTGGAACAGGCCACCCTGGGAGGGTCTTGAATGGCCATCCCTGGATGTGTTTAAAAGTTGTGTAGATCTGGAGCTTAGGCACAGGGTTTATGGTTGGACTCAATGTTCTTAAAGGTCTTTTCCAACCTAAACGATTCTGCGATTCTGTGGTTGTTGTACTTCCCAGGTTTCATATTGGATGACATGAGGCGGGTGGCTGGGTTTCCTCTCACCTAACAGCTATGCTGAGAATGTTTGTACGGTGCCCTCCAGCAGCCAAGGCGAACCAAAAAAAGTGCTGGGGTTTTTTTCTGCAATTCATCAACAGCACCCGAGCTGTGACCGTGAGGTGTGTTGCCTGGACTCATTTACATTCTCCCTCAGACACCCTTGCTGCTTGTTGCCAGATTTGTTATAAAAATGCTAGCTCTTCAATATGTTTTTAATACTTGTGTAACTGACAAACAGTTTTTGTTTTGTCTCATTTGCTCATTAACTGAACTAATTGTTTAATCTTATCCAGACCTGATCAAGCGATGTCAAGTGGCTAGGAGGCTGGATCCCACCCTGATGTGGGGTATTTTCACTTGCCCCACTTGGTGGGAGTACTCTGAGTAAGTCTAACACTAAAATTTAGACTTTGCATGCTGTTTTACAGCAACTGGCTACTGGAAAGTGTAGTGTGTGTCAGTTCTGAACAGCACATTTTTCCACGATCGCGTCATCTACTCCAAATGGGAAATCTGCCTGGCCCAGTCTGTGGTATTCAGTAGTCCTACATAAACACCAGAAAGGCTGAAGAAAACCCTTAAACTGCAGAAAGTTTCTTCCAGTGGAGACAGAATACTGTGTTAACATTTTCAGACAATAAGAGATTCTTCTTTTAAAAAGAAAAAGCTACTCCTTTCTTTATTCTGAATCCTGGCAATTATTTAAATAGTATTTAAAAAGAAGACAAAAACCCTAGATGCATAGCTATGTCTAAAATTTTATGTTGGACAGCATTACCCTTGGGCTGGAGAAAATCTTTCCATTTTCTACAGATGACTTAATAAGGAAGGATCACATTCTTTACTGCTCTACAGCTAGCAATTCAATTAGTCTTTGGAAGATGAGAAACACAGCGTATCTTCAGTGGTACATGTTAACAGAAGCATTTACTTCTTGTAAATTAGTTCAGTGGTAACCATTTCCCAGAAAAGAAAACCTCGGCATAAATATGTAAAGGGTGGGAGTCAGGAGGATGGAGCTGGGCTCTGCTCAGTGTCATCCAATGACAGGACAAGGGGCTACAGGTGTGAGCTGGAACACAGGAGGTTCCACTTCAATATGAAATTTCTTCACAGTGAGGGTGACAGAGCACTGAAATAGGCTGCCCAAGGGGAGTGTGGAGTCTCCTTCTCTGGAGATGTTTAAAACTCACCTGGATATGTTCCTGTATGACTTGATCTAGGTGATCCTGCTGTGGCGCGGAGGACTGGACTAGACGATGGTCACTTCCAATTTCTAGTGTTCTGTGATTTATACAGATAGACTGAAAGATATTATTGTGTGCTTCAGAAGCGCACAATGCCAACACAATAATGATGAATTAGGAAAAAGAAGGAGAACCTTGTGCAGCAGAATACATTCAGTCCTCAAAGAAATTCTACTTTCTTAGTAGTCTGTTGGGAGACAAGGGTGCAGAGGTTGATCTCAGCGTGGCCTCTTCGTGTTAACTGGTTGGTTGCTTCTGCCTCACACTAAAAAGGCAGAATTCTGCTTTTCCTTCCCATGGCAGAAATGTAAATATCTCTTTATTTTACCCAGGCTCTAATTCTTCAAATTTGCAACTGCTTCTCATCTTTGATGCTTCAACCCCTCTCTCTAACATTGTTTCACTGTGCAAAAGTTTAATTAGAGGAAGATTAGCAAGAAAAAACCCCACAGGTCAACCCTCCCTGCAGCATGGTGGGAGAAAATTGTTTAAAGCACATTGAGTATCTTGTAGAGGAGGGCAAGAGTGATATCTTTGTGGAGAAACCTAAGGATGGCGAGAGGGGCAGGACACGTTCTTCCTTCATATATAGCTGGAAAAATTATATGAAGGGTTTGAAAATAAGATCTGTAATAGAAGAAGGATGCAGTGAGCACATTTGCTGCAGCAGCCTAAACCCACTGAAGAAGATGCGTGCAGTGTGAGGCAGAGGTGGACGATGGCTCTACCTATCAGGATCAATTTAAGAAGATTGTGAAGGTCTGTCTAGATTTTTTTCAGGTCTAGAGTCTTGGATAGGGGACTTTGGGAGTAAATCCAGGATCCAGAAGCTGCGTATGCGTGGAGCCACAGAGACTTAAAGTGCCACACGGGATGTGACCATCGTCACTGCCCACTTAAATAAATGAGCACTGAGAGACTGAGAGTGTTTTCTAACTAAAATAGCCTCCTGAACTTCTCTTTGCTGCATGATTCACACTTTACTCACTTCAGAGCCTGTGGGAATTTAAAGGCTAGCAAAGAAGTTTACTCTGCTATTTATAGTAAGTAGAGAGGTATCTGTGCATCAGTCAGAAAAAATCCAATCTCAGAATAACCTGGATGGCAAACATTTAAAGAAGGAATATCAAACATGGAGCAGAGAGCTGCAAGAGTCATATGAACAACAGCTGGGCTAGCAAAAATATAGCACAAAGAAACTGCAAACCTGTCGAGACTTCTGAAAAAGCCAGATCAGTAAAGGAATTCAGGTAGATAAAGGAAACATCTGCAAATATAGATATTCTATAGAAACCCATATTTCTATAAATCCATATTTTCAATAAACAAATGTTTAAATATAATTTTAAAATGTTTTAAGAGGTGAAAACATCAATCAAACAATCATGAAGGTACTACACAAAGACTGGATTTCCTGAGAACTCATTCAGGCTGGTATGCACACAGAAAATGAGGCTGTGGGTAAATAAACACTAAAAGCTGACAGGGAGCTGGGAGAAGAGAAGGGATATTCTGTGCTAATCTCTGGCATCCACAGAGATCCCAGCATTCCAGAAATGATGGATGAATGGGGCAGCCTGCAGGAGAGACAAGATATTGTCATCGCATATTTACTGTTAGATTAGCAATTGTAGTTGTAGAAGTAGAGAAGAGCTTCACTCCAACAGATTAGCACTGATCACTCTTAGTATGACAAAAGTGGGAGCAGAAGCTGTGCAACGACAGATATTTAATGCAAATAAGCATTTCAGGTTTTATTACTTAAGAAGCAGAGCATTTTGAGGTGTACTGAACTGAACCACATTTGGAAGGGGTGGTGGGGATGGTTTGACAGCTCTCCAGATGGATGTTGTCGCAAAACATTTGTGACGTGGGTTGTTGCAACGTTGATGATTCTCTTAAAATAATGTTAACAAAAAAATCAGATCCCACGGGTAATATTGCTGTGGAAGTGAAGAAAACACAGAGGAAACGTAACCAGAATGCTGTTGTTAGAAGTACTGCCATAGGTAGGTTCCAGTAAGTGCATCAGTAAGAAAGGTCGGGTTATGAAATCTGCGGAGTTTCCCCCTAAGGTGATATCTTTTCATTTCTTTGTTTTCTTTTTCCACTACAATTACTGTTGTGTGAAAGGGCTGACAAACCCCCTGTGAGATATAAATTGTAAGATCTGAGTTGAGTCTAGCAATACAGATGTTAATACAAAGTAATTGTATTACTTTTTGCAGTAACATCGGTGTAAACAGTTACATGAAATGAAAAACAACAGATTGGGAATTGGTATGGGAAAAGTAACATAGAAAAGTAGGGGAACAGGAACACGTAGAGCTGCTCGGTGTGTGTGTGTGTTTATGGGTGGGGGGGAAATGCTGGAACAGTGGAGCCTACAAAACTAAGATAGAATGGCAAGGACTGCAAGAGAACAAAATGACCTGGGAGATACAATAGTAATAAGCTTTTTAAGGCTAATACAGATACACAAGAACTGGTTCAGACCGAATCTCAATTAGCAAACAACAAAGGTTAAGGCAAAGAAGACTACAGCCTTCATCCCAGAAGACAACCAGCACCCCTCTTGTGAACACCGAAGACTTCAACTGCAGGTGTGTACCTACAATGAGTTACAGGAAATGTACTGAGTATGTAAAGCAATTGCATCAGTTTATCATGAATGTGTATCCATCACTGTGATATTATCCTCCACTTTACTTGCAATCAGCACAATTAGTAACTTCAGTTATTGAGACTCCCACTGCATCAGTGTGTCTTCACCCAGTTAGAGACAATTTGAGGATCAGTATTCTGTACTAGAGAAAAAACCTAGCAGTGAAACAAAAAACCCTGAAACTGCTAAAGGTGCAATCAGATTACTCTGTGGTGTCTTAGGTGTTGCCCACAAACACAGGATTGGTGGTGTGTCCTGGTCCATGATCCCTTCGTTTACTCTGATTTTCCATCTCTTTATACTCTGGGTTTGTTGGCAGACCATAGAATCGCAGACTGTTGGGCTGGAAGGGACCTCCACAGGTCATCTAGTCCAACCCCTCTAAACAACAAGCAGGGACATCTCTAACTAGAACAGATTGCCCAGAACCCCATCCAGCCTGACCCTGAATGGCTCCAGGGATGGGGCCTCCACCACCTCTCTAGCCAGCCTGTTCCAGCCATCCCACACACTCAGATTAAAGAACTTTCCCTAATGTCCAGCCTAAATCTCCCCTTTTCCAGCTTCAAACCATGACCTCTTGTCCTATCATTCCCTGCCCTTGCCAACAGTCTTCTCCAGCCTTCTGACAGGCCCCTTTCAAGTACTGGAAGGTTGCTGTAAGTTTTCCCTGGAGCCTTCTCCTTTTCAGGCTGCACAACCCCAACACTCTCAGCCTGACCCTATAGCAGTGGTTCTCCAGCCCTCTGAGCGTTTTCTGGTTGGCAACTGAATGTCATTGTTGGCAGCCTTCTCCGGTTGGCAACTGAGCGTCATTTGGAGGCCGTAGCACAGAGCAGAACACGGCAACCACGGCTGCCCCAGCGGCAAAGGTGGCCGATGCTGCAGTTAGCTGGGCAAGAAACAGCAGCACGCCAGTCTGGTGGTGCTAAATGTATGGGGTAGGCGCAGCGGCTCAGTGTTCTGAAGCTGTGTTGAACCTTCCGACCAGACTCATGGCACTCGGATGCTTGCTGACGCAGCGCTCCTAGACCGCCAGACCCCGGTCCGCCATGTTGCTCGTGGGCATCGCCCTCGCCGGTCGCGGCGCGGCGGGCGGGGCCTGTGCCGGATGTGGCGGGGGCTGGCGGTGCGCGGGAAGCCGGGGAGGGCGACCGCGGGTGCTGCCGTGTGTGGGGTCGCTCCGGGAGCGGTCCAGGGCAGTGCTGGTGCCGGTCCTTCCCTCTGCACCCCGCCCGGCAGCGCCTTGGTGGCGCGTGACCAGCTGTGTGGCCCCGCAGGCTCCCCGTGCCGGCGGCGCCATGGAGTTCTCCAGCGGCCGCGCGAGGCTGAAGCTGGCGCGGCAGAGCGGGGCGAGGCGGGAGCAGTACCCGCACAGCCTCCAATTCTATCGGGAGCCCCCCACCGAGAACATCTCGCTGGCTGAATTCGAGAGCTTCGCCGTCGACCGCCTCAGGCGTGAGTAGCAGTTCCCCCTCCGCTCCCGTCAGCGTTGCGGGTTTTGGCGGGCCTGGCGACTCCCTTTGCCCCCTGTCACTGTGAGGTGGACTCTGCTCGTGTGGGAGTCCGAAGGAAAACCCGCTGCTGTAGGTGTTCTTAAAGCTGGTTGGATTTCCCACTGGGTGGTGGTGTGCAGCTGTCAGGACTGTGCGGTTGGGGTGTACCCTGGTGGGGTTTGTGGTCGTGTTCCAATGCCTGGGTGTTGTGCAGAATTCAGTGTCTCTGTAGGGTGTTTCAGATCGCTGCAGCTGGGCTGGGAGCAAGTGTCATTACCCTAGACACCAGTGTTCTCATACTGATCCTGCAGTTGGTCGCCTGTTGTGTCAGATTGATCAGCAACAAGTGGAATGACTCAAACATAGTGAGCTGGAAGAAGAATCACAGAACGCCGAGAGTTGGAAGGTGCATTAAAATATCATCTAGTTCAGCCCCCCTGCCAGAGCAGGATCATGTAGGACAGGTCACACAGGAACACATCCAGCTGTGTTTTGAAAGTCTTCAGAGAAGGAGACTCCACAACCTGAAGAGGAGTGTGGGGGCCAGGTTCTGCACCTGGCCAAGAGATAAGTGCTCTGCAGTGGGAACAGAACAGGCAGGCCCTGAGACAGCACTGTTTTATCTGCTTATATGGAGGAAAAATGAAGAATTGTCATCTCTCTAGAATTTATCTGCCACTGTTTTGTGGAAGGTCCTGAGAACAAACTCCCCCATATCACTGAGGGTGAAGAAAACACCCCTGATAGTAGGGGGTAATAGGAAAGTTTTGAACACAGCAGGGTGGTCATCAGCACCCCGTAGCCTGCAGCCGTGCTAAGAAACTGAAAAAGGAGACATCAAAAATCTGCAAAGCTGAAAAACAAAGAGGATCTAACTTAACTTTCCCTTTTCTGCTTCTCTGCTCTCTCAGTTCAGCATCTGGTAACTTGAATAAACCTAATTCCTGTGCAGACCTATGGTGTAAGTCCCCTGAATTCAACCTAAGTGAATTCACAAACCTGAGTCCCTCCCTTCTCTGATCAATTGGGATGTGACACTTTTTTTGTTGACCCATGGATCCCAGAGGTGTGTGACCTGTTCAGCACTGGCTGACCCTACCTTATCCTTTGTATATCTTTCTCCTTTGCTCTCTGTACTGCTAAAAGCAATTCTTGTGGGCTTACTCCCAGTTTGTGTGTTTCCCAAGACACGATGCAGTTAGTTTTCAGTATGTTGTCTCTAACGTGGACTCTTTCCTTCTTTTTTCGCAGTGCTCAAAGTAGTTGAAAACCTTGGTGTGAGCTATGTAAGAACTAGTGAATTCTACAAAACCAAGCTGGAGGCAGAGCTCCGGAAACTGAAGTTTCCTTACAAAGTAAGTAAAAATGAAAAAAACGAACTCTTGTAGTTGAGTTTCTTGAGACCATTCAAGAATTTTGTATAAAAGTAGAGAGGATCAAATGCTATTCCTTGAACTGAAACTGTAACTTTGTCAGAGGTGTAGTTTCCCCTTGAGAGTGTGTAATTCTTTCTTAGGACAAGCCCCCTTTCAGTATTTGTGCAATTCTGTTTTTTAAAGATGACTATTAATAAGCTGTTGAATAGTGATGATAAATACTTGTGGATATTTAGTCTGGGAGAGATGATTTCTCTGAAATAATAACAGGCTGTTCTGTAGGCTTTGGCTGAGGAAGATTATGAGGCAAGAAGAAAAGACCACATATCTCATTTCATACTACGTCTTGCTTACTGTCAGTCGTAAGTAACTTTTGGATTTTGCTGTACCCTTCTTATCCATTTCAGTTGAGGGCAGATACTGCATTGCTTTACTGTAAACATTAGGGTATTTTGGAGTTGTATGTCTGCTAAACAGAAAGGTGGGCTCAAACAGGCAGCTTTTTCTTGTTAGGAACCTTATTTAAAATGTGAAGAAAAGGGATACTTGGAATCACAAAAGGCAGCAATTGTAATCATTTAACAACTTTTGCCTAGCCTGTTGTTTACTGACCAAAGGCCTGACCATACCATAAATGATTATGGTGTTTGATGAAAGCTGATAATAGAAGTTTTTGGAAGAGTGTGCTTAAGTAGACTTAACTGCAAGTGAGGCTGGATTTAGTTCCCTTGTGCCTGTTTGTGGTTACAGGCTGGTTGCCCCGTGGCACTGCCTTTTTAAGTTTCCAGTTGGCTAACAGTGCCACCCAGGGGCACAAGTTTACGTCGGCAATGTTTGCGTTGTCTGCATCAGTCCTCACAATTGGAATTGTCTTATATTTTGTTCAACGTGTGATGTAGTTATTGTGCCTTGACTGCCTTTCTGCGATTGAAGACTAAAGCTTGCTCCCTTGTGATGTTGCTGAGATGTGGTGTGTGCAGTTTTGAGTGAACAGGCTCGTCCAGAACCTTTCACAATTCTTGCTATGTCACATTTCTCAAGAGCAGCAAACAGAAGAGGATGTTTTCAATTACTTTCATGGCAAACACAGCTCTAAGCAGAATTTTGCTTGTTTGTTGGCCATGGCCACTCATTTCTTCTTCTGTCTATTATGTCTCTGTTTGCTTTATCAGATTAGCTGTGAAGAATCTTGATAGTGTTTGTTCCTAATAAATCAGGAGCATAATCTTAACTTATATTAAGATGGAAGAAATAATTTTCTCCACTCTTGACAGTGAAACTCTCTTCACTTTCATGCTTTTTACCACTCCTTGGGGGGTAAAAAGGGTATGTTTTCCCCTCTTGGGTGCTGTTCTTTGAGAGAAAAGAGCATGTTATATTATTTTCCTAGCTGTGAATTTACTGATTTAAACTGTTCTGTGTTCTGCGCACAAGAAAGTGGCAGAAACCAAAATGTTCCTAATGTGTATGCTTCAGCTACCTGCTACTGTCTCATCTCCGGCAGCGGCTTGTTCACATCTCTAACGACAGTAACACTGCTTTTTCAGTCCAGCTTGTGGTCTTGATGGAAATGTAGTTATTACTAATGTGTGTTTGGAATGAGTGTACGATTTGAAAAATTGTTAGTAATAAGAATTTAAGAATGCTCGAGTCTTTAGAAATGATGCAAAGTGAATGTAAATGATACGGCGTCATCATTTATGTTCTTTTCTGCAGTTTGTGGGTGCCCTGCTAAAGTCAGTGTTACACTTAGTGCTGTGCTCACGGAGTTTGACATCTAGTTTGTAAATAGAGAATGGATAATCAGAAATCATATTAGGTTTGCTGTTCTATTTTAATTATTCCTTTGCAGGGAGGAACTCAGGCGTTGGTTTCTTCAGCAAGAGATGGATCTCTTGCGGTATCGCTTCAATGAACTAACTGATGTTCTAAGACAGAAGTTCCTGGAACACGTTAACTTGTCATTTGAAGCTGTAAGTACATTACTTCCTGTACTTGTGCTGTGTTGCACGTGCTCACTGGTTTTTAAAACCCTCATTAAGCTACTTTTAGTAGCTGCTTAAAAGATTAAAAAATGCAACTCTAGCTGTAAAACAACAACCACGCAGAACTTCCAAAGAGTGTGTATGCCACAGGAATCAGGATTAAGTGATGTAACTCTGCTGCAACAAGAAAAGCTCATTCTGCTTCAGTCAACCAACACCTGTCTGAAAAAAATATGGTATTACAAAGGGAAGTGAACAGTGTTTATGGAAGTTGATGAGACGCTTTTGTGTCAGGGTTATGCGTGGAGTAGATCTAGTCTGTGTTCTTGACAAAAAGTGTTTGTATGTCTCATCATAACACTCAGGTCAGAATTTGGTTTTTTATACGTAAGTGATGAATTGGTAATAGTTTACCTTAAAGGCGTCAGTAAGAAGATGATGTCTCTGTTTGATTCTGAGCTGAAGGATGTGTGCAGTTCATTCTCATCAGGTACTGACTTCAGCTGGGAAGTAGTTTTGGTTGGCTTCTCTCTTTATTAATCAACTATGTTCTAGATCTGCCACAGTCTGCTAAGTACTTCTAAGATTGTTGGCTTCTTGCTGTGGTAACCAAAGCAAACCACAGTGACCCAGGGATTTGGTACCATTTCATGAATAACGATGTCTGTAAAGCTATGAAACTTAAAAAGACACATGTTCAAGGAACACTTGGGATAGCTGTTGAGGACATAATTGAAATTTAATACAAAAAGTAGGAAGTTGAGGAAGGCAGCCAGAAGATCTGTGTTGTTAAACAGGTAGCTGCTGGGCAAACTGAAGAGGAAGTCTATAGGTCTTGGAAGGAGGGGATGGCCACTTGGAATGATTATAAGGCTCTGGTGAGAGACTCAACTAGTTGGATGCAACTAGGAAAGCCAAGATCTCCTTGGAATTAAACCTTGCAAGGGAGGTTAAAGGCAACAAAAAGGGCTTCTTTCAATACATTGCAGGTAAAACTAAAACTACAGGCAATGTAGACTCTCTGCTTGATGAGGTGGGTGCCCTTAACACAGAATATACAGAGAAAGCACAGATTCTGAACACNTACCATTTCATGAATAACGATGTCTGTAAAGCTATGAAACTTAAAAAGACACATGTTCAAGGAACACTTGGGATAGCTGTTGAGGACATAATTGAAATTTAATACAAAAAGTAGGAAGTTGAGGAAGGCAGCCAGAAGATCTGTGTTGTTAAACAGGTAGCTGCTGGGCAAACTGAAGAGGAAGTCTATAGGTCTTGGAAGGAGGGGATGGCCACTTGGAATGATTATAAGGCTCTGGTGAGAGACTCAACTAGTTGGATGCAACTAGGAAAGCCAAGATCTCCTTGGAATTAAACCTTGCAAGGGAGGTTAAAGGCAACAAAAAGGGCTTCTTTCAATACATTGCAGGTAAAACTAAAACTACAGGCAATGTAGACTCTCTGCTTGATGAGGTGGGTGCCCTTAACACAGAATATACAGAGAAAGCACAGATTCTGAACACCTTTGCTTCTGTCTATACTTCTGGGGGCTGTCTTGTTGTCAGTGCCGAGGCCCCAGAGGAAGTTGAGACAAGACAGGAATTTGCCCTGGTGGATGAGGACTGGTTTAAGGATCAATTGAGCAAAGTGGGTGTACATAAATCCATGGGCCCAGATGGGATGGATTTATGTGCGTTCTAAGGGAGACGCCGGAAGTCATTGCTAGGCCACCCTCCGCTGCCTTTAAGTCATGGGGATCAGGACATGTGTCTGGGGACTGGAGGATAGCAAGTGTCACTCCAATCTACAAAAAGGGTAAGAAGGAGGACCAAGGTAACTGCAGACCGATCAGCCTCACCTCCATCCCAGGAAAGGTGACGGAACAATTTATCCTTGACACTGTCTCTAGGTCCATCAAAGACAAGAGGGTTATTAGGAAGAGTCGCCATGGCTTCACCAAAGGGAAGTCATGCTTGACCAACCTGATAGCCTTTGGTGAGGGCATAACCAGGTGGATAGATGATGGCAGAGCAGTGGATGTGCCACTATCTTGACTTCAGCAAAGCATTTGACACAGTCTCCCACAGCATCCTCGCAGCCAAACTGAGGCAGTGTGGTCTAGATGATTGGGTAGTGAGGTGGATTGTGAACTGGCTGCAGGATAGAAGCCAGAGAGTAGTGGTCGATGGGACAGAGTCAGGTCGTAGGCCTGTATCTAGTGAATGCCCCCAAGGGTCAATACTTGGACCAGTCATATTCAGTCTCTTCATTTTAATGACTTGGATGAGGGATTAGGGTGCACTGTCAGCAAATTTGCTGATGGCACAAAGCTGTGAGGAGTGGCCAACAATCCAGCAGACTGTGCTGCCATTCAGCAAGACCTGGACAGGCTGGAAACCTGGGCAGGGAGAAATGTAATAACGTATAGCAAGGGCAAGTGTAGAGTCTTGCATCTGGGCAGGAATAACCCCAGGTACCAGTATAGGTTAATAACCAACCTGTTGGAGTGTGGTGTAGGAGACAGGGACCTGGGTGTCCTGGTGGACAGCAGGATGACTATGAGCCAGTAGTGTGCTTTTGTGGCCAAGAGGGCCAACAGCATCCTGGGGTGAATCAGAATGTAGTAGTTATCAGATCAAGAGAGGTTCTCCTCCCCCTCTGCTGTAGTGAGACTACATCTGGAATCTTGTGTCCAGTTCTGGGCTTCTGAGGTCAAGAAGGACATGGAACTGCTGGAGAGAGTCCAGGGCAGAGCAGTGAAGATGATGAAGGGATTAAGATACAGCCAAATGAGTATAAGCTGGAATATAGGATGTTCCACAACAGTATGACAAGGGACTTCTTCACAGTGAGGGTGACATAGCACTGAAATGGGCTGTCCGGGGGGTGTTAAAACCCACCTGGATACGTTCCTGTGCTACTTGGTCTGTGATCCTGCTGTGGCAGGGGGATTGGACTAGATTGTCATTTGAGGTCCCTTCCAATTCCTTATGTTCTGTGAATCTGTGAACCTCTCTGATCAGTCTGTTCCAGTGCTCTTGTCACCCTCACAGTAAAGGCGTTTCTCCTGATGTTGAGGTGGAATTTCCTGTGTTTTAGCTTATACCCATTATTTCTTTTCCTATTATTGGGCACCACTGAAAAGAGACTGGCCCCTTTCTCTTGATACCCATCCCGCAGATATTTACAGACAGTGACAACATCCCTCTCAGCCTTATTTTGCTCTGGACTAAACAACCCCAGTTCTTTCAGTCTTTCCTCATGTTCAAGTCGCTTAATCATCCTCATCGCTCTCTGTTGTACTCTTCATGTCTCTGAATACAGTGTTCCAGGATATCTCCTGATGCAGTATATCCAGGTCTGGTCTCACTGGGGCAGAGTGGAAGGGAAGAAACAGCTTCTACTAGTAGGATTTTCTTTGTCAGTGTGTTTTTGATATGGAGTGGGAAAACTGAGAGAGGAAAAGGGAAGAGAATTCAGAGTGTGGGGAACTGGGAGGGAACCAGGCAGCTGTTTGGCTCAGTTGGTAGAACTCTGAATTCCTGGGGTGATGGGTTCAAGCCCCATGTAGGACATTTGAGACAGTACTGTAGGCTTGCCCTGCTCCAGCAGTGGGGGTTGGACTTAGATGATCTTTTGAGGTGCCTTCCCACCTGTAACATTCTGTGATTTAGGGGGATTGGACTAGGTGATCTTTCGAGGTCCCTTCCAATCCGTAATGATTCTATGATTCTAAGAGTTGAGAGCTGGTGCTGAAAAGCTGCAGCTTACCTTTCCCTCTGTGCCCCAGCCCCTGCTTTGTGAGTTACACTGCTGCTTACCTATTAACCTTTCCTATTTGGCTCGGCAGGCAAAAGAGGAGGGGAAGGAGAAGGGGGGAACCCCCTTCTCTTTTGCCTGCAGAGCCAAAGACAAAAGGTAAATAGGCACTAATGGTTCACTTTGAGGCAGAAGAGGGGAGGGGTGTACAAGCAGAAAAGAAAACCTAAATTGTGACAGTCACTAAGACTGATTTAATTAAAAATGAAAAGCTGGTATTTGATACAGTGGATAAATACTTCAACACAAGCAATTTTAATTGCTCATAATTTTAAAATACATTATGAGCAATTGCGTGTTATTGTTGTATAAATGCACTTGCATGTAAATTACACTCACTTGATTTTTGCCTCTTTCCAAAAGTTCAGAGTAAAATTAATAAAAAAATAATGTACAGTCATCACTTCATAGAAAAAATATGCTGTCTTAAAGTAGTGCTTAATTAGAAGAACTTAGAAGTTCTAAAGTAACTGGCTGACATACATTGCACGTTTCTGAATTAAAGGAAAAAGAAGTTCAGGAAAAGCCATGTTAGAATCCTGATGTCTTGCAGAAGACATTTAGATGTTGAGCTTTGAGCATTCTGAGAAACTGCTGAAGGACAGAGACTAGAAGGCTGATTACAAGTCCTATCTCAAAACTTAGAGTGATTTTTAGAAAAGCTCTGTGTGGATCCGTTACTTGCTCCTGTTTCATCTGGTCCTATACAGTTATTTTAGTGCTGTGTAGTTTGTCAGCCTTTGCATATGTTCAGATGTGAGAGTTTGCTGCTTTTGATTCCTTGTCCTAGAAGGAGCAAAGCACTCCATTATCTTTCTTGACACTTCAGTATGGGACATTCAATATGAGAGAAGATTCTGCTGTATGATTGTGGGGATTGTTTTCTTTCAGTGGCCAAGAAAAACCAATCTGTATCTAGACACTGCTTATTTTTAATGTGTACTGTAAGAATATTTTCTCTGTGTGTACTGAATGGTATTCTGTCACAATACCAGGACAGTCCTGGATTGGTTCTGGAAGTGTTTCAGAATGATTTCAGTCTGTTCTATGTTTTATGTCCAGTTTTGGGCACCACAGTCTAAGAAGAACAGTGAGGTGTTGGAGTCAGTGCAGAGAAGGGCAACAAAGCAGGTCAAGGGATTGGAGAACAGGTCTTATGAGAAGAGGCTGAGGGAGTTGAGAGTTTAGCCTGAAGAAGAGGAGGCTGAGAGGAGACCTTGCTCTTTACAGCTGCCTGAAAGGAGGTTGTGTGGAGGCTGGTATTGGCCTCTTCTCCCCAATAACAAGAGGAAATGGCTACGGGCTGCTCTGGGAAAGTTCAAACTGGAAATTAGGAAAAATTTCTTTAGTAAAAGAGTGGTTAGACATTAGAATGGGCTACCTAGGGAGGTGGTGAAGTCACTATACCTGGAGGTGTTCAAAAGGCAAATAGATGAGGCACTTTCGAGCGTGGTCTAGCGGTCATGGAAGTATTGGGTTGACGGTTGGACTTGAGGATCTTGAAGGTCCTTTCCAACCTTAATAATTCTGTGATTCTGTAAAAACAAAGAGAAAAAAGCTTTTAGGGGACAGTGCTGTCATCTAGATAAATACTGAAGCTTCTGATGTATGGCATGTAATTTTCAGCTCTCAAGGCACATTAACTAGTCTGGGTGTGAAGCCAGTCACCTGGGGAGCACAGGGAATTCCAAAGCAGCATTTGAAAGAAGTAAATGCTGGTATTTAAGGTGACAGAGCCCATCACAGAGAATATGCAAACACAGGTGTGCAGTTGAGATTTACATTAATTTAACATTAAAATCTTCCTAGAAATGACTAATTACAACAATGATGTGTGACAGGTTCTGGCAGTAAAACCCACTAATACAGATTTTTAAGATAATTAAAGGGAAATACAGTAACTACTGGAAATATGGCAGTTATGGGAGAAAATAATGTCAAAGTAAGTTCTTCAGTATATGAAGGAATTGCATGAAGTAAATGGGTTTACGTGAACGTGACGGTTGGGATTTAACTGGAAAGCTGAGTTTCTTTCTGGCCACAAGCTGTGGGATCTGTTTTCATTTGTAAGTTAGAAGTATCTGATCTTATTTCTGTCAGGCTGACAAGACCCGTTTGGAGACAGTTGTTATGCTCAAGCCCGATTTTGTCATGAAATTGTATCATGGAGATGGGTTGTCTGTGTGGTTTTTACATCTGGCCAGCTACACAGGCACCTTTCATTCCCCACTTCCTACCCCAGTTCTTACTCCAACCTTTTTCTTGTCCTTTTCTTTTTTTCTTGTAGTTGATTGTGCTTGCCTATATCAGGAGCCTTTGAAACATATGTGGTTATTGTAGTGTGAGATAAATCCTGATTTGTTAATTTGGTGTTCTGATAGCCTTTTTGACATAAACAGGATGTTTATGGCAATAAACAACCATACGTTGTTATGAAGAAGTGTCTGTAGCATCAAGGAAAATGGATTCTGGTCATTGATGCTGAGACCAACTGGTAGTGTTCAGCTGCTCCCTAAGTGCCCAGCCCTCAGAACTAGAATACAGGGATGGGGAGCAGCACGTGGCTCCCACAGTCCAGCTGACCTGTTGGGCCACTTAGATGTGCACAGGTCTAAGATGGAATCCACCCAAATGTGTGAAGGGAGGTGGTGGAAGTATTCACCAAACTGCTCTCCATCATTTACGAACAGTCCTGGTTAACCAGGGAAGTTCCAGTAAACTGGAGATTAGCAAATGTGACAGCTTTCCATAAGAAGGGCTGGAAGGAGGATCCAGGAAACTGCAGGCTTGTCAGCCTGACATTGGTGCTGAGGAAGTTTATGGAGCAGGTAATCTCAAGTGCCATCACAGGGCGCATACAGAACAACCGGGGGAGATCAGCCCCAGCCAGCAGGGATTTATGAAAGGCAGGTCCTGCCTCACTAGTGTGATCTCATACAACAAGGTGACACACCTATTGAATGAGAGAAGGCCTGTGTGTATTGTCTGTCTCATCTTCAGTAAAGACTTTGATGCTGCTTTACACAGCATCTTCTTTCAGAAGCTTATTGCACAAGGCTTCAATGAGGGCAGGCTGCACTGGAGAGAAAGCTGGCTGATATCTGGGCACAGGTGGTTTCCCCTGGGGTCAGTACTGGAGCCTGTTCTCTCCAGTATCTTTATCAATGATCTGGGTGAGGGGATTGAGTGCAGCTTCAGTAAGTTCACAGATGACAGCAAGCTGTGTGAGCATGTTGATCTGCTGAAGGTTAGGGAGTCTCTACAGATGAATCTGGATAGCCTGGATCGATGGGCCAGAGTTAATTGTATGGGTTGTACAAGGCCAAGTACTGGATTCTGCACTTGGGTCACAACAACCTCATGGCATGGGGATGTGTGGTTGGAAAGCTGCAGGTCAGAAAAGGATCTAGGAGTGCTGATGGACAGGTGCCTTAACAGGAGCCAGCAGTGTGCCCAGGAGACTAAGAACGCCAACAGCATCCTATAATAATGTGGCAAGCAAGTGTAGGGAGGAGGGAGGAGGTCATCCCCCTGAACTTAGCACTGATGAAGCCATACTTTGAATACTCACTACAAAAAGGACATAGAAGTGTTGAACTGTGTCAGGGGAAGGGAAGTGAGGCTTGTGAAAGGTCAGGAGCACAAGTCCTATAAGGAACTGCTGAGGAAACAGGTTAGACTGGAGAAAAGGATGTTGAGGTGAGACCTTATTGCTCTCTAAAACTCCCGAGAAGAGGTTGGAGAGAGCAGGGGAATAGCCTCTTCTCCCTGGTGGGAAGTGATAGGACCAGAGGAAATGGCTGCAAGATGTACCTGGGGAAGTTTAGGCTGGGTATTAGGAAGAATTTTTTCACTGAAAAGATTATTAAACATTGGAACAGGCTGCCCAGGGCAGTAGAGGAGTCATCATCCCTGAAGGTGCTGAAGGAAGTTCTAGACAAGTGGGAGTTGGGCTCTTCTCCCAGGCAACTCGTGATAGGATGAGAGGGCAGGGCCTGAAGCTGTGCCAGGGGAAGGTTACGTTGCATGTTAGGGATCACTTCCTCACAGAAAGGGTGATCAGACACTGGAATGGACTGCCCAGGGCAGTTTGATTGGACCTTAGGGACACGGTTAAGTGGTGACCTGGCAGTGTTGAGTCTAGGGTTGGGCTGATGATCTTAAAGGTCCCTTCCAGCCAAAGATGTTCTGTAATTCTATGAACTGCTCCAGACGGAAAACCTAAAAGCATCTCTACTGAAATAAAGCCTTCAGTTTTGGGCCACATTCCTTTGTTT
Organism: Rhinopomastus cyanomelas; assembly: GCA_013400115.1. Lineage (NCBI taxonomy): Eukaryota > Metazoa > Chordata > Aves > Bucerotiformes > Rhinopomastidae > Rhinopomastus > Rhinopomastus cyanomelas. Next base: position 142,587 of record VXBP01009298.1, on the reverse strand, counting down.
CATCCCCTTCTCTTAGAGCACTTGCAGTGTCTCCAGCCTCAGCATTTGACTGTATTAATGCCTGTATTTTAAAATGCATATTAGTAATTAAAATTCTGTAGTTTAATTGTAGAATTTGGCTTAATACATCTTTCTGGTTTTAATTTAAGTTCTACACATGACTTTTCTGGTTGGTTCTGCACCTAGGTTGTAGGAGATTCAGTGGAACTGTGGTCATTTACTTGTGGAGATGTCTTATGATATGACACCTACTTTCCCCCCTATCCCTAGTTACTGTAGTTACCCTAGTTACCAGAAACTCTTCTGGTTTCTTCTGACCCTTCATCTTCAGACTGCTTGTTCCTTAAATTAGAACTATCTTATCTTTGTGCTTCCACAAGAATTGAAAGTTAATGGTTATTATCCTGTCTTCATCTGTGATGCAAGGGTGATGTAGAACTGAGTTTAGATTCCACGCAGTGCTTCTGTTCTATGTTATCTTTCTGTGATGCGCAGAAAATGGACTTCAAAGCGTAGTATATTTCTTCTTACGTACATCTTTTTTTCTTCTCCACAGAGCATGAACATCCTTTGTAAATGATCTTAGAACTTCTCCTCAGAAAAGCCTCTTAATTGAAAAAAACCCATGATTTCTTTGGTAACTTTTTGTTAGATTTTGTTAGATGTTTGGGTAACTGCTAGTTGTTGCAGAATTAATAGTCTTATTTTTGTTATACTGTTATAAAGCTTACTTTTTAATAAAAGCTTTTGGATTACAGTAGTGGAAAAGGCACAGCAGATGGGAATGGTCAGCTGGGGGAGCTAAAGCTCTGCAGTGCATCTGCCAGCCTTTGAAAGGAAAGCATAGGAACTTCAAAATTAAAGAGCAAAATGCATTAGTGTTAATTTTTTTTTCCACAGTAGCTCTTTGATGTTGCAGTTGAAGTGCTTTTTTAGCAGCTTTAATCAGTAGAAGTGAAACTTCCTTGATTTCTATTTTTATGATCAGAGCACTCCTGTGAGAGACTTTCTGATACCACTGTTAGGCTTATTGAAAAAAGCATTTAGCTCAGTAGTGGGACACTTGTATAAATATTTGTGGTTTAGTGTCTTCAAAAAAATGTCAATGACTAACTTCAGTGAGCATGCAAAATCCTACTGTCAGGCTGATCTTAATGAGGATGAGATAGTTTGTAGCCTTAGGTAGGACAGACATAGGCTAAAGAAAAGACCTGCCATGTGTCTAGGCACTAGAAAGCAGTGAGTAGAATCATGGAATCAGTCAGGTTGGAAAAGGCTCTTGAGATCATCAAGTCCAACCATTAACCCTACTCTACCAAGATCACCCAGATCTCTAAGCAGCGCAGCTAAATGACCTGTAAATACATCCAGGGATGGTGACTCAAGCCCCTCCCTGGGCAGCGTGTTCCAATCCCTGCCTACTCTTTTGTGGAAATGTTTTTCCTCGTGTCCAGCTTAAACCTCCTCTGGGGCAGCTTGAGGCTGTTCCCTCTTGTTCCATCACTAATGACCTTGACAAGAGACCAGCACCCACCTCTCTACAGGTAGTTGTAGAGGGCAGTAAGGTCTCCCCCATCAGCCTTCTTTTCTCCAGGCTAAACAGCTCCAGCTCCCTCAGCCTCTCCTCATCAGACTTTCCCTCTAGTCCTTACCCCAGCCTCATTGCTCGTCTCTGGACCCACTCAGTCTCTTTCTTGAAGTGGGAGGCCCAGAACTGCCCCACTACTCAAGATGAGGCCTCACCAGTGCCCAGTATGGGGGCACAATCACTTCCCACCTGCTGTTTGACACAGTATAGCTGACAGAAGCCAGGAAACCGTTGGCCTTATGAGCCACCTGGACACACTGCTGGCCCATATTCACCCACTTGTTAATTAGAACTGCCAGGTCCCTTTCTGCCAGACAACTTTGCAGGCACTTCCCCAAGCCTGTAGCATTGCGTTACACATTTTGTTGCCAGGTGTATGAACCTGATTTGGTTTATGACTTTACTTTTCAGAGACATCAAATACTACTTTGTTTTTTATTCCTCATTCTGTTTGGGACAGGAATGCTTAAAAGTGGAAGCCATTTAGAGCCTAATTTTACTGTGTGGGAATGTCAGTCAAGCTAAAACAGTAACTATGTCCCAGTAGACTGCAGTTTGCATTTGTAAAGAAATGATTCTGGATTTTGTCCTGGTTTCCTGCTACTGGAATCATATGTTTGTCTTTTTGCTGAAATCCCAGGGGAAAGGAAAAACGCTTGTGCATTGAGGTCTTCTTCCTTACTGGGAAACTTGACAACAGCACAAGTACTTGTGCAGGTACAGTAGTGTAATGTGTGTGTGTGTGCATCTTTATCTCTTCATTGAAACAGAGGAGATGGAAGTGTTTTGGACTGCCTCACTTGCAGTACTGGTTTAACCAAGACTTACATATTAAATTTTCCGAATTTTAATCAAACTGATGAGTCTCTGTGATTCCAGGACCGTTTTCTGATGAGGCATCAATGAGTAAACTGCACACAGAAAGCAAGAAAACTTTCTTCCTTTCTTTTCTTTCATGCCCTCTCATGTCTTGATATTTTCAAGTCTCAAAAACCTGCAGTGAAGTGTTGAGTTGTTTCAAGCTACAATACCTGACATTAAACTGTCAACAAACTAACCAGGCAAAGCTAGTGACTTGTTATCCGTGGGGGAAGCTGAATCGGTTCAGTGCAGAGGGTTAGATCAGGTAAGCACCAGCGAGCACAGGAGAGTTCTGTGCATGTGGGTTCTGTTTCTGGTTTAAATCTGTCAGACATCATTGAGCACTGTCAAGAGTCAACCAGTCTGTTTATATTTGTGATCTTGAAAGTCCTGAAAGCTGTATTTAGTTGGGTCTGATTTTGTGCTGATCACTGGAAAGTGTTCTTGCAGGTGCCATTTGAGAGGTGAAATGCTAAGATGTACAAACTGTAGTGTTCTTATTACAAGAGAAGAAAGGCAATAACAATAATAAAAAAGCTTTTCCAGCTTCCATGAATCAAGAGGAATTGGGATACATGTTTCACAATGCTTGGTATACAAAGGTGCAGGCATGATCTAAGTGAAAATCAGATTTTAGACTCCAGGGAGCATATTTTCATTGCACTGCACCTTCAGTCAATTTAACACAATTTTATGGGAAAACGATGAAATCCTTATTGCCAGTGCAAGGTCTCAGTCTTTAGGACAAGCAAGTTTTACTCTTAAATGTGTTCTGGAGTCATCTCAGCTTTAGTTATGTGCAGGAATATATTTGTTTCTTCTTCTCGTATTTCCATTAGGTGACAACATGAAAGTGATACGAATTGAGTAAGAAGTTAAGGAGCAAAATGTTTGTAGGACAGCTGAAGGTTTGCCTAACCTATAAGGTACTTGAAGTTAGAATCATAGAGTCATTAGGGATTGGAAGGGACCCCAAAAGATCATCTAGTCTAATCCCCCTGCCACAGCAGAATCACTTCACTGGAGAAGTTATGGAATCAGAATCACTNCCTGCTGGCCACACTTTTCCTGATGCAGCCCAGGATCAGGTTTGCCTTCTGGGCCACAAGTGCACGCTGCTGGCTCATGTTCAGCTTTTCATCCACAAGCACCCCCAAGTCCCTCTCCTCAGGGCTACTCTGCAGCCAGTCACTGCCCAGCCTGTATTTGTGCTTAGGATTGCCTCGACCCAGATGCAGGACCTTACGCGTGGTCTTGTTGAATCGCATCAGTTTGGCTTGTGCTTGCTTTTCCAGCCTGTGCAGGTCCCTCTGGATGGCATCCCTGCTGCACCACACAGCTTGGTGTCGTCAGCAAACTTGCTGAGGGTGCACTCAATGCCTCTGTCCATGTCACTGACAAAGATGTCGATCAAGACTGGTCCCAGGACTGATCCCTGAGGGACTCCGCTTGGACATGGATCCATTGACAGCCACTCTCTGGGTGCGGCCATCAAGCCAGTTCCTTACACATCTAGTGGTCCACCCATCAAAGCCATGTTCCACCAGCTTGGAGACCAGAAGTTGTAAGAAGTAAATAATTTAATGGCTTTACATCATGTAGTTATGTGATAAATATTGTTGATGATGAGAGGCTCACCGTGAGCCAGCAGTGCTCCTGTATCCAGTGATCCTACAGGCCAACTGTATCCTAGGATGCATCAAGATAAGTTGGCCAACAGAGAGGTGATTCTCCCTCTTTACTTGTGAGACTGCCTCAAGTACTGTGTCCAGTCTTGGTGTCCCAAACATTAGAAGGACATAGAACTGTTGGAGTGAGTCCAGAGGAGGCCATGGAGGTAATGGAAGGGCTGGAGCACCTTTTCTCTGAGGGAGCTGGGGTTGTTCAGCCTAGGGAAGAGAATTCTCCTTAGGGACCTTATAGCTGCCTTCCAGTCCCTGAAGGCAACCAACAGGAAGGCTGTAGAGGGACTTTTTTGAAGGGCATCTAGCAACAGGACAAGGGGAAATGGTTTTAAATGAAAGGAGAGGAGGTTAAGACTAGATCTTAGAAAGAAAATCTTCAGTACAAGAGTGGAGAGACTGGAATTTATTGCCCAGAGAGGCTGTGGCTGCCTCCTCCCCAGAGGTGTTCAAGGCCAGGTTGGATGAGGGCTTGAGCAACCAAGTCTAGTTGAAAGGTATTGTTCCCCATGGCAGGGAGGTTGGAGTAGGTGACCTCTAAGATTCCTTCCAACCTGAGCCAGTCTGTGAATCTGTGATTGTTTTGCAGTTGTGTTTTGTGTTTGGTTAGAATAGAGGTTTTCGGTAATGCTGGAAACATCTTAACAGTGTATTTGTGGTGTCACTGTCCATGTGTCTTCAGTTGTGCTCGTTAACCTGTTTTTCACCAGGATCACTTTTACCTTGACAGTGTTAAAGGATTTGCTAGCGAGATACAGGAGAACCTAAAATCCCTGTGACTTTGTGCAGGATTGATCTAGTCAAATTACTAATAAAGAAGGATATTTATTAGTGAGGTCTGGAGTCAGTGTAGTCATGTTCTGTGTATGAAAAGGAAGACAACATGAAATCAAATGCAATACTGAATTAAGTGGTGTTATTGATGAAAATGGGCTAACTGGTTAAGTCTGGAATTAAAACTTTGGTCTTTACTGGATGAAAATCAAGCTTTCAACCTAGTGTGGTAACTGACATTTAGATTTATTTATCCCAGAAACAGACTGTCTCAAAGGAGTAGCTGGGTTTACTAGCACTGTGTGAGATTTGTGTAATGATCCAGGGTGGGAATCTTTCAAAGACTAACAAGAGTAAGATTGTTAGTGGTAGTTGTACAGAAAGGGCCACCTCTCTGGCACTGACTGCTGCTCCTGGCAGGATCACACTCCTCTGTACTGGTATGTCTGCTCCACTCATCACCCACTCCCCCACCCAGTCCGGCTCTGTATCTTCCAGAGTCTTACATCTGGGCAGGAACAATGCCAGGTACCAGTATAAGCTGGGGACTGACCTGTTGGAGAGTAGTGTAGGGGAAAGGGACTTGGGGGTCCTGGTGGACAGCAGGATGACCATGAGCCAGCAATGTGCTCTTGTGGCCAAGAGGGCCAACAGCATCCTGGGGTGGATCAGAAGAGGGGTGGTTAGCAGATCAAGAGAGGTTCTTCTCCCCCTCTACTCTGCCCTGGTGAGACTCCATCTGGAGTATTGTGTCCAGTTGTGGGCTCCTCAGTTCAAGAGGGATGTGGAGCTGCTGGAGAGGGTCCAGCGTAGGGCAACAAGGATGATGAAGAAGGTGGAGCACCTCCCTTACGAGGAGAGGCTGAGGGAGCTGGATCTCTTGAGCTTGGACAAGAGGAGACTGAGGGGTGACCTCATTAATGTCTATAAATATTTGAAGGGTGGGTGTCAAGAGGATGGAGCAGGGCTCTTCTCAATGTCATCTAGTGATAGGATGAGGGGCAGTGGTTGTGAGCTGGAACATAGGAGGTTCCACATCAATATCAGAAGGAACTTCTTCACGGTGGGGGTGATGGAGCACTGGAACAGGCTGCTCAAGGAAGTTGTGGAGTCTCCTTCACTGCAGACGTTTAAGACCCACCTGGATGTGTTCCTGTGTGACTTGGTCTAGGTGATCCTGCTGTGGCAGGGGGATTGGGCTAGATGATCTTTTGAGGTCCCTTCCAATCCCTAGTGATTCTATGATTCTATGATTGCTTCTGTTCTTGTGGTTACTGTTAAAACTGTTTTAGTTTCCAACCTCAACAAAGGCCTCACAAGTATTTTTTCTCCTCTCAAGGAAAAGGCAGAGCCTCTCCCATGATTAGGCCAATCTTACCCAACTGGTGGCACTATCCTTTACACAAACTTGTTTATTTGTTTGGATACAGCTACTGAGTTAACAAAGAAGGGTTTCCTTACAGGCTGTGCTTCCCTGTGCTGTACATTTTCACATGCAGAATTATAATGCAATGGTCTATTTTTTCTGTCTCAAAGTTCTCTCCTTCTGCCTTTCTGGCAGCTTTATTATTCTTTTTTAAAGCTGAATTTCCAGAGAGAGTACTGGAGTTTAAATCAAGATGTGGACAGGGTAACCACAGAATCACAGAAAATTAGGGATTGGAAGTGACCTTGAAAGATCATCTAGTCCAGTCCTCCTACCAGAGCAGGCTCACCTAGGCCAAATTGCACAGAAAATATCCAGGTGGGTCTTAATCATCTCCAGTGAAGGAGACTCCACAGTCCCCTAGGGCAGCCTATTCTGGTGCTCCGCCACCCTCACTGGGAAGAAGTTCCTTCTCATATTGATGTGGAACCTCTCTTGATCGTCCTATGATCCTATGATCTGCTAACTGCCCATTTTTGATCCACCCCCGGATGCTGTTGGCCCTCTTGGCAACAAGAGCACATTGCTGGCTCATAGTCATCCTGCTGTCCACCAGAACCCCCAGGTCCCTTTCTCCTGCACTACTCTCCAACAGCTCAGTCCCCAACCTGTACTGGTACCTGAGGTTGTTCTTACTCAGATGCTAAACTCTATACTTACCCGTCTTGCAAGGTTTAATTCCTTGGCTGTCCTAGTTGCATCCCTACGTTCCCTCACCAGAGCCTTATAGTCATTCCAAGTGGCCATCCCCTCCTTCCACGACTTACAGACTTTCTTCTTCCTCTTCATTTTACCCAGCAGCTGACTGTTTAACCACGCAGGTCTTCTGGTTCCCTTCCTCAGCTTCCTTCCTGTTGGAATGCTCTTGTGACCATAAAGCTTCTAGGTGTCGCTGCATTAGCTGTTTTATTTGGGACTTTGAGTCAGGGATTGCTTTCACCACACCTGATCAAGAACAAACTGTGCAAATGTTTGAGGTTGTTGCATGTAGTTCAGCTACTGGGGATCACTGCTGGATTACCATCTGCTTTATCAGAATGGATTATTTGTCTTTTAAAACTATTTTTTATCAGGTTTTAAAGCCTGAGCTTACTCATGATTTGAAGCAGAACAACTTGATTTCAGATCTAGTTGATAATAATTTTCTGTTCAGTAAAGCCCCCAAATGGTTTATTGACTGATGAAATAGTTCACAATATGCTAATCATAAGTTGCTTTCCTGCTGTATTTGTGACATTATTAAGTGCTCAAAAAGCATAATATACGTATAAATATGCAATCAAGATTTTTGTAATAAGAGGTGTAACACTCTGCATGCACAACATGATTTTTCAAGCTAGAAATTTTACATAGAAATATGTAATGAATATATTACTGGTACTTTATTACTTTATTATTAGTGTGCTTTATTAAGTTATTAAATGAGAACATTGCTGCTCAAATTACTTATTTCAAGAACTTGAAATGCCCGAACACAGAGGAAAAACAAAATGTCTCTTACAGTTCTGGATTGTTTTGAGCCCTTGCTAGTTGCTGTTAATACAATGGTAAAGCTAGATCTGAGCAGAGATTGTCACAAGTTTTATTTTGAACAGGTTGAGTTGCAAAGTTTTATGTAAGTCTTGGGTGAATGTTTAAAGTTGTGTTTTGGAATCTGCAATACTGCTTTAGAAGGAAGAGTATTTAACCTTTCAGAAGGAGGATTGCTCATATTTTGTTTTTTCTGGTTAATTATTAGTGAACATGTGCTGAATATGTAAGTGTTTTCCCCTCATCTGCTAAATTGATGATCTATTTATAGATGAAGTAATCTTTTAGCTCCTGTCAATTAAAAAGCCGTATATTAGGGTATTTCAGCAGTTTTAAAATGAGCTCTTAATTTCAGATTAGTGAAGACGTGAAAAATGAATTGGCAGATGAGCTGTGTGCATCAACACCTGGCTTCACCATGACTAAAGTGAGAGAACAAACGTATTATAAGGTAGGTAGAAATTGCCAAGTTCCACAGATGTGTGTTCTCCTTCAGTATTGCAAACAGTGAAAGTATCTGAATTACCTGAGACTGACGAGAATTCCTTTTGCTCACGTCAATGTAAGGATAGAGGGAGGGACTAGAGTGGTGAAGGGAGCTGTAGACTGCTGTTTGTGTCTTCTGTCCTCACAGAAATGGTCTGAAGTTTTTGCTTTTCTGAAACAAATGGCTGGCCTGGCTGCCAGACCCGTCAGGGTGGAGGCATTCTCAAACTGCTGTCACCGAAGCCGGGTTTGGTCTGATTGTATTGGCCTGATGTTTTTGCAAGACAGCAAGGGGAGAGGAAAGAGCTACCTAATCTAGCCTACTGGTTCTTTGAAGCCAATTTGTTTGGGTCCCAGATGTGCTTCCTAGACCTGTTCTGTGTAGCTTACATTAATCAAATATTCAGGATGTTTGAAACAGAAGGCCAGTGGAAGCCCCATTTCAAATATCAAATCAGTAGGTGATGCAAAGCCATACCATTGGGCTGATAATCACAGCTGTAAACTCTAACGTAGCTGACTTGGCCTAGCTGTCTAACTTGCTGCAAGTGAACATGATCTACACGAACTACTGAAATCATGATCAAGTATTCCAAAGCAAACACTTAACTTCAAAATCTCTGTGTTTTGCCTGGGCAGAGCTTTGCTAGAAGGCTGAGAATGACTTGGAGCTTTACTGATTTACTTGAATCTTAGGATGGCAAACATTGTTATGGCCTTCCAGTACTTGCAGGGAACCTCCAGGAAGGCTGGAGAGGGACTTTTCCGAAGGGGAATCTAGTGATAGGACAAGATGAAATGGTTTTAAATGGAAAGAGAGGAGGTTCAGATTAGATCTTAGGAAGAAGCTCTTCAGTACAAGGGTGGAGAGACTCTGGAATTGATTGCCTGGAGAGGCTGTGGCTGCCCCCTCCCTGGAGGATGGCATGGCCGGGTTGGAAGAGGCCTTGAGCAACCAAGTCTAGCTGAGAGACTTCACTGCCCATGGCAGAGAGGTTGGAGTAGATGATCTCTAAGGTCCCTTCCAACCTGAGCCGTTTTATGATTCTATGATTTGCTGTTCCACAATGTGGGTTTGTTGTCTTTCTTAGGTTGGACTTGTCGATGCTGTGGATCTATTTAGAGCCAGAAGAGTGTTTATTAAAGATGGATTTGCATATGTGCCACTTAAGGATATCGATGCCATCGTTTTGAGTAACTACAGAGCAAGCTTATCTAAAGCACTGGCGGTAGGTCTGATAACATGTGCTTTTTATTTTTTTGGTTTAGGTTTTATATTTCTTTACAACTTGTGTTGTATTATTTAGTGGCACTCTTGGACAGATGCCAGTAAGTTACTTTTCTTGTTTATTAACTTTGAATACGGTTGGAGTCCATGGAATTATTTAATGTACAGTGGGAAATCATGAAGCTTTTATGTGAACATTGCCATTAGAACTCTTGAGTACAGCTGCATTTAGAGACTTACTTGACTTGATGCGTGCAGTTCTTCTTGGGAGCTGCTAACACTTGTGTTCACTTGAAAGTGAACTGTGTGACGTGCATAAGTAGGCAGGTTATCTGCATCCATTTGAACACTTTTGTGATGCTTCATGGACTTGTAGAATTCTTCTGTTATGTGAGTAGCTGAGGAGAAGCTTGAAAAACAGTCATAACTGTAATGAGTATGCTGCCTGACTTTCAGCTTAATGATAAATCTTCAACGTGTTGTTACAAACAGATGCTATCTTATGTGTGATTCATTTAACCCAGATTGCTTTGTTAGAGCAAATAGATTCTTCATAGTAAAAATTGTGGAAAATGTATTATAGTAAAAAATATGGAAAACAAGGAAGTGATTGGTGACAACTAACAGAGCTTCACTTATGGCAGGTCAGGCCTGACAAACCTGATGGCCACCTACACTAGGATTACAGCATTGCTGAGTAAGGGTAGAGCAACTGCTGTCATCTATCTGGACTTGTGCAGGGCGTTTGGCACTATCACACATGACATCCTTGTCTCTAAAACAGAGACACATGGATTTGACACATGACTCAGTGGATAAAGAATTGGCTGGATGGTCCCGGTCAAAGAGCTGTGTCAGTGTCCCAGGTGGAGGTCAGTTGTGAGTGGGGTTCCTCAGGGGTCTGTTTTGGGTCCAGTGCTGTTTAACATCATTGTCAGTGACACAGACATGGGCAGTGGCAGCGAGTGCCCCCGCAGCCAGTTTGCTGATGACACCAAGCTGTGTGGGCTGGTCTATACTCTGAAGGGTAGGGAGGTCATGCAGGGGGATCTTGACAAGTTTGAGAATGATGCCTGCACGAACAAACTCAGAGAAAGGTCCTGCATCTGTGTTAGATCAATTCCAAAAAGGAATCTGTGCTGGGTGGTGACTGGATTGAGATCAGCCCCGAGGAGAAAACTTGGGGTTGTTGGTGGATAAGAAGTCAACATGAGCCAGCAGTGTGTGAGTGCAGCCTAGAAAGCCAGCAGCATCCTGGGCTAGATCAAGAGAAGTGTCATCAGCAGGTCAAGGGAGGTGATTCTCTATTCGGCTCTTGTGAGACCTCACCTGCAGTGCTGCATCCTGTCCAGTTCTGGAGTCTCCAATACAAAGAGGACATGGAACTGTTGGAGCAAGTCCAGAGGAGTTCACAGGGATGATTAGAAGCCCGGAGCACCTCTCCTGTTAAGATAGGCAGAAGGATTTGAGGCTATTGAGCATGGAGAAGCTGCAGGAGGACCTCCACAGCAGCCTTCCAGTTCCTAAAGGGAACTGCAGAAAAGCTGGAAGGGGACTTTATATGAGGGACTGCAGTGTTAGGACAGGGGTAAATTATTTCAAGCTAAATGAGAGCAGATTCAGATTGGATCTTAGGAAGAAATTCTCACTGTGAGATGCTGAGGCACCGGAACAAGTGGTCCAGGGAGGTTGTGGCTGCTTCATCCCAGGAAGTGTTCAAGGCCAGGTTGGATGGGGCTCTGGGCAACCTGGTCTAGTGAAAGGTGTCCTTGGACGTGGCAAGGGACCTGAAGTTAGATAATCTCTGAGGTCCCTTCCAACCTAAATCGTTCTATGATTCTGGGAGTCTTTGTTACCCAGTGTAATCATGGTTTAGAAATCTCAAGAGTCTTTGAGTGTTTTTTTGATAGAACTGCTGTGTTTGAAGTTATTGCAGTATTTCAGGTTTGCATTAGTTTTAAAACTAGTGTTTCCCTTTTGTGTTCTCAGCCATACATATCCTTTGTTTATTAAAGTTCCCTTACTTTCAGAGGATGGGATAAGAGTGGTGTCCCAGCCCTCTGGGCATGTTTGTGGCCTCCTCTGGACATGCTCCTACAGATTCTTTTCCTTGTTGTGGGGGCTCCAGATCTCTATGCAGGACTCCAGATGAGGTCTCGCCATGGCAGAGTAGATTTGGTTATGCCTTCTGTAGCGCAGGGCTGTTTGTGTGTGTCTGCTGCAAAGGAGAAATTGCCTTCTGCAAGAAGAATGGGCTGAAATTTCAGGCACTGCCAGGGTATAGAGGTCTGAGTGACTTTGCACAGACACCGTGCATCACGACCAGACTTAATTAAGAACTAACAGAGCCTTAAACAGCATCACTGATTTATTGTTTAATTTATCTTTTAATGAACATATTTGATAATGTTACCACTTTATAAGCATCACTTAGATGTGCTTTTGGGACTATCTTTTTAGTGATTTTGCATCGTCTGTCTGTTTCTGCTTTGTTCTCAGCACTTTCTAATAGGTGGTCCTTGTTTTATTGGAATTTGAGAATTAAAGATCGTAACGGTGTGATAATACAAATTAAGCTTGGATGTTATTTCTAAAGGCTATTCTCTGAATGATGTCTGTAAGGCATAAATACCTGGAAAACTTTGCCAGCAAAAAAAGGTAGAGGGTATTGCTCTCAAACTTGTGTTTACTACAAGTGATTGTCACCAATTTGTAGTTGTGCTCTTTGAACCTGAAATACTTAAGATTAATTTCTATTTGCTTCTGGATATTAAAAAATGAATTATTCAAAATGCACATGTGGAAATATATTTAGATAATTCTGTCAATTTTAAAGTTAGTTTTTAAAATTTTGCTAGGTTTTTTTCATGTCTGAAGTCTTTAAAGTTAACTTAGTGAACATAATTTTCTGAGTTGAGCTGGAACCTGAGAGAACCTTTACCTTTGAGAAAATAAAACCCAGACAGACAAAATACTAAAAGTTAAGTGTGCTGCAGGAGTTCTGTCCAGGTTGTACGTTTCATCTCCTGAATGTGGAGTTGGGAGTAACTGCATTGATTCTGTGTCTTATAAGCCAGTTCTCTTAGTAAGCTGTGCTGGAAGTTTTAGTTCTGGTCAGGCTACAGTTAATTAGGTGAGGCTTGAGAGAATGTTCTGCCTTCGTGTTGCATCTAGTCTCACTTAAAATCTACTGTTAATTCATTTTTCTTATGGTTCTCACCTAACCCATGATACAGTTATGTCTGGTTGAGAGGCCATAGCTGCACCTTGTGGCCTTGGACATCACGGTGCCTAGGAGTAGTGCTGAATGAGGTGACATGGAAAACCAAACCTGAAATGCAGCCTTTCTCCTTTAAGGAGGAAATGAAGACATGAGATTGAGTTGCTAAAGAAAAATTTGTTGTATCTGGTCTAATGCAGAATGTATGTAGATGAGGTTGTTTTTATTCTCTCAGGATACATGGAATGCTAATAAGCATTCCACTAAGTGTCATTAATTTTTAGTGCTGTGATTAATTTCTTTGTCAGTACAACCTGATAAATAGAACTTAAGAAACGATCAACATATAAAAATATCTGATGATGTCTTTACTGTAGCCTCATTACCCTGCTTGCATGTGTCTTCTCTGTATTTTTAATCTGGTGTAGCAGATACCACCTTACAGTTCACTAATGTTAAATGCCTTAGTCGTATTCCCCACAGGCTTGTGTTCCTTTGGAATGCTGCTCCTTGTCAGATCTCTCTTGTGTCATAATGTGTGTTCCTGGCAACAAATCCAGTTCTGCCATAAGCTGGAAAAAGCTCCACGAGTTTATTACAGAGGACTACAATAAAAAAGATGAAAAGAACCACAGTGCTTGGTAGAGCCCTTGGTAGAGCCACAGCCTTAAAAAATTGCTGCGGAGAGGATGGAATTACTGCATGTGGGTCTGTTACCTCCAGCTCCGTGTCTCTCTTACTGTCGTGCTGTGACCAGTAACTCTGAAAAGTAGATGAAAGTAGAAGCTGATGCAGTTCCGTGCCAATATAATGATTTTGTCCTTAGGATCTGCTGCGGTGCCTCTAGTGAAATCTGTATGTGTCTAGCACACATGGAGGCAAGTACAATTCTCCAGATGGCATTATTGCAGGTGAACTTCAATGCAACGAAAACCAAGTCCAGATGTGCTTGTAATTCATTCAGGAAGGTTTAGATGGCAGCAGAAATTCGGATTGCCCCACACCAGGAACAGGCTCAAACTCTGTTATTGCCGATGTTCTGGTTGGTGAAACACAGAAGGCGTAGAGGCTAGAGTAACAAAATACATAGCTCTGAAATGTCTTCCTCTGCTTCTGCAGTTTCCTGCTTTCAGTGGAGCGACAGCAGTGAAGCAGCCTTGAAAAATGTTTGGTATTTTTCTGACATAACGTGTCTGTCAGCAGCACTGCTTGGGTAGTTCAGTTTTGCTGTCTGTCTCCTGTAGCAAACTTTCCTCCTGCAGTATGCAAGTCTTTCTCAAAGTAATAAAAGTCGTAAGAGAGGTACTACTTCCTCAGTAGTAGAGGTCTGATTCTATAAATCTGAACCATAAGATGTTAGTGATTCTGCCCCGGTGAGGCCTCACCTGGAGTGCTGTGTCCAGTTATGGAGTCCCCAACACAAGAAGGATGAGGACCTGTTGGACTGTGTCCAGAGGAAGTCACGAAAATGCTCCAGAGGAATGGAGCTGCTCTGCTGTGGGCACAAGCTCAGAGAGTTGGGATTGTGCAGCCTGAAAAGGAAAAGGCTCTGGGGGGACTTTCCAATCCCTGGAAGGGGCCTGTCAGTAGGCTGGAGAAGACTGTTCACAAGGGCAGGGAATGATAGGACAAGAGGTCATGGTTTGAAGCTGGAAAAGGGGAGATTTATGCTGGACATGAGGAAGAAATTCTTTACTCTGAGGGTGGTGGATCCCTGGAACAGGCTGCCTAGAGAGGTGGTGGAGACCCCATCGCTGGAGCCATTCAAGGTCAGGCTGGATGGGCCTCTGGGCAATCTGTTCTAGTTAGAGATGTCCCTGCTTGTTGTTTAGAGGGGTTGGACTAGATGACCTTTGCAAGTCCATTCTAGCCCAACACATTCTGTGATTCTGTGCCTTAGTGATAAATTTGTCTTTCATCATTTTTCAGTAAGCTGTTTGCATTTCATAGCCTTGTTTCTGATGTTTGAGTCTAAGCAGCAGTGAACTGCATATGCTCTTGTAGTGCACTGAACTGAAAATCAAGTTTAATCAGCTGTTGCCTAGTTGGTAGCATTAGATTAGGAGGCACCAGAGCAGGCTTGTATTTGGAAACAAATATCTGTTCCTAAATAACAGGTATCTGAAGATACTTTGAGCACTTGAAAAGGCTTTGTCACGGCTGTCTCTGGCTGACCACATACCCATGAAACTGCAAGTCTTTATTGAATAAATGTAGTGTCTCCATAGGAGCAGCGCTAAGCAGGAGCCATTCTGCATCCCAACCCTTACTAGTAAGTGCTGTAAACATCAAGTTATCACTGGTAGAAGAAGCCACTGTCTGCACAGACATGCTGATAACTGCAGAAGGTGCAGTTACTTAGAAGAGATGGAGCTGAAAATAAAGTAACAGAATTTGTTCTAGCTCAGACCAGGGCACACTATATGCGGATGTACTTACGTTGCATTTAAATACTTGTAATCCTTAAGTACTGTACATTATACAGACATTTTATTGTTGTCTGAAACTTGAACCAAAAGAGTATGTTCATTTAGGAAAATGAAAGAGGCCTCTCTGTGCTGACACTGAATTTACTACTAATGTAATTAAAGTTGGGGATTTGGTCACTGCAGTGATCAGATGGTCATTGTGGAGGAGGCTGATGGATTCACTGTTTGAATAGTGATGTTCTAAACATGCCGTGGCTACACCAAGATCTGTGTCACTAATGAAGGCAAACTGTGAGGATGGTTTAAACTTCTCTTTGCTTATTACACCTTTTCACATTACCTGTGAGTCCTGAGTTCTTACTCAAAAGTTGTGCAGTCTTTTCATTAATCCAGTATGCCATTAAAAATTCTTCAGAACACATACAGAAAACTGAAAAACACAGTGAGAGCATGTCAAGCTGCTTAAAGTTCATGGTGTTTTAGTAGAGATTCCAGTTGCTTTTGAATGGTTGGACTTGAGGATCTTGGAAGTCTCTTCCAGCTTGAATGATTCTATGAATGACTGTCAGCATGAAAAACTAGGACAAAATACTGGACAAGTAATAATTTAGACACTCAGATACACAGGCTCTGAAAAACTAAAGACCAAAGCTATCAAGCTGCTAGTTGATGGAGCAGCTCAAAGACTTGAAGGAAACAAGTTTATATTTGTCTCATGGAAAACAAACATGAGATGGGATATTTGAGAGAGCTTGTAGGATTGCATAAAAGTTCTTCTGGATCATCTATCTGAAGACCCAAAGGCAAGTAGAGGAAGCCTAAGAGATTAAACATTCTGCCCAATGTCTTGTCACTGCAATAATCATTGAATAGGAAAATTGATGTTACTAAATATTCCTGATTTTGTTGTTGTTGAGGGTTCTTTTTGTTCTGTGTGCACAGGACTGGTGAACTTCAGTTCAGAGTAGGTGGTGAGTAGCTTCAGTGGTCTGAGAGCCACAGCCCTTAAGTGTGGGAGCAGGATACTGGAGAGAGCTAAGGATTTGGGATTTGGTGACTGGAGGGGCTGATGTCCGAGCTGGCTTTCACAGGGAGAGAAAGGCAGCTACAAAGACTACAATTTTTGGCCACCAGTGAGAAGCTCATGTGCATGAGATCAGCCAATATGTATGGGCAAACTGAGTGATGTTGACACCCTGAGAGACAGGATGCTATCCAGAGGGATCTGGACAACTTTGGAAGTAGGCATGTGTGAACCTCATGAAGTTCAACAAGATCAAGTGCACGGTCCTGCACTTGGGTCCGGGCAATCCCTGCTGTCCAGACAGGCTGGGGAATGGTGGGATTGAGAGCAGCCTTGCAGAGAAGGATTCAGGGTTACTGGTGGATGAAAAGCTGTACATGAACTGCCAGTGTGCACTTGCAGCCCAGAAGGCCAACCGTATCCTGGGCTGCATCAAAAGTAGCTTGATTCAGCAGAAGAAAGACACAAACTTGGTAGAGGAGGTCCAGAGGAGGACCACAAAATGATCAAAGGGCTGGAACACCTGGGCTGTGAGGACAGCCTTAGAGTTGTTCAACCTGGAGAAGAGACATTATTGTGGCCTTTCAGTACTTAAAGGGTGCTCATCAGAAAGATGAGGAGAGTCTCTTTAGCAAGGCCTGTTGTGACAGGACAAGGGGTGATGATTTTAAACAAATGGAGGAGAGACTTCAATTAGATCTTAGGAAGAATTTTTTTTATAATCAGAGAATCACAGAATGTTAGAGGTTGGAAGGGACCTCAAAAGATCATCTAAGTTCAACCCCCCCCGCTGGAGCAGGGTAAGCCTATGGTACTGTCTCAAGATGTCCTACATGGGGCTCAAACCCATGACACCAGGAATTCAGAGTCCCATGCTCTACCAACTGAGCCAGCCAGTGAAACACTGGCACAGGTTGCCCAGAGAGATTGTAGACACCCTGTCCGTGGAGACATTCAAGATGGGATTGAATGGGGCTCTGAGCAACCTGATCTAGTTGAAGATGTCTCTGTTCACTGCAGGGGAGGGGAATTGGGCTAGATGACCTATAAAGGTCTCTTCCAACTCAAACCATTCTCTAATTCTAACAGACAAGATAATTTGTGTAGTTTATATGTGTGCTGTTGGTGTGCATGAGTAGTACCGCTTCTTGTGTTCGTGTTGTTCCTGTGGCAAGTAGTGTCTGTGCAGCGTGTCTGTATGGAGATCCCATGGTCAGCATGTGTTTTCAGAAGTGAAGTATTGGTGGTAATGCAAAAATAAGCAGCATTGTAAAAAGGGGAATGAAAAAGTTTCATGTTGTTGTAGTTGCTCTTGTTTTTATTGAAAGTGAGTGTCCTTTTCTGTTTGGAGAGAAAACATTTAAACATTGACTTTTCTATTTGACAATGTCATTGCTACTGCTGCCAGCTGAAAGTTGAGATTATGTAATGTATTTGAAGATGATAAGTAGGTTCAGATTAATGCTGGTGTGTAGCAGCATGAAATGTGAGTGCCTGTCATGTTTTAGCTCAATTCATTGAAGATAAGGATGTAATCTCTGGTGCTCGAACATGTGGGAAGCTAAGGCCAAGGCTTGAAACTCTTTCAAAGCTTGGTGGATTTGATTTTGCTTCTTGAAAAGTATAAAAATTGTGAAATATGCATAGCTGAGCAAAAGTACTCCAAACACTTTTTACATGTAGAAGATGCTAATTTTCTGTACCTTGGCAGCGGAACAATTCTTTCCAAATGGTACCACACTTTGAGAGAATAAACCACTGAAATTCCAGACATGGGAGACTGACATCACACACACTGTTGTAACAAAAGTCTTTTCTATGTTTATTTTCACTAAAGATCAAGCCCTTAAGGATTTCTTAAACTTATTTGAAGCTCTATAATAACTTTCTCAAGGAAGAACTCTCATTATGAAAAGATTTGACAAGGTGACTGAATAGGAACATAGCCCTGGGCAGTATGAGCTCTGAGAAGTAATTCTGGTTGCTGGAATCACAGGGTTTTTTTAAGACTTTTGTTAATTATTTTCTCTGAAAGCAGTCATGAGTAAAATTATCATATTCTTGAAGTATCACTGCAGTTTGTCCTTATAGCTCCTCAAATAGTATTGAATTTGACTTGGTGTCCGTTTGCTAATCGCTAGCAATGTGGAAAATTGCATGGTGTTGCACGTCAAAAGATGGACTTGTGAGGATCCTGAGAGGGGGAAGTACTTGTTGGGAAAACAGGAATACTGGGACCTTCTACCCAATTGTGCAGAAATGTTGGTTTTCTTCATTTCCTTCTCATGAATGAAGGGGAGGGGGATCTTCACAATGTTAAAACCTCAAGGAGATCACTGCTGTCTGACCAACCTCCAGTAACGCTGCGTTGAGGCAAGCTAATGTGCAGCTGAACTGCAGAAGATTCCAGGTTACCTTGGAGTACTGCAATAAATACTGAGTGTGTGAACCTGAGAGAAAGAACCTCCTGAAGCTTTAGTTCATAGATAGTGCTGGAAGAAGAAACAAAAGATGCAGGCAGCCCAAGAACAGTAAGGAGCATTGACTAAATGAAAAGGTATTGAGGTGTGTCAGAATTTGGCAGTGAAGTACAATTTCATTTCCTATGCTTGCTCTGGGTGCATGTTCCAGCATACTGCTAAGTTACTTTAAAAATTACCAGGCATTTATAACTAGGTACAACACCAGATGGAGAACTAAATATAAATATTGTGAAAGCCATCTGTAAAGGGTAAGTCAGTAGTGAACTGGCTAATAGTGAGGAACCTTCACAGTAATGGGAAGTGGTCTGATTTCACAGAAGATTGGGATTTTGCTGGCAAGGTGAATTTCAAAGTGGCTACTTCAGTCTGTGCAAAATTGAAGCCTGAAAGACACTGCACATTGTTAAATGAGAAATTAATAATCTGTTTTGGGGGAAACTATCTAATGAGCATCTTGCAAACAGAAGTGATGAGTTCATTTACATACTTCCATCCTAGCATGTAAGTGAAATGTGTATGTGCAGAACTGATAATGATGCAAACCCCAGCAACAGTTAGCGTACTAATTAGACAAGGTTTAATTATTGAAAAAATTCACTTTAAAGACTAAATATTAATCTTCAACCCGGATGTTACTTATACCTCAATGTGAATATGGAAGCTAGGCATTTCAGAAGTTGGTGCCTCAGGAAAACGTTAATTAGTTTTCTGAATGCACTTGACAAATGCTGAGCTGAAATGACTAGAATTTGGTTTCTTCACAGTTCTTATAGTATTGGGGAGATATCTAGAACACACTAGCAAGGAACTTCTTCATGATTGTTTTTACTTCTGCAGTGGAAGATTTGTCCTTTGGCATCTTGACTTAATTAACTAAATATAAACCCCATATATATAGATATAAATTAATCATATACGTATATAGCTTTGTTCAGTTGTTAGATATGACATTTAAGCAACATTGTGCCCTCTTTATAACCTAAAAAAACCTGGAAGCTGTTGACTTGTTTCCTTTCTTCCGTATTTGGTGGTCCTATATGAAAATAATCAAAATTGTCTATGTATTAAATTATATTGGCCCATTGCAAAAAGAAAAGAATTTGGTAATATTAAAAATGTTTTGCCTAAATAATTTATTTTGAAAAACATGGTCTCCTGTCTTATAAGTTGCTGAAAAAAGCCTTGGCAAAAATGACTTGTTAATTGTCTCCAACACATGAGATTTGCAACATGCTGTGAAAGGTTAAATGACTACTTTTTTCCAAAGAAAATTGATCCGTGCTAAAATGTCAACTGTCTAGGTACAGCAGTGTTCTGGCATGCAAACACTCTTGTCTTCTTGCAAGTTCCCTAGCTGCAGAGCATTTGCATAGTGACATTTTGGTACAGCATTAGCAGGATAGCTGATGTTTCAAAATCAATCAGCTTTTGTTGGTAGGAGGGAGCCTGCACCTTAGCTGGATGTTAAAGTCATCGCTCTGAAATGTAATTACATCGAGTTCTTGGCTTCTGGCAATATCTGCATCTCCTTGCTTGTTAGTCATAGCAGCAGTTGTTTAAGAAAGTAATATTAAGATGTTCTCAGAAGGACAAAACTTTTCTAGGTGTAATGCTGTAATTTTGGTGCTTGGTATGTTAAATGCAAGGTAGAGGTTTAGGCTGCCTTGCTGAAGAGTAACTGTCAAGCTACTTCCGAGGGAATTCCAAGGAGGCCTTTGCTTTCCCAGTTGCATCCCTATGTTATCTCACTAGAGCCTTATAGTCATTCCAAGTGGGCACCGCCTCCTTCCATGACTTACTTTCTTCTTCCTCTTCAGTTTGTCCAGCAGCTCCCTGTTTAACCACGCAGGTCTTCTGTCTCCCTTTGTTGACTTCCTAGCTGTGCCTGCCTTCCACCTCTCCTTGTGTTCAGTAGCTTCAACTTTCACTTGCCAGGGCAGCTGTGTTGCACCTCCTCTCACTTAGCTGGTGGTTGGTATTGCTAGCTTAAAGGGCAAGTTTCAAATGTGGCCACAGTCTCACTTGTGCCTAGCATAAAGATGGTCAAATCGGTGTGTGGAATGGATGATCTTCAGACAAATACTGCACTACTCCATACTCACACAGTCTGCCTGTGAGCCAGTGGGGTTTTTTGTGGAGTTTCTTAGGTTACAAGTGTTACAAGTGAACTCCCTTCTCCTAAACATTGTTATGTTAAAGATATTAGATGTCTGTGCAGATGTGGGGCTTAGGGAACTGATTCAGCAGTGGGATTGGTTGAGCTGTGTTGATGGTTGTCACCATCCCTGGAGGTGTTCAAGGAACGAGTGGACGTGGTGCATAGGGGTATGGAGGTCCTTTCCAGCCATGATGATGAGTCTATGATTCTTTCTTCTGAAAAAATGGAATGTTTTAGCAGGTCATATGAAAGCGAGAAGAAAAACAATGTGTTTAATTTGCAGCAGTCGAATTACAAAATACAGGTCATGCTCATTTAAAAATCAAGTGTACACAGAGACATATTGATATGAAACTCATATGCAGCTAATTGTTAAATTTTTTGGTGTAAGTGTAAATTATAATGTAGCTTAATTGACTCTGTTTATGTGATTGTGAAAGGCTCTCTAGGTAGAAAGTCTTTTGGTTCAAATATGTTTGGAATAAGCATATCACTTTTTATTGCTGTTAGAGTACCTATATTAGTACATATGTTACAATAGGATATACATTAGTGTATGCATTTCAGTGTCTTGCATGTAAGTGTGCTGTCTGTGTACCTTGCTGTTTAGTTAGCTGATAACATAGCAATTTTAGAAAAACTGTTTTCCTCTGTGCTGCCTACTGCAGGTTGTGGAAGACTGTGATTAGTTACTTTTAATAGGAAAAAATGCATTATACCCAGTGTTGTGTAAAGTTGTAGCAATGCAGGATAATTCCTTAAATTATCTAAAGAGTAAATAATAATAAATCTAAAAAGTTTCTTCAATTTTTTTGAAGACAATATTGTGCTAATTGAATATCTGCTTCCTCCTAGATGACAGCTCGATCACTGCCTTCCATACAGTCTGATGAGAGACTACGACCTCTGCTTAATCATCTCAGGTAGCACACACTGAAAACAGAACTATTCTTTCACATAAATTAAACATAATTTTACTGCTAGAGTATTGCAGCTACCTTTTCTCAGGCACCTTTTCTCTGTGTTTGGCTTTCATTGGAAAAACAGTCCTGGAAGTATCCCTTCACCTTCACAAAAGCTTTATAAATGATATGAAACATAGTTTATAGAGCTGGTGTTGCTTTGATGCAACAAGAAAATACTCCTGGCTTTTGTACCTCTTTTTCTTAATAATAAGGGGAAAGTTGTTAAGGTTTTTTATGAGCAAACCAGATTCACACTGCTCAGAGTATGGATCTCCCTTGGGACAAATGTCTTATGCTCTGTGATTCTTTTACAATATTTTTTTGCCACTGTTATTGATGAATGGAGTCCAATTTTCTTGTTTTAAAGAACCTAAAGGGAGAGCTGAAAATGTGAACCTTTAAGTTCCCTACAACACAGCTGAAACAACTTGCACTGTCTTAGTAGTTTACAGTATATAGAAGCTTTCTGCTGTCTTTGAATTAGATTGGGGATGAAGGATAAGGAAAGATGCTTCAGGTTCTTTAGGGTGTGATCCTGCTGTTGCAGGGGGATTGGACTGGATGATCTTTCCTTCCCTAATGATTCTGTGGTAAGCATAGATTTGGTGTCTTTCTTATACACATGACTGCTTTTTAGCTCTTTATATTGTTTGGGAGAGTTTTCTTACTGTGGTGGTATGCAGGAGTTCAAAGACCATACAGTTAGAGAGAGCTGCTTTGTCTCAGAATCACTGAATAATTTAGCTTCGAGTGAACCTCTGGAGATCATTTCATCTAGCTCCTGCTCAGTGCAGATCCGGTTAGATCAGGTTGCTCAGCTATTTATTCTATTGAATTTTTAATATTTCTAAGGATAGAAATTTACTTAAATATTGTATGTTAGTAATGAAACCTTTGGTTCTGAACATGTGTGTCTTTGAATGAAATCACTGGAATGATGTTGGATGAATTAGAAATGGGCACAGTGACAGCACCACACCACAATTAGGATGCAGGTGTAGTTAGCATGTTCTTTATTTCCTGTGGTCTTCTACTGCTCAAGGTATCTACACAAAAGTTGACATTTCATTTTGATTTTGTACAAGAAGTCTTGTGATTTTTATTACATAGGCATGTGTTTGTGTGTTGTTGCTTTTAGTGTCAATCAGAATAGGAAAAACAGCTTTTGTTGTATCTCTACTTATTTACATAGGATCAGACTTTAAGCAGTGAATGACAAAGAATATTGTGGTGTAGTGGTTACGGAGCTGGTCACGGGATGCTTCTGAATGCCTGTAACCTCCCATGGCTTTATTGCCATACATCCTCCTGGGATTTAAAAATATGCAAACCTTGTTACATTTAAAATCAAAGAGCAATTAGGTCAGTTTTTTACATCTCGTGCTCTTGTGACAGAATTACTGACATAGCTGAAATTTCTTTTGCCATCTGCATCTGTGTAAGTTGAACAGCCTTTGCTGTCTCAGCATTCACAGTCCTCTTGGTGCTTTTCTTTCAAATATGGAAGAACAAAAGGTTGATAAAGTTTAACATCATCTACTTCAACAGAGGTTCTGTATCCTGTTTGAATGCAAAAAGGTATTTTTTGCACATTGTTTCGTTAACCTCACTGCATGTGTTTAACAACTGGTGAGTTATTTCCATTTGGCCTTTGGGAAACGAAGGGGCTGTTCCAAATACATTTTGCCACCAACTGAAAAAAGAACTCCACACAAATGATTCCTAGCTGCTTTTTTGGAAGATCCTGTATAAGAAACAAAGTAGATTAAACCTTACAAACTGGAAAACAAACTCTGACAGATGACCAGATGGATCCTCTGTTATTATTTGTGTGCATCTGTGATTACTTTTTGTAGAATCATGATGTCTGGAAAAATCCTCCAGGAGCATCAATTCCAACCTTCATCCCAACATCTCCCTAAGCCCTAGTCCATGGCCTCTAGTGCTCTGTCCACTTGTTTTTGAAACACTTCCAGGGATGGTGATGCCACCACTTCCCTGGGCAGCCTGTTCCAGTGCCCAACCACTCTCTCAGGAAAGAACTTCTTCCTAAGATCCAGTCTAAACCTCCCCTGATGCAACTTGAGGCCATTTCCTCTTGTCCTTTCATTAGTATTTTTGCTTTATCTTGCCTGTAAGAAAGCAGAATAGTAGTTGTAGGCGTCATTTACCTTCATTGTGTGAATTCTTACAGCAGTATTTTGTTTTGGAAATATGTCAATAGACCTTTATCAGGAGAGCAAAGGCTTAGGTAGGAATGTATGAGAAGAGCATACAATTGAAGGTTACACAGTGCTGTTTGGTTGTTAATGCTCCACACATTTTTTGGCAGCTCTTCTTGTGACTTTTTAATTAGCAAGCCCTCAGAAAAGGTCATTTTACTGTGGATTATATCTACATAAATATTTCCATGTGTCCATTTCTTTACTTGGACATTTTAGTGTCCTTTTTTTAAAATGGACCTTATATAAGTATTTGCAGCTGGACTTTCTGTCTGTGACTGAGGTTGTCTTTTTGCCCTATTCTGTTTTCTTGGTGCGTTTGACTATTCGTTGTTGATTTAATAGTGATTTAATTAGTAGGCCATAAAAGAGAGAATATTTTTAGTAAAAAGGTGAAAATACTTGGTGCAGGACTGCACTTAGGCATTTTACATGCTCACAGTAGGCTACAAGGAGGTTTAAATTTCTAAAACATCAGTGATGTAATAGTAATGGATGAGAAGCACACTTCTGCAGCTCCTGCTTGCAAAGGAGTTACTACGGGGTTTGTGATGGAAGTGTTGTAGCACTCCACCATTTCAGAGCTGCAGCAGGAAAATGTCCTAGATAGACAACTACTATATGTAATCCCATCAAACTGCTGTGGGGCTGTGCTTGTACATTAATCATAAGGAGAAGCTGAGTTGACCTTGCTTACTCTGGAGACGAGGAGGCTTAGGGCTGATCAAATTGCAGCCTACTGCTGTTTGGAGGGCAACCATTGCAGCACTGGAATTCACAGAATATCTTGAGTTGGAAGAGACCTTCAAGATGAAGTCTAACCTTTGTCTCACCACCAGCTGGTCACCCCTAATGCATTTCCCACAGCACTAGATGCTTCCAGGATGGTGACTTCACAACTGCCCTGGGCTACCTGTTCTAATGTCTGTTAACCCCTTTAGTGAAGAAATTCTTCCTAACATCCAGTCTAAACCTCCCCTGGTGTAGCTTGCAGCCATTTCCTCTGGTTCTATCGCTTGAGTAGAGGCAGAATCTCTCCTCACACCAACCTCCTTTCAGGCAGTTGTAGAGACTTGTAAGGTCTCCCCTCAACCTCCTTTTCTCCAAACTCAATTGCTCTCCCTCAGTTGCTTCTCACAGAACTTGTACTTCAGAGCCTTCACAAGCCTTGTTACCCTGCTCTGGACACCTTCCACCAGCTCTATGTCCTTCTTGTAATGAAAGGACCAGAACTGTGCACAAGTATTTGACATGCAACCTCACCAACGCTTAGTACAGAGGGACAATGACCTCTCTGCTCCTGCTCCTCCACACTATTTCTGAGGCAGGTCAGGCTGCTATTTGCCTTCTTGGCCACCTGGGCACACTGCTGGCTCCTGTTCAGCTGGCTGTCAGTCAATAACCTGAGGCCCCTTTTTGATACACAGCTTTTCAACCACACATCCTCAAGTCTGTAGTCTTCCATGAGTTTTTTATGACCTGAGTGCAGGATTCATTNTAGCCCCCTTCAGATTCTGGAAGGCCACAATAAGGTCACCTGGGAGCCTCCTCTTCTCCAGACTGAACAGCCCCAACTCTCTCAGTCTGTCCTCATAGCAGAGCTGCTCCAGCCCTCTGATCATCCTCGTGGCCCTGCTCTGCACTCGCTCCAGCACGTCCACATCCTTCTTGTAATAAGGGCTCCAGAAGTGGACGCAGTCCTCCAGGTGGGGTCTCACCAGGGCGGAGTAGAGGGGGACAATCACCTCCCTCGACCTGCTGGCCACACTTCTACTGATGCAGCCCAGGATCACGTTTGCCTTCCAGGGTTGCAAGTGCACACTGCTGGCTCATGCTGAGCTTTTAATCCGCAAGCACCCCCAAGTTCCTCTCCTCAGGGCTACTCTGCAGCCAGTCACTGCCCAGCCTGTATTTGTGCTTAGGATTGCCTCGACCCAGATGCAGGACCTTACTCTTGGTCTTGCTGAACGTCATGAGGTTGGCTGTGTCCACCTCTCCAGCCTGTCCAGGTCCCTCTGGATGACTCAGTACTTTGCCTTATTGAACCTCACACAGTTAATCTACTTTACATATTTGCTTACCTTGCTGAGAATATTTGAGCTTTTCAATGTCTGAAAAATATAATTTATTCTTCTTCCTGCCCTATTAAATTAAACAATGAGAAATACCCGAGTCCTGTATTTGGGGAAGAATAACCCTACGTACCAGAACAGACTGGGGGCTGCATGGCTGTGAAATAGTGTTGCAGAAGAGGACTTTGGGCTCTTGTCCCAAAGGAAAGCAAGGAAAACCAACTTTCTTTAGGGTGGTGTCAGGAAGAGCACTGCCAACAGAGTGAGCGAGCTAATCCCTATCCTCCGCACTGCTGAGGCCACACCTGGAGAGCTGTGTCACTGCTGCTTTCCATGACCATAGGAGAGCAGGCTGAGAGAGCTGAGTTTTTGCAGTCTGGGGGAACTATAATTCAGGGGGTGTACGTGTGAGTGCTAAGAGCTTCTCACCAGTATCCAGCAAGAGGCCAGGAGGCAACAGGCACAAACTGATAGGCAGGAAATTCCACTTAAATGTAAGAAAACGTTTTAGTTTCTTTTCTGCAGGGGTGGTCACACCCTGGGACAGGTTGCTCAGAACATTATGGAGTCTCTGTTCTTGGAGATGCTCTAAACCACCTGTTGGCCTTACCTGATATGTGTTTGCAGCCTGCAATTGGTAAAATAATTTCTTTTAAATTAAAAAAACCCCAACATTTTAAAGCGTAAAGGATTGGCAAAGACTCTGGAGAACAAGTCTTATGAGGAGCAGCGGAGGGAGCTGGGCCTATTTAGTCTCAAGGAAATGAAGCTGAGGGGAGACTTGTTGTAGATTAGACATTAGAAGAAACTTTTTTATTGAAAGGGTCATGAGGCCATGGATCAGACTGCCTAGGGAGGGGGTTGAATTGCCATCCCTGGCCATGTTTAAAAGTTGTGGAGGTCTGGAGCTTAGGGACAGGGTTTAATGATGGCCTTGGGACATTTGGGTTAATTGCAGGACCTGATGATCTTAAAGGTCTTCTCCAACCTAAACAAGTCTATGATTCTAAATGGTGCTGCACTGTTTTCTTTGTTTTTCAGCCATTCTTACGTCGGCCCAGACTACAGCGTGCAGAAGAACACCGGGAAAATTTCCCTGGAACAGATAGATGCTGTAAGTCCTCTTTGTTTACTCAGTTATACTGTATGGCCATGTGTGCCTTCTAACATTCAAGTGCTCTATATCCAGAGAACAAATAGAGCCTTTTACTTTGATTCATGTTTGCCTTGTAACTTTTAAGAACTACTTGAATGAAACTGAAAAAGTTTAAAATGGAGCAGAATTAACTGAGATTTTATCTAATCAGGATTTAAACTGCAGCTATAACGTATTGTTTAGTCCACTTCTTATTTTTCTATACTTGCACAAATACATAACAAAATTATACACAGCTTTTCTTATTTATATGATTTTACACACCATGGTGCTTAGTTTATGATTGTGTTTTAATATTAGTCTTTTCAGTGCTAGTTTTTCAACTTACAGAACAAGGAAGAAAACAAAATGGATTGTAAAACCACTTCAATGGTGCAGAGACAATTAGAACCATGTTGTAAATCCTTTATCTGAACTTTGGAAATCACTTATGTTTTCAGCATGTGCCTTAACCGTGACAGTGTTCCTTTGGTAGTGAATTCCAAACCTTGGCCCAGCTGTTAAATGTAAAAACTGCAAAGCCCAACAAACTCAGAAGTCAGATTCTTTATCTCCGAGGCCTTGCTTTATAAGAAATAATATTCTTCATGGAAAAACTTGCACTTCAGTTGTGTGGATTCTACTTTTGCTTCTAGTTTTTCAGAGGTGTTTAAAAAACAATCCAACCATCCCTCCCAACCCCAGAAAGCTCTTAATGGAAGTCACCTTGGCATTCCAGAAGCTAAATTAAGGAAGAAGCCAGAAGTATTATAATGAATATATTTAATGTATTATAGAGTGAACATATGCTTTCTATTATAAAATCACAGTTTCTCTGTTAACAGCTTTCTGCGAAATCATTCCCTCTCTGCATGCGCCAGCTGCACAAAGCCCTACGTGATAACCACCATCTCCGTCACGGGGGCCGCATGCAGTATGGACTGTTCTTAAAAGGCATCGGCTTGACTCTGGAGCAGGCACTGGAATTCTGGAAGAAAGAATTTATCAGAGGAAAAGTGGATGCGGACAAGGTAATTCAACTAAAGAAGCGTTTTTAAATATGTGAACGTGAGGATGTAGTTCATGAGCTACATATTTTGATTGATGATTGTTAAAGTAGGTGACTGGGCAAAAGCCACAGTAATATGTCTTAAATGTGGGGTTTCTTTTCTTGTTCTTCATGATTTTATTAATTATTAGTTAGTCATTCTCCTGAAGCATGAGGGAAAAAAGGTAAGGCTCAAAGAGACTTTTTGTAGGTAAGGACTGAAAAACTTTGCTTTACCACTAAATCAGTAGGAAAACAGTGTCTTTAGGAAATACAGGTAGTATGTGACTAAATTCATTCACCAAGCAGGTGAATGACCACAAACAGTACTGTCTGAAAGGCCAGGTTTGGAATGTCTGGTAGGCAATCTTGGGTTCTCTGGGAGATGCTCATACAAGACACTAGGCAAAAGTAGTGCTGGCTCCACTGAATTATGGTACATAGGTCTTTTTCCCTGCCCTAGAAGACAGATAACTAGTCTGCAGCTCTTCTGGGAAGGGGAATGGATTTGTTCTCCCAAGTCACTAGCGGTAGGAAATGGCCTGAAGTTATACCACGGAAGGTTTAGATTTGACATCAGGAAAAATTTCTTCCCTGACAGAGAGTGGTCAGGTGTTGGAACAAACTGCCCAGGAAGGTGGTGGAGTCACTCCACTCCCTGGACATGTTCAAAAAACATACATGGTTTAGTGGTCATGGTGGTTGGACTTGATGATCTTGGAGGTCTCTTCAAACCTTAATGATTCTACAGAGGTATGATTTGAATAATGAGTACATAAACCTGAGTAATTCTAGCTCCTTAAATGGGACTTGAATTGAGAGGAGACGTATAAAAAAAAAAGTTCAAGATCCATTCCCATACAAAGGTTTCAAGAAAGGATTTGAAGAGAGGTAATAAGTTTTGTGGTTGAATGGCAATTAATTATTAATGGAATTCAGAAAAATACAGGTTTTCCAGTTGCAATTTCCTGTGCTTAAAGGAAGTTGAAAGAATAAAAACAAGCAGACAGCAACAATAACAAATGTAAATATATACAGTGATTATTTCTGTTTTATGGCAGCACTGCGTAAAGGGGTTTGATTCCATCCTGTATGTGAGATAGAATGCTAGAAATCACGACATGATTGTGGCGAGGTGGTATAGGTACTACATTTTTAACAAACAGAATGCTGTTTTCTTGTAATTGTCATTCTTCTTTGAGGTCCTAGATAACCAACTTCAGACTTTTTTTTTTCCACATCTGTAACCAAAGTCAGTGGCCTGTGGATTTCCATAGGAAAATGTCACACAGTGTTTTATGTTCTGGAACAAATGAAGATTCATACAATGGGTACTGACTTTCTTTGGCAGTTTTGTTTTCTGACAGTCATACCATTGCTCCTCTCCTGTAGAGTGGAGATAATGATGCTTTAGTTGTACCACAGCACTGTGAGGACACAGGCATGATACGTGCTGAAGGCTAACAGGAACTTCTTACTCGCTGGCCTATTGCAAACAGGGAGCAAGTGCCTGTTGGCTGCAAATGGTTAAGGTTTAAAAATTGTCTTCTCAGACTGGTCCTTGATAGCTGCAGCTTTACACCAGTTCACAAGCTTGGATTTGTGGTGTGCAACTTGAGTCTTCAGCAGGAAGAAAGTTGCCTTGAACACATTCTCAGTGCCCTGGGCTGCCTGTCACCTGTCTAAGCATAGGCACGGGCAAAATTTTCCTGAAAAAGGAATGCCCGTGCTCTGATTCACTGATGGGGACCTACCCCAGGGCTCCTTGTTAAAAGCACTGTGGAAGACTTAGTAAGAAACATTGTTTTACGGTTAGAGAGGATCCTTAGTATGTATTGAGTATCAACACAGAGAATGTAAATGAATGCATTTAATATAATTGAATGTGTAGAGTATAAGCCAACGTATATAATACAAATTAATACTTTGACTAGAAATGAACACTTTCTATACACAGAGTATAAATTGGGAAACCATGTTTTCAGTGAAACAAAAAAACCCCAGTTTGTACCTCCAAAGCAAGCACAGGAACTGGGAGAAGTGCTCTGTTGGGTGTGCAGTGATTATGTGCTGGCATGTTTGTCAGAGACAACCGCGGAGTGCAAAATACAGCATTTTTTTTTCTTTAGGCACTGTAATTAAAATTACTCTGCAAATTGCTAGACTAAGCATTGTCTAAATAGTAAATTATTGCTGTTCAGATTATCCACTCTCAAATGTTGGTAAGTGTGTTATGTCTGCCTGGATGTTTGTGCCAGTTGGCTGCACAACCTCAGTGGTTTTTTTTCATTCAGGTTTGTTTTTTCTATAAAATGTAACTTTACTCCAGACAGATCCTAATTTCTCTTCTTATCCCTTAAAAAATAACTCCCCCCACCCCCAAAAAGGAGGGTGGTAATTCCAGGGTACTTTTAAAGGACTTGAAACAAGGAAGTAATGAGATGAATCAAGACAAATGAAATGATTACAAGGCAGCTGTTTAAAATGCTCCAAGAGTTAAAAATAAAATACTCATAGCAGATATCATTGCTAGTTTGTTTTCAGATCCATTTGTAGAGTTAGTCTGAAATGAAAGACTTGAGAGATAATGGGTGGTTTAGAACAAAGGAAGAAATGAAAGCTGAATCCATGTGGCTAAGGCGTTATTCAGTTACTTCTTTATTTAATAGCCTGGAAACAAGGGTTTGATGCAGATGGATGACTTTCAGGTGACCCATCACTTTCTCCTTTCTTTTAATACCTGTGTATATGTGCTATGTAGTGTTTCTTGTCAAGCCAGCAATGTGCCCTTGTGGCCAAGCAGGCCAACAGCATCCTGGGGTGGATCAGAAGAGGGTGGTGAGCAGATCGACACAGGTTCTTCTCCCCCTCTACTCTGCCCTGCTGAGACCACATCTGGAGTATTGTGCCCTGTTCTGGGCCCCTCAGTTCAAGAGGGATGTGGAGCTGTTGGAGAGAATCTAGCGCAGAGCCACAAAGATGATGAGGGGAGTAGAACACCTCCCATATGAGGAAGGGCTGAGGGAGCTTGGAGAAGCTAAGGTTGAGGGAGTGACCTCATTAATGTCTATAAATATGTGAAGGGTGGGTGTCAGGAGGATGGAGCCAGGCTCTTCTCAATGTCATCTAGTGGTAGGATAAGGGGCAATGGGTGTAAGCTGTAACATAGGATGTTCCACATCAAAATGAGAAGCAACTTCTTCCCAGTGAGGGTGACAGAGCACTGGAATGGGCTGCCCAGGGGGGTTGTGAGTCCTCTTCTCTAAAGACATTTAAAACCCACCTGGATGTGTTCCTGTGTGACTTGCTCTAGGTGATCCTGCTGTGTCAGGGGGATTGGACTAGATGATCTTTTGAGGTCCCTTCCAATCAATCCCTAGTGTCCTGTGATTCTGTGAGGTTTTGGTGTGTGGCAGTATAACATGTTTTCTTCTGGTTCTCTGATTATTTACCACTCTCCACACAACAGGCAGTTGCTAGCTGTGCGCGTTTGTGTGGAAAAGTGATTGTTTCGAAACTGCACTGACTTAGACTTAGTTTCAACCTCTGGCTGTGAGCAAGGACACCTCTCACTAGACCAGGTTGCCCAGAGCCCCTTCCAACATGTCCTTGAACACTTCCAGGGAGGGTACACCCACAACCTCCTTGGGCAACTTGTTCCAGTGCCTCAGCACCCTCATGGTGGAGAATGTCTTCCTAAGGTCTAATACCTTCTTTTAGCTTGAAACCATCCCCCTTGTCCTATCGCTATAGTCCCGTATAAAAAGTCCCTCTCCAGCTTTCCTGTAGCCTCCTTCAGGTACTGGAAGCTGCTGTAAGGTTCCCTGGCGGTCTTCTCTTCTCCAGACTGAACTTCTTTAGTGTGTCCCTTACAGGAGAGGTGCTCCAGCCCTCTGATTATCCCTGTGGCCTCCTCTGGAATTGTTCCCACAGTTCCATGTCCTTGCATTGATGACTCCAGATAAGGTCTCAACAGCAGAGTAGAGGGGAAGAACCAACTCCCGTGACCTGCTGGTGACACTTATTGTGGTGCATCCCACGACACAGCGGGGCTGACTTCACACATTGCCAGCTCACGTTGAGGTCTGTGTCTACCAGCACCTCCAAACCCTTCTCCCCAGGGCTGCTCTGAATCCCTTCATCACCTAGCGTTGTTCTATATGTTACTGAAATGCATCAGAAAATTGTGCAAGAGTTTGGGATTTTTAAAACACCAATTTATTTAGAAATCTCCAAAACCCAAGCATTACTATGTTTACAAAATTGCTCCTATGTAGCCAGTGGTCAGAAGTAGCAATGAACTGCTATTTTCTAGTTTTCAGCGGTTTCTATTTGAAGTTGGCCTCTGCATCTCTTTCTGCAGTTGAAAGTCCTCATGACAGACATTTTCCTAGAAGAAGAAAAATGTTTGCTCAGATTTAACGTTTCTCAGGGTAAAGTACCTCGCAGTGAAGCTTTTGAGTTCAGCTGATGATTATTATATTCAACATGTTTCTTCCATGCATGATCGTTGTGATGAAGCGGCAACACTGAGGAGAGGCGACTCACCAGCCATATAACACATCAGTGCGCAAAGGAAAACGTGGCCTGCTCTTTTAGGAAGTAATGAACTTTTGGGGCAAAGATGCATCCCAATGAAATTGTTGCAGTGATTAGATTTTCCTGGCTCTACCATTTCTTTTCCAGATTATCGTAGGGGGAGATCCTTTAGTCTGGACTCAGAAGTGAGGCTTTACCTTGATAGCAGCGGTCTGGTGGTGAATGTTTCTTCCAGGGCCAGCTAGAAGTTCCATGGCAGAACGCTTGGGCTGGAGACCTCCCGAGTCCTTTCCAGCCTGAGCTGTCCGGTGGTTCTGCGTGCGTGCCCCGAGACAGCCTGGGGTGTAGTTTGGAGGGCAGCCGCTAGAGGGAGCCAAGATCACGAGGAATACGCGACTGGCATGCGCGGAGGCACAGTAGAGGTGCTTGTGCTGCAGTGCTTGGTGTGTCCATGCAGTCCGCACAGTCCATGCAGTCTGTCCATCGTTATACTGCAGAATACCTGTGTGTTTGAATCAAAATAGAATTCGGAACTTCATAATCTGCAGGGCAGTGCTTTCAACTACCGGATTTATTGCCAGTGCGTGGACGATAGGGTAGTTCTCTAAAACAGCCTTCAGCTCCTTAGATGCCCAGGAATATTTCCTTTATCTGTCAGTTGGTCACATTTCATTTTGCTATTTTACTTATTAATTTATGTGAGATTTGGGGGTTGATTTGCAGCTGCATTCTCTTTTTACTTGTCCCTTTTAGAATGGTGTCGGCTGTTTTGGGAGCATGCTTTGATTCATAAATCAGAAAACGCTTTTTTCTGTCGTACTTTACATTATAATTCTCTTAATGAAATGTTCTTTGCTACTTTTATTCTGGAATTGTTTAAACTTTATGAATCTGCAGACTTCAGTAAGATGTTTTGTATTGTTGTGGATTGCTGTTCATCTAATGGATAAAGATACAATTAAAGTTCCATTACATAGATTCAAATCTGATTTTTAATAATTGTACCTTAGTAGTGCTGTAATGTACAGAGATGCCTAGGCATGAATTCACCTGAGATGTATGAAGGCTACTATAAAACTTGAAGGAGATGTTTGCTGTCTTCTAGGATTAAAAATAATTTAATAGAAGTGCAGCATATATTGCCCACAAAGTCTTATGCCCATGAATTCTGTGGGAGTGGAAAGTACATCATAGTGATAGAGGATTAATATAGTTAAACATATTGCCCTTGCGTCCATCGATTATCAGGAGTCTTCAAGTTCTTGATCAAATTGTATTTTTGCATTACACTTACCATAAAATGAAATGGAACTTTTTTCCTTTCACCAGAGGCTGTAAAGATGAGCTTCAGTAGAACTCCTTACTACCTGTGTTTCTCTTTTATTATTTGGAAATTATTGTTTCATACATGACTAGTAGTGAGACAGAACAAGTGAATTTTGAATGTTTTATTCTGACTTGGCAAAATGATGTTGTATTCACAACAGTATTGTGTGCTGAATGGCCAGGCTTACCCAGTATAACTGCGCAGAAAGAATGTTGAAGCACTTTTATGGTGTTTCCAAATGCTTTTTGTATTCCACAGTTATCTCTTGGAATTGCTTTAATAGCAGCCTGAGTGATTTAACTGTCAGAAGAAACACAAAAACACATTTTCATTTACAGGACTCATTTTGATTTCCAAACTTCCTAAGGAATTTATAGTAAAACTTTTTTAAAATGCAAGTTTAAAGAGAAAAGAACAGTAATGCACAATTGTGCAAAAAAAAAGGACTCTCAGATTTCACTATTGCTGAGCTCTTTTGTGTAGATTTTGTTTGGGGTTTGGCAAGGCTTTTTGTTTCTTTGCTCTTGGCCTTTGTGGCCTCTGAATGGGTAGGGCTTTGAAATCCAAGTATTGGTGTAAAACTATGAACTGGCTACCTAGTGGCTTGCCTTGGTTACTAAGATGCCAACTGTCAGTCAGGTTCGTTTGCAGATACTGTTTTATGGCAGTGTATCAATCATCAGGAGATCTGCTCCTTGTATGTATCTTCCTTACTCTATACAGCTTTTGCTTATAAATTGGAGCCTGGAGGCTAACAGGTGCATTGCTCCAAAGGGGTGTAGCTGTTACTGAAGGTGGGAAGACAGCTGCTGAGGTGAGTTAGCTGGCTTGATCTTGGCTAAAGGGAACAGGCTGGAGTTTGGTTAATATAGAAACAATAAATGATCTGCAGAAGAGATGTTTTGAGTGAACTTGTTCCAATTTATACAACTAGTCACAAGAACTAGATGCATGATTGGAAGCTGTTGCAGCTGGGCTGATTTAGTACAGCTTCTTGTTGGTTGTAGCTGGAAAGTGGTTTTAGTTTTCTTTCCTTTTACTATGGTAATGCTGCTAAGAATTGGTGAGTAGGTGGACTCATCCTGAAAAGGCTGAGGACTTAGGTTGTAGACAGCTATTATTCCCTATTTGGTTCTTTGTGAAGGGTTAAAGCTGAGCCTGAAAACTAGGAATTTTTTGCAAAGTGTCTGTGTCATGGAGTTTAGTCCAAATAATCCTGATCTGTTCCTCTAGCTGAATGTTAAGTAAACTTCAGTCACCATTAAATGTGGGTTACTTCTGAATGAAGTGTATTGCAGCATGCGTGAGAATTCTGTGCAAGATTCTTGTAGTTACACATAACAATTTTTGTGTGAAGCTGTGTTTTGTAGATGGGAAGGTGTTCTTCATGTCCTGTGCACATTCATTACTGCTCGCTAGCATTCTCTTCCCTCCTCTTTCAGAGCACTACAGAATTCTGCAGTGCTCTCACGAGTACTGTTGGCGTATTGCTGACGTTCGTCGTTTGAGCTCTTGTCTTTGTTTTGCAGGCATGGAACCCTGGCCGTGGCTAGAGGGAGGTCACTACCACATTGTCAGTGTTCCTCCTGTTGGGTGCTGTGGATGTAGTCGTTCTGGCAAGATCGCAGAAAATTAGCCCATCAAATTAGTGCTGGGGATACCTGTTTGCTCCAGTGTAATTAAGCACCGCGAGATCAAATTGATGATGTTTGCCTCAGGTGGTGATGTTTATTAGGACTTATGGCTAAATGGTAGTGTGGAATGGCTGTCACTAAAATGACAAGACCTGCTGTATTTGTGGACATGTGTCATTAGTTACATCATGCAGTGAAGTTTTGCAAAGCAGTTGATAGTAGTTCTGCTCTCCTGTAAATATGAAATCCTGCCTTTGCTATGGAAAGATTTACCAGCAACGCTGACATTGTTCACAGAGCTCACATAGAGTTTGGAGGTGCTGCTGCTCTGCCTTCTCTTCAACGAAGGACATAAATATGGCTTTTTCTCTCATAAGCAATTTTAAGTTTGTTTCCAAATTAGGGAGGTAAATCAAGCCTGATCTTTGTGATACATGGTAGAAGTGTCCTACCACTTACTTCAAAAAATGAAGATTAAAATAATGAGTTTTTTCCAGTTTTTCTGTCCATGAGGTAACCGGCACTGAAAATGTAGCGTTAACGGACAACTTTATATACATATAAGCCTTCCCATGGAATGGGGGTTGGACCTGGGGCTCCTGATGGACAGCAGGATGACCATGAGCCAGCAATGTGCCCTTGTGGCCAAATAGGCCAATGGCATCCTGGCGTGGACCAGAAGAGCAGTGATTAGCAGATCGAGACAGGTTCTCCTCCCCCTCTATTCTGCCCTGGTGAGACTGCATCTGGAATCTTGTGTCCAGTTCTAGGCCCCTCAGCTCAAGAAAGACATAGAACTGCTGGAGAGAGTCCAGTGCAGAGCCACAAAGATGATGAGGGGAGTAGAACACCTCCTTTATGAGGAAAGGCTGAGGGAGCTGGGTCTCTTGAGCTTGGAAAAGAGGAGACCGAGGGGTGACCTCATTAATGTTGATAAATATGTGAAGAGTGGGTGTCAGGAGGATGGAGCTAGGTTCTTCTCAGTGTCATCTAATGGTAGGACAAGGGGCAAGAGGTGTAAGCTGAAACATAGAAGGTTCCACGTCAACATGAAAAGGAACTTCTTCCCAGTGAGGGCAAGAGAGCACTGGAATGGGCCGCCCAGGGAAGTTGTGGAG
The DNA here is from genome assembly GCA_013400115.1 of Rhinopomastus cyanomelas. Classification (NCBI taxonomy): domain Eukaryota; kingdom Metazoa; phylum Chordata; class Aves; order Bucerotiformes; family Rhinopomastidae; genus Rhinopomastus; species Rhinopomastus cyanomelas. The sequence continues at coordinate 105,638 of VXBP01009298.1, read as the reverse complement.
TCTTCTTCACTGGAGACGTTTAAAACCCGCCTGGATGTGTTTCTGTGTGACTTGGTCTAGGTGATCCTGCTGTGGCAGGGGGATTGGACTAGATGATCTTTCAAGGACCCTTCCAATCCCTAATGTTCTATGATTCTATGATTTAAGGTCCTTTTCAACCTAAGCCATTTTATGCTTCTAGAAATACCTGGATATATGTGTGTGTATATAGATATTATGTCTTGTGTATTCACAGAATTACAAAACGTTAGGGGTAGGAAGGGACCTCAAAACATCTTCCAGTCCAGTCCCCCGGCCAGAGCAAGATCACCTACATCAACTCACACAGGAACAAGTCCAGGCTGGAGGTTTAAAAATCTGGAGTGAGAATAGTAATACATAGTACCTGGTGTATCCTGTGCTATTGATTTCAGCCCATTAGTTAGGGTGGTATTTAAATGTACAGGCAGAATATTTATGGGTAAATGGATGCTCCCTCTCCCCCACTCCCTCAATAAATGGTGATTTTTACTATGAATGGAGTTACTGGCATTTCCAGAATTAGCCATGTACCCTTCCCCCCACCCCAGTTTCAGTGGTAGATGCTGCATCAATTCCCTCCACGTTTGGACAGGAGAATAATCTGTCATTTCCCTCAGAGGTGTTTGCTTTCATTATCTATTAAAAGGGATAAAACCAAATCCTTATTTTTTCTTTTTAATCCTTCTGTGGATGTATTTTACTTGCAAACAGTATTACCTGACCTCCTGGATCTTGTGGCCCTTACTGATTTATAACTAGAGGATATGAAAGAGGAAGTGTCTTTGGAGCATAATTATGTAGATTTAAGACAGCTCTGTGGCTTTAATTATGCCCCGTAGCTAATGCAGGTGCATATGAAACTCAGTCGTGCTTTGTGTTTTTCCCTCTGAACCTGTATTTTCTCAGGCCTGGAATCACTAATCACGTAACAGTGTGTCCTACACTTATCTCAGCTTACTGAATCTTAACCAGAATGTATGTCCTCATTTGTCATTTTTTAATTGAACTTTTTTTCATTAATGGATATTTTTGTTGCAGAAACTTTGTAAAAAACATTTAGAATGTGAAAAATCCCCAAGAATTTTGAAGGGTAGATTTGAAATCTTACAGCAATATTTCTTTAGTGAGATGGAACTGAACTAAAACCATTATTTTTCACCATATTCTTGTTTCATGGGTGTTACTCAAATAGACCGGAACTGATGAGGTTGCACCAGAAAACCTATGACAGACTATGATGCTCTCAGAGGTTATTGTGTGGGCACATAAATCTTCTAGGAATCATGGTACTGACTGCTGTAGTGCAGGTATGTGCTCTGTCACTCCTAGCACAGTCTTTTTTTCCAGTTCCTGTCAGAGTTCTCAATTATGTTTAAAACTGGAATTCTGTAGTGTTGATTGTGAAGCTAAAGTTACAATGGCATTTTCCTGGGAATATCTGCCTTGAAAAATTTGTTCAACCTTTTTTTTTAACTTTAAGAAAAGTATCTTGCCTGATTTTTGTTTTTCAATTTTCACTATCAGAAAATTGCAGGAAAGCTTTGGACGGTCTTTCAACCTGTGGCATGTTTGAAGGGATAGAGAAGAGCTCTGACTACGTAATGCCTGTCCTAGAACATTAATTGCAATGCTAGTGTAATTGTAGTGATGTTTTTTACCTGTGCTAGCTAGCATACAATTAAATAGGGTTAGTTTTCACAGCTATTACATATCAGGCACTGAAACGTCTATTTAGTTATCTTGTGTATGAGCACGTTAGTGATAAGCTTCCTGCACCAGCAAGAATGAAAGCAATAAATACCTTCCCTGTACTAAAACTAATTGAGATCAGAATCTGGTCTCATATGACTTGTTTCATTCCCAGTAACACAGATTTTGTTTCCATACTGTAGCATCACGTTAGAACTACAGACATGAAAATGGATGGTAAAGCCAGACCTTTCATGTTCAGAGATTTCTGCTGTAGTATTGAACCACGTGTCAGCTTCACACTTTGTTATCTCTGTATAAAGACTGTACTTGGCAGAAGAGGTTTCTGTCTCATTAGCCAGCATCAGCAAGTTAGTCTGTGACATTTTAAGAAAAGTAATAGATGGATTTGTCTATCTGGTTGCCACATTAAGAAGTTCAGCAATTGTGCAGTCTCCGAGTGTCACTAAATATGGTCTTTAGCAGGCTGCATTGAATACTTTAACCCATGCAGCAATCTTTGCAACCATCTGCTGACAAATTCTTGGGGTGAATGGCCACACCCCACCAGTAACTCTCTAGGCTCTTTGGCTATTTGCCCCAAGTTCTGAAAGAGGGATTAAATGTTTTTGAGATGCAAATCTATCCCTCCAGATCTTTGTTGCCATCAAGGACAAACTGAATGACACAGAAAGTCTCTTCTAGTTGTGTCCTGGTGCTGTTGGAAGAGAAAAATGATGGTAGAATTGTTTATTAATCTTAATTGCTTGAAAGAATATTTTAAAGTTATTAAATTTTGTATTCTGTAAACATACTGAATTTCACAACCTTACAAGGTAGCAAAACCGGAAGGCGCACCCGGCCTGCGCCAAGCTCTGACAGCGCTGGTCCCCAAATGCTATTTATCAAGGGTTTTGGGTGATCTGGGGATTCCCTGAATGGGAAATCTCGGGGGCAGAAGGGGCACCTGCTGACCGTCGGATCTCTCGCGGGATTAGCTGGGGGGCTACGAGATCCGTGCTCATCTGGCAGCCTTAAAAGACACCAAAACCTCCAGTGAGCTATGGATATAAGCCCTTACTGGAAGACAGCTGGTCTAATAATGATATAGAGGACAGAGAACCCATAATGAAGGTCCCATCAAGGTTGCATAAATCCAGGAAATCTTCCAGTAATATGACGAGCTCCTCCACAAAGAAGAGAAGGGTCCTAGTTATTGGAGACTTGCTCCTGAAATGGACTGAGGGCCCAATATGCAGAGCTGACCCTTGTCATAGGGAAGTCTGCAGTCTACCTCGAGCCCGAATCAGGGATAGCACTAGGATGCTTCCTAACCTGGTGAGATCAGCTGACTATAACCCACTGCTGATCTTCCAGACAGGTAGAGAGGAAGCTGGACTCCATAGCCTGAGGGGAATGAACATAGACCTTAAGGCATTAGGATGTTTGGTGAAAGACTCTGGGGCACAAATTGTGTTCTTGTCGTTACTTCCATTTTGGGGTGAGGACAGAGGCTGGAATAGAAGGACTCAGTCCATTAATGCCTGGCTATGAGACTAGTGTTACAGGCAGGGCTTTGGGTTGTTTGATAGAGGCTGGTTCTATAAAGCAGCAGATCTGACACATCCAGATGGGAGAGGTTTACCTCAGAGGGGAAAAAGGGTTCTGGGGCAGGAATTGGCAGGACCCATTCAGAGGATTTTGAACTATATTAGAGGGTGGGTGGGATAGTTGATGGGTGCAGATCAGTGGGACAGAGCTCCGGTCTCAATGAAAACCAGGTGGCCTCTTGCTGTCTAGGGTGAAATCAGAGCGCTCAGCTGGCTCCCTGAAATGCCTGCACACCAATGCACACAGCCTGGGGAATAAGCAGAAAGAATTAGAAGTCTGTGTCCAGTCAGGTGATTATGATCTGGTAGAAATTAGAGAGACCTGGTGGGACAGTTTGCATGACTGGAATGTGGTCAGGGACAGCTGTGTCCTTTTAAGGAGAGACAGGTCAGCAAGGCAGGGTGGAGGAGTTACTCTTTACATTAGAGAGAGCAACTGGAATGTTTTGAGTTCAGTCCAGGGGTGGATAAAGAGACAGTTGAAAGTTTGTGGGTGAGGATTAAGGGGCAGGCTGGCATGGGTGACACTGTTGTGGGTGTCTGTTACAGGCCACCAGATCAGAATGAGGAGGTTGATGAGGTCTTCTACAGGCAGCTGACAGCAGCCTCACAGATACAGGTCCTGGTTCTCATGGGGGATTTTAATTACCCAGATATCTGCTGGGAGACCCACTCAGCCAGCCGCCTGCAGTCCAGGAAGTTCCTTCAGTGCATTGCTGACAAATACCTGATGCAAATGGTGGAAGAGTCCACTAAGAGAGGAGCACTGCTGGATCTTGTACTCACCAACAAGGCGGGTCTGGTTGGAGCAGTGAAGGTTGAGGGTAGCCTTGGGTACAGTGACCATGAGATGGTGGAGTTCAGGGTCTTGTGTGCTAGGGACAGAATAGCTAGAAGAATCACAACCCTGGACTTCAGGAGGGCCAACTTTGGCCTTTTCAGCAATTGTCGGGGGAAATCCCATGGGACAGGGTACTGGCAGGTAAATGGGCTCAGGGTAGCTACTTAACATTCAAAGACTGCTTCTTTGAAGCACAACACAGGAGCATCCCAACAGGAAAGAACTCAAGGAAAGGAGCCAGAAGACCTTCATGGTTAAACAAGGACCTGCTGGGCAAACAGAAGAGGAAGAAGAAAGTCTACAGGTCTTGGAAGGAGGGGATGGCTGCTTTGGGTGATTTTAGGGCTTTGGTGAGAGAATGTAGGGATGCCACTAGGAAAGCCAAGGCCTCCTTGGAATTAAACCTTGCAAGAGAGGTCATGGGCAAAAAAAGGGCTTCTTCCAATATATTGCAGGTAAAACTAAAACTAAAGGCAACGTAGGCCCCCTGCTGAATGAGGTGGGTGCCCTGAAGACAGAGGATACAGAGAAAGCAGAGCTACTGAACACCTTCTTTGCTTCTGTATATACTTCTGGGGGCTGTCTTGAAATCAAGCCCCAGACTGCTGAGACTCCAGAGTAAGTTGAGGCAAGAGAGGAGCCTGCCTTGGTTGATGACGACTGGGTTAGGGATAAGTTGAACAAACTGGATGTGCACAAATCCATGGGCCTAGATGGGATGCACCCGCGTGTGCTAAGGGAGACAGCGGAAGTCATTGCTGGGCCACTCTCCATCATTTTTGCTAGGTCCTGGGGATCATGTGCCTAGGGACTGGAGGATAGCAAGTGTCACTCCAATCTTCAAAAAGGGTAAGAAGGAGGACCCAAGTAACTATAGACTGGTCAGCTTCACCTCCGTTGCAGAAAAGGTGATGGAAAAAATTGTTCTAGAGGCTGTCTCCAGGCACATCAAGGACAGGAGGGTCATTGATTAAGGCATTTGACACAGTCTCACATAGCATCCCCACAGCCAAACCGAGGCAGTGTGGTCTAGATGATTGGGTAGTGAGGTGGATCATGAACTGGCTGCAGGACAGAAGCCAGAGAGTAGTGGTCTATGGGACAGAGTCTAGTTGGAGGCCTGTGTCTAGTGGAGTGCCCCAGGGGTCAGTGCCGGGACCAGTACTATTCAATCTATTCATTGATGACTAGGGTGCACTGTCAGCAAATTTGCTGATGACACAAAGCTGGGTGGTGTCACTCATAACTGCAGCAGACTGTGCTGTCATTCAGCAAGACCTGGACAGGCTGGAGAGCTGGGCAGGGAGAAATTTAATGAAATATAACAAGGGTAAGTGTAGAGTCTTGCACCTGGGCAAGAACAACCCTAGGTACCAGTATAGGCGGGGTACTGACTTGTTGGAGAGTGATGTAGGGGAAAGGGACCAGGGGGTCCAGGTGGACAGCAGGATGACTATGAGCCAGCAATGTGCTCTTGTGGCCAAGAGAGCCAACATCATCCTGGGGTGGATTAGAATGGGGGTGATAGCAGATGAAGAGAGTTTCTTCTCCCCGTCTATTCTGCTCTGGTGAGACCACACTTGGAGTATTGTGTCCAGTTCTGGGCTCCTCAGTTCAAGAGTGATGTGGAGCTGCTGGAGGAAGTCCAGTCTATAGCAATGATGATGATGTAGGAAGTGGAGCACCTCCTTTGCGAGGAGAGCCTGAGGAAGCTGGGTCTCTTTAGCTTGGAGAAGAGGAGACTGAGGGGTGTCCTCATTAATGTCTATAAATATGTGAAGGGTGGTTGTCAGGAGGATGGAGCCAGGCTCTTCTCGATGTTATCTAGCAATAGTTTGAGCGGCAACAGGTGTAAGCCTGAACATAGGAGCTTCTACATAAATATGAGAAGGAACTTCTTCCCAGTAAGGGTGAGAGAGCACTGAATGGGCTGCCCAGGGAGGTTGTGGAGTCTCCTTCACTGGAGACGTTTAAGACCCATTTGCAGGTGTTCCTGAGTGACTTGGTGTAGGTGATCCTGCTGTGTCGGAGGATTGGACTAGATAGTCTTTTGAGATCCTTTCCAATCCCTAATGTTTCTATGATTCTGTGATATAAACTGACTTCTAAAACAAGAGCCCCAGAAATCCTGTGTAGTTGTGGTGGTTTGGCCATGGCTGGAGGCAAGGTGCCAACCAAAGCTGCCCAGGGTGGTGATTGAGTCACCATCTCTAGAGGAGTTTAAAAGACATTTAGATGTATCTTTGAGGATCTGATCTGGGGGTGAACTTGTAGAGTAAGGTTGATGGTTGGACCTGATGATGCCGGGGGTCTTTTCCAACCTGAATGATTTTGTGATTAGTGTAACTGTTGTCACATCGTACAGCTGTCACGTTCCATCTATGTTCAGCCAGCAAGTTGGGGCTGCATTTCACGTGTAGTCATCCAGGAACGCAGCAGGTGGTATCAGATGTGTGCTCTGCTGACAGCCCACAGGGGGACAAAGAAAATGGAAATGTGTTTTTTCATTCAGAATTGGTTTAAGATTTTGCCATATGTGTCTTTGAAATCTGTTGAATCTCATGAATAAAATAAAAACAGCCTTTTATGCATCACTTGCACTATGCAAAATTACATTTCATAAATTTAATTGATTGGAGAAATTTAATTAATGTGATTTGGCCTAAGTATTTCAACATTACAGAGGTTACTGCTTCTTGGGAGGCCAGCTGTGTGAGGATCTAGGCTGAGTGCCAGGTTCTGCTCTTGCATCACAACAACCTGGTGCAACACTACAGGCTTGGGGAAGAGTGGCTGACGAACTGTCTGGAGGCAAAGGACCTGGGGGTGTCAGCTGACGTAAGTTTTCTTACCTGTGGATTTTAGGTTCACTTGCGGGTCTAGGTTACAGTGTGTGCTGCAGTACAATAACTCATGAGTTCCATGAGGCTGTAAATGTGTTACATGTTCACTGTGCTCAACTAAAACTGTAGAGCACCATATGAGAGCAATTGGTTGAAGAAACTGTCAGAGCTTTAATAGGCACTAGAATTTAGGTTTTTGGCCTTTGCAGGGGTCCCTGGCCAGTCTTCCTCCATCTTCTCTGAAAACCTGCCGTACATGCTGCAGTGCTATGAGTACGGATTTCTTCCAATCTGGATACAGACTTAGTGAATTTCTTTTCTCCTTGCTACAGATATTCCTTGGTGCCGTTACGATCACGAGATCTAGCCTGTACGGTCGATAGTGTCTAAGGAATGATTTATTGAAGGGCTCTCCAGACGCCTGTGCTCGAGTAAATGGAATTCCTTCCCAGGCTCCTCTGATTGCATTGACCTCCACTGACAGTAACGGGAGACATCCAGATTTAGATGTGTGGAGCTAGATCTTATTCCTGTGTATGGACACATTCACTATTCTTCCTCTGATTAACTTCCTAGTAATTTTTTAGGGCACCATACATGAATTTCTGTCAGCTTTGCAGTCTGTTAGCACTCCTGCGTCTCGTTCCGTTGTACTGTTTTCAGTGTTCTCCTTTGCTGGTGAATGTTTTGTTCTTCCTTGTGTGCCATTTCTGTTAGCTACTGCTTTTCTTCTGCTCAAAGATACACTTCTGAGATCAGCCTTGCAGCCACTCTGTAGAAAGGCTCTGCAAAGGGATCTGGACATGCGGAATGGATGAGCCATCCTGCTTTTGGGACACAGCAGCCCCATGCAGTGCTGATGGCTTGGTGAAGAAACTGGAAAGCTATCCTGGAAAAGAAGCTGGGGATGTTGACAGGTGACTGAACATAAGCCAGCAATGTGTGGGGGTGGCCAAGAAGGCCAACAGCATCCAGGCTTGTATCAGAAATAATGTGGCCAGTAGGAGTGGGGACACGATTGCCCCCCTGTACTAGTCAAATAACTGGCTGCACCTTGAATACTGCTTTGGGCCGTTCACTCCAAGAAGGGCATTCAGGTGCTGAAGTGTGTCCAAAGAAGGGCAACAGAGCTGATGAAAGAAAGGTGTGAAGCACAAGTCCTTTGAGGAACACCTTGGGGGAGACCTTACAACTACCTGAAAGGAGATTGTAGTAAGGTGGGTGTTGGTCCCTTTTCCAAAGTAACAAGTGATAAGACAATAGGAATCAGCCTTCATTTACACCAGGAGACATTATTTAATTCCTAAAAAAGTTGTAAGGCATTTGACCAGGCTGCTCAGGGGTCACCAACCCTGAAAGTATTTACAAGATGTGTAGGCATGGTGCTTAGTGCCATGGTTTAGTGGTGGCCAGTGCTGGGTTAATGGTTGGACTAAAACAGGGGTCCTCAAACCCCGGCCCGCAGGCCGGATATGGCCCCCCAGGGTCTCCAATGCAGCCCGCCGGTTACAACCCATACCCACTGGGGGCTGGGGGGCAGAAATCGAGCAGCCGCAGATGACCTCCTACTGACTGCACAGCTGGGCTGAGGTGGGCGGCTCCCCGTCTCTCCCTCCCTCCCTCCAGCTCCCAGGCAGGACAAGCCAGGCAGCACAAACTATAGCCCGGCCTCCAACACTGTCTGAGGGACAGTGAACCGGCCCCCTGTTTAAAAAGTCTGAGGACCCCTGGACTAGAACATGTTAAAGGCTTTTTCCAACCTAAACACTACTATGAGTCAGTGATTCTAACTTATGTCAGTAACTTCTGTGAATATTGAAATGTGAGAAGCACTGATAGAGGAACATCAACAGAAAAATCTGAAAGTTACTGGTGTTGGGGCTTTTTTGATAACTGAGATTGCTTGGTTTAGAAATTAGTTATTGGGTTCTTTTTAAAAATATCATTTAAACTTTCTAAATGAGTGTTTTACGGAGTAAATATTTAGTGAAGGATTCACAGCTGTTTTCTGACTCAAGAAAGTCTTAAGAATTCCTTAAAACTGCAGAGAATGATCTGCGGAAATGTGTTCAAAATGAAATATATGAGCAGTAACTGAGTTTACTGAGTGTTTGGTTGTTATCGGAGAGAGAGTACCAGTGTGTTTTTATGGATGCTTTGGAAAAGCAGGGTGTCTTACGGTGCTGTCAGATGTTGCCATTTTGATTCACTTGACTTAATTCTTGCTTAAAGTAAGATTTTGTATTTACTTCTATTTGAAATCAATGAAACAGGTGCTCGTGTTAGTGTTAATTGCTGTCTAAAATATTGATTTTTCTTTCTATAATTTCCAACTTCCTTATGAATTATATTCAAGAAATACAAAAGTACTGCTTTGTGTAGTTGCTTCATTTGAAGTTACAAGGAGTTGACACCTCTGTGTAGTAACACTGATCTACCAGCATGCCCTTGCAGTGTTTTCAACAGACCTGTGTACTCCTCTGTTAGTGCTGTTCTGATATGGCTAAAATTAGCACCCACAAGCCATTTTGTGCCTTAAAATGGCTCCTCTTACTCTCAGATTTATTATTTTTGTAGTGTCACGAGTGGTTTGAGGCAGAACATACCGTGCTGTGGTTTATTTTATCTTTGTTCAGTGTCTCGGTCTGTGTCAGTGTGGAGAGACGCTGCACGTACGTTATATATTAAGCCAAGTTATACTAAAGCAACATTAGACTGCTGTAGGTACAGGCCTACACTATTGTGGTTTGTGTAAGTGGCCTAGGGTAGCCCAAACACTAGTTCATCAACCTTGCAGTTTACACTCACATGGGCAGTGTCCAGGGGTTTTTGCAGAATCATAGAATGGCCAGGACTGGAAGTGACCTTAGAGATCACCCAGTTCCAACCCCACTGCAGAGGCAGGGACACCTTTACTAGAGCAGGTTACTGAGCCACTGGACACCCACAAGTCCATGGGACCAGATGGGATCCATCCTAGAGTGCTGAGAGAACTGGCAGATGAGCTGGCCGAGCCGCTCCATCATTTTCCGTCAGTCCTGGCTCACCGGAGAGGTCCCAGGTGACTGGAAACTGGCCAGCGTGATCCCCATCCACAGGAAGGGTCGGCTGGAGGATCCTGGGAACTACAGGCCTGTCAGCCTGACCTCAGTGCCAGGGAAACTGATGGAGCAGGTTATCTTGGGGGCAGTAACTGCGAGCCTGAGGGATGGCCAAGGGCTCAGGTCCAGCCAACATGGGTTCAGGAAGGGCAGATCCTGCCTCTCCAACCTGCTCTCCTTCTATGATGAGGTGACCCGCTTGGTGGATGTGGGGAGGCGCTGGGGATGTGGTCTCTCTGGACTTCAGCAAGGCCTTTGACACTGTCCCCCACAGCAAACTGCTGGCTAAGCTGTCAGCCCACGGCTTGGAGGGCAACACTCTGTGCTGGGTTAGGAACTGGCTGGAGGGCCGAGCCCAGAGAGTGGTGGTGAATGGTGCCACATCCAGCTGGCGGCCGGTCACTAGCGGTGTCCCTCAGGGATCAGTGCTGGGCCCCATCCTCTTTAACATCTTCATAGATGATCTGGATGAGGGCATTGAGTCAGTCATCAGCAAGTTTGCAGATGACACAAAGCTGGGGGCAGATGTGGCTGGGTTGGAGGGCAGAAGGGCTCTGCAGCGGGACCTTGACCGCCTGGACAGATGGGCAGAGTCCAACGGGATGGCGTTCAAGAAGTCCCAGTGCCGGGTGCTGCACTTTGGCCACAACAATCCCATGCAGAGCTACAGGCTGGGGTCGGAGTGGCTGGAGAGCAGCCAAACAGAAAGGGACCTGGGGGTGCTGATCGATACCCGCCTGAACATGAGCCAGCAGTGTGCCCAGGTGGCCAAGAGGGCCAATGGCATCCTGGCCTGCATCAGGAATGGTGTGGCCAGCAGGAGCAGGGAGGTCATTCTGCCCCTGTACTCTGCACTGGTTAGGCCGCACCTTGAGTACTGTGTCCAGTTCTGGGCCCCTCAATTTAGGAAGGACATTGAGGTGCTTGAGCGTGTCCAGAGAAGGGCAACGAGGCTGGTGAGAGGCCTTGAGCACAAGCCCTATGAGGAGAGGCTGAGGGAGCTGGGATTGTTTAGCCTTGAGAAGAGGAGGCTCAGGGGAGACCTTATTGCTGTCTACAACTACCTGAGGGGTGGTTGTGGCCAGGAGGAGGTTGCTCTCTTGTCTCAGGCAGCCAGCACCAGAACAAGAGGACACAGCCTCAAGCTGCGCCAGGGGAAATTGAGGCTTGAGGTGAGGAGAAAGTTCTTCACTGAGAGAGTCATTGGCCACTGGAATGGCCTGCCCAGGGAGGTGGTGGAGTCGCCAACTCTGGAGCTGTTCAAGGCAGGATTGGACGTGGCACTTGGTGCCATGGTCTAGCCTTGAGCTGTGTGGTGACAGGTTGGACTTGATGATCTATGAGGTCTCTTCCAACCATGGTAATACTGTGATACTGTGATACTCAGGGCCTCATCCAGCTTGGCCTTGAACACTTCCAGAAGAGGGGCAGTGACAACTGCCTTGGGCAAGCTGTTCCAGCATCTTACCACCCTCACAAGAAGGAATTTTTTCCTAATGTCCAACGTGAATCTCTTCTCTTCAAGTTTATAACCATTTGCCCTTGTCCTCTTGCTGCCACCCATGCAAAAAGCACTCCCCTAGCTTTCTTGTAGCTCCCTTCAGAGATTGGAAAGCTGCTAGAAGGTCACCTGGGAACCTCGTCTTCTCCAGGTTGAACAGCCCAAATTTCTTCAGCCTGTCCTCACAGAGGAGGTGCTCAGCCCTCTGATCATTTGAGTTGCTGTCCTCTGGACCTGTTCCAGGAGCTTTCTGTCCTTCTGATGTTGGAAACGCCAGAACTGGACCCAGCACTCCAGGTGGCATCTCTCAAGTGCAGAGTAGAGGGAGAGAATTACCTCTCTTGACTGTTTCTTTTGATGCAGCCCAGGACATGGGTGGCTTTCTGGGCTGCAAGTGCTCACTGATGGCTCCTGTTCAACTTCTGGTCCACTCTCACCCCCAAATCCTTCTCCTCAGGGCTGTCTTCAATCCTGTCTCCTCCCAGTCTGTATTCATGCATGAGATTGCCTGGACCTAGATGCAGAACCTCACACTTGCCCTTATTGAGCTTCATGAAGTTTGCATAAGCCCACTTCTCGAGCCTGGCAAGGTCCCTCTGGATGGCCTCCCTTCCATCCGGTGTGTTGAATTCACCACACAGTTTTGTGTTGTCAGCAAACTGACTGGGGGTGTCTTCAGTTCCACTGTCCATGTCACTGAGAAAGATGTTAACCATCACCGGTCTGAGTAGCGGCCGTTGAGGAACAGCACTGGTCACCCCTCTCCATTTGGACACTGAGCCACCGATCACAACTCTTGGAGTGCGACCACCCAGCCAGCTCCTCATCCAATGAGTGGTCCATCCATCGAATCCGTATCGTTCCAGTTAAGACTTTGATCAAACCTTTTGTGATTTCCTGATGGTAGATGGAGCCATGTCCAGGGCAAAGCACTTCTTGCCTCATATGGTTTGGAAAACCTGAAATGGGAGGGAAAGAGGTTTTTTTCTCATTGATGTGAATCAGTCTGTAACAATTGACACAGTAGAATTTTCCAGCTCGGTTTTAGCTGACGTCCCTCGTCTGTGCCTTTAAGGTGTAATTGCGCTCCGGGTGGAGAATTTAGGATGAATTGACAAGGAGAAGCATTTATCTGTGATCTTAAGTGACAAAAAAGAGTTGCTTGGGAAAGCAATATCTGCTAAGCAGTGTCAACGGTCATGATCTGCGTGACTGCCTGGGAGATGGATAACAAAGCAAACCAGTTATTTCAGGGGATGCACAAGTTTGTGTGAGAAATTTGTAGTCTCAACATTTGTAGATAGGAAATTAGCCAATGACTGCTGGAAAAAAGCTGTTAAACCTTTGTTTTGGAATTTTATACAGTTGCAATTAATACGGTGGTCAGCCAAGAAGCTCCACAGAATGACTTGCAGGGATTTTGCTTAGTTGTTAGAAGTTAAATAGCTAAATCTCCCGGTGCTGTAGGGAATAGAGAGCAGCCTAGGAGAAAGGGACCCGAGGGTCCTGTTGGACAGCAGGGTGACCATGAGCCAGCAATGTGCCCTTGTGGCCAAGAAGGCAAATGGCATACTGGGGTGGATTAGAAGAACTGTGGTTAGTAGATTGAGAGAGGTCCTCCTCCCCCTCTACTCTGCCCGGCTGAGACCACATCTGCAGTATTGTGTCCAGTTCTGGGTCCTTTGGTTCAAGAAGGGCACAGAACTGCTGGGGAGAGTCTAGTGCGGAGCCACAAAGATGATGAAGGGAGTGGACCACCTCCTGGTGAGGAAAGGCTGAGGGAGCTGGATCTCTTTAGCTTAGAGAAAAGGAGTCTGAGGGGTGACCTCATTAATATTTATAAATATGCTAAGGATGTCTGTCAGGAGGATGGAGCCAGGCTCTTCCCAGTGTCATCTAATGATAGGAGAAGTGGCAGTGGGTGTCAGCTGGAACATAGGAAGTCCCACATCAATATGAGAAGGACCTTCTTCCCAGTGAGGGTGACAGAGCACTGGAACAGGCTGCCCAGTGGGATTGTAGAGTCTCCTTCTCTGGAGACAATTAAAACCCATGTGGATGTGTTCCTGTACAACTTGGTCTAGGTGATCCTGCTGTGGCAGGGGGATTGGACTAGATGTTCTTTCCAATCTCCAATGTTCTGTAATTCTGTGAATAGATGCATAAAAAGCTTGCATAAGTATATAAAAGTACTTCAACTAAAACATCAGTGTTTTGCAGATGTAGGAACCTGAGCAGACAGGGCTTGGAAGACAAATCAGCCAATTATTTTCCTTCCCAATACACATGCTGAACATCAGACTTGAGCACAAAATTTATGGAGTACCTAGCTCTATTTCCAGCTACTAATTGCATATATGGCACTTGATATAAGAAAAGTAACTGTCACTGAGACACCTCCTGAAGTGCTGTGTCCAGCTTTGGGGGCTCCCAACATCAGGATATGGACCTGTTGGATCGAGTCCAGAGGAGGCCACAAAGGTGAACAGACTGGGCCATTAAAAAAAATCACCAAAAAGAGGTGATTTTACTTAACACTGAATTCAAGTTTTGACCTTTTACAGTTTTTCCCCCATAATGACCTTATAGCAGAGTGCAGTTAGAATATATTATGGCAGTAGTTCTGCAGGCTTTTAAGCTGTTTTTCTGAAATAGTTTAAAGCAAACCAATTTATAAGCAGTTAGAATGATGCTGTGAACACCTACCCTGTATAGTGTGTGCTGCACACCGTCTGTTTATTTTGTTCAAGGAACTGTGAAAGTGCTGGCACTTCAGGTTTTGGTGTTAGAATAAACAGGCAGGAGCAGTTTCCTACCTCTGCCTTCCCATCCCTGCACATAGCACACACCTCTAGCTGTATCTCGTGTTTTTGCTGGCAAAATGGGTTGTTTCTGTGGTGGGGTTTGCTTTGTGCACATCCTAGAGTAACAGTGTTAGGAAAGAGCACGTTTTGTCAGGATTTATCTTCCAGCATAGAGAGGGGTGTGTGGGATGTGTTTTCTGAAATGAAGAGGTTTCCTCACACGGTGTATGATGACTACGTAGCCTCTTGGATATTTGCTATGCTAAGAATCTCTTTCCTTGCTCAGTGGGAAGAAGTGCTGAATCACAAGGCTGAGGACACTGTTGGGAAAGCAAGTAACTGCGTGTGTGCTGACTGGCACCACATACCTGTGTTGTTCCCTACCATCTTGCTGCAAGAGCACTGGGATCCAAACAGGGGTACAGGAAAGCAGTGAGGAAATCTCCACCTTGTCCCAAGGCCATGGTGTGTTATCATGTAGCTGTTGTTTCTGTTTACTGCAAGAGCTCCTTGTGTTCTATATGAAGACGAGTAGACATAATTTTCTATTTTCTTTTGGACATGTTTCAGTAGGTCAAGGTATTTCATCGGAATAAGAATATTCTGAATTACTGTTTGGAAGTCTGCAGACCAAACAGGGGATTCATAGAATTATAGAACCATTAAGGATTGGAAGGGACCTCGAAAGATCATCTAGTCCAATCCCCCTGCCACAGCAGGATCACAAAGACCAAGTCACACAGAAACACATCCAGGCAGGTTTTAAACATCTCCAGTGAAGGAGACTCCACAGCCTTCCTCAGCATCCAGTGCTCTGTCACCCTTACTGGGAAGAGGTTCCTTCTGATATTGATGTGGAACCTCCCATGTTCCAGTTTACACCCATTGCCTCTCATCCTATCACTAGATGACACTGAGAAGAGCCTGGCTCCATCCTCCTGACACCCACTCTTCACATATTTATAGACATTAATGAGGTCACCCTTCGGTCTCCTCTTTTCCAAGCTAAAGAGACCCAGCTCCCTCAGCCTTTCCTCATAAGGGAGGTGCTCCACTTCCTTCATCATCCTTGTTGCCCTACGCTGGACTCCCTCCAGCAGCTCCACATCCCTCTTGAACTGAGGAGCCCAGAACTGGACACAATACTCCAGGTGTGGTCTCAACAGTGCAGAATAGAGGGGGAGAAGAACCTCTCTTGATCTGCTAACCACCCCTCTTCTGATCCACCCCAGGATGCTTTGTAGCATCTAAAATTATATATTGATAGTACTGCACTCAGCTGCCAAGAGAAATGTTTATGCAGCTGTTACTTGAGAAGTATGCATTTTGTTGGGGGAGATGGTAGTCTATCAGTAGACAAAAAATGTTCTAAATTTTCTCTTTTGTGCAAGGTAAGTATCCTCCTTCTTAGAATCTAATGAACCTAAGTGCTAAAACAAAGTATATGGGTAGCATTATGCTCTGGGAGAACTAGAATGTGAACCTGAGTAACGAAATCTAGATGTTTAAGTTTTTCCCTGGTAAAGCAGGCAATCTGTGGACATTTATGAAAGATCTTCAATGACTTGATTAAATGACTAAAATCTATAATTTTCCCTGTTTACCAACAATGTGGGGCTCAACATTTTGATCTGTAAATCCTTGTTAAAGCATTTGCCACATCAGCTGTGAAGACCTGAAATCAGTGCAGTTACGTCTCGTGGTGCGTCTCCGTGCACATACACCTCCACGTAAAACCAAAGCTAGCACTAAGCAACTCACCTCGTATTTTCCTCAGTTTGAGTATGTTTGGAAGATCTATGTTGTTACCTAGTATTTCTCTTTGCAGAGCAGGTAAAAGCCACTGTCACAGTATCTAAGAAGGAATGATTTTGTTTTTATGTAGTTTGACAAAGGCTATGCTTACAGCATTCGGCACAGCTACGGCAAGGAAGGACGGAGAACTGATTACACCCCGTACAGTTGCATGAAGATTATCACGTCCAATCCACCAAGTCAAGGGGATTATCATGGTGAGTTCCTTACCAAAAAACCCTCCGAGTTTAAAAACAGGGGAAACTCTTAGTTGCTTCACCCTGTAGTTTCTTAGGTTATGCATTTAATGTCATGACCACAGCGGTCTTGCACTGTTTTCTTTAGATAGCTTCTGGTTGCTATACCTTGTGTCATTTGGTGCAAGGGGACTTTATGTACGGGCGCTTTAAAAAGTGACCAAGTGAAGGTGCTTTGAGATAGAAATTCAGTCATACAGGAATTTTGAAGTCTGCCAAGGTACTTTATCACCTTCTATCTCTATGTGTGTAAACAGAGAAAACGTGCACTGGCTTCACAAACCTAACTCTGGGACAAAAAACTCCCCGCAATTCTTATTTAGGGTGGTGGAACTTTCCAAGCTATTTACCAATTTTTTACAGAGGATTAAGATTTGAAGAAGAGTTGAGTCTCATTACATGTATTTTTCTGAGTGGGTTGGTAGTTATTCACAGCTGTTAAATGTACCAGCACTACTTTTGCACTAACTAAAACTCTTTCTTCTGTCAATGGATGGAAATGATGACCTGTTTATATTGGGATATTATTTTCTGGAACTCTTGAGCCTGTGGTGTCCTGATAACTGTGCAGTGGCATAATTATTTCAAAATAAAATCTAAAAAGTAAGCAATTAAATATACAGGCAGTTAACTTTCTTGTTAATAAGCTGTTAGGTGATCCAAAATTGCTTGGCTGGTCTCTCGAGTGCCCTACTGTGCTGTCTCCTGGGGAAACTGCCTTGTTTGTGAACGTGCTTCCTTTCTACTGTCAGGCTGCCCATTCCGCCACTGCGATCCTGAGCTGCTGAAGCAGAAGCTGCAATCATACAAGACCCCCAGCAGTGGAATATCTCAAGTAAGGCGTAATTTCCTTGGCACTTCCACTAATGCACGCTGCTTTGCAGTTTCACGTTCAGTTTCTGTAGGAGTGCTGCCCACAGTTTGTCATATGGCTTGTGAACTGCCATCTCTTAGGAGGGGTCTCACCCAGAATCTTGGCTTTCGGGCTCCAGTGCTTCAACTGATGTCTTGATCATTGTAATCACTTTTTATCATTTAATATTATGATTTGGTTTATTACCATAGTGGCTGTGATGCACAATTGTGTTTTACTTCATTTTACTGCACAGTGGTTTTCAAAATGAGGATTAAAAGGATCTGGCACTGTTTTAGAGAATTTGTTATTCATGCAGTGACTTGTGGAAGATTTTACTGTGTAATCGATAGATCTAAGTAATTGTTCTCTGTAATAAACTTCTAAAAACATTCATTCTTAATGATGTGTTATGCCAGCTTGAACAACAAAAGCACATGAAGTGTCTGGTGAAATGAAACAGGCCTTTTTAGCAGCTTTTAAAAAAGTAACATTAATTTGGACCCTATTTTATTACAGCAAGTACAGCTCAGGAATTTGAACTTTGTGAAGACACATTGAGAAAGACTGTCACTCCCATTGCTTGCTCTAGGGAGAGGTTAAGGCTATAAAATGGTGCCATTGCCTTCACTGAAGGAAAAGCATAGAATGGCCAGGGTTGGAAGGGACTCCAGAACGCTTAAAACCTGCCTGAGTATGTTCCTGTGTGACTGGATGTAGGTGATCCTGCTGTGGCAGGGGGGATTGGACTGGATGATCTTTCCAGGTCACTTCCAGTCCTTAATGTTCTGTGATTCTGTGACAATTCATTTAGTCCAACCCCTCTGCAGGGAGCAGGGACCTCCTTAACTAGATCAGGTTGCCCAGCACCTTGTCCAGCCTCACCAGGGATGAGGACTCATCTACTTCCCCGGGGAACCTGTATGGATTAGAGTTGAGACAGTTCTGCACAGAGTCGTGCATTTAACTGCCTGAAACCTCCTTTAAGTCCATAGCAGGAACTTGCTTTAAGTTGTCATCTTATTTTGTGTGGAGTGTCACCGCTGCGGGTCAGCCAGCAGCAGAGCATTGAATGTTTACAAAGGAATGTGGAGGCTCTGCTTAAAGTAGTCTCCCTTGGAAGGAATGCTGAAGATAAAATTACAAGAGTATACTTTTCATGTGTTTATTGCTCACTCATGCTAGTTCTTGACATTAGACTTCTTTTCTAGGAATGGTTTTTTCTTTCATTTTTGCTTCTTTTCTCTTAGTTGATATAAATCAGCATCTGACAGTCTTCAATATATCCAGCTGGCTCTAGAGATACGTCCCTTTGGCTTTTTTCCTTCTTATGTGCATCAAAAGCTGATGCTGCTGTGAGATTTTTATCCTGCTAATCACTGGAAAGATTGGTGAGGATTTGCTGTTGTAGCTGCCTCACTTGGTGCGGGTAGGATTTAGTAGAGGTTATGTCTTCAGAGAGTTTGCACAGTGGGATACACAGTGCATTTATACCTAATGTGATTCCTTACTTGATGTGAATTGGGTTTTAGGTTTTTCTTGTATGTGCACAGTACTTTTTCCCATGTATAAATAGGATTGGGATTCACTACATTTTCTTATCAGAAATTATTAAAATGACTTGTTTCCATCAGTGTTGTCTTTGCCCAGAAATGGACACTGCTTTGTCCATGAATGTTGTGGCGTTTTGTCCACTCCTTGTGCTAGATGAAAACAAACCCCAAACCAAAACACCCTCAAGCTTAGAACTAATAATGTTCAGTTTATTGATAAGTGGAAACAAGTATTAGAAGTAATCTAATTGTCAGGTGAGATTATAATGTTAAAAAAGATGTCTGGAGTTAAATAGTGTAAATGTTGATTAGTCACTGGTGAAGGGGTTGTGACAGTACAACAAATCAACATCAGTTAGAAAACGTGAGAGAATGTAAGAGAGATGCAGAATCCCAGTAAGAATCATAAAGTCATAGAATGAACAACTCCAGCTCTCTCAGCCTGTCTTTGAAAGTGGTGCTCCAGTCTTCTGAGTATTTTTGTGGCTTCTTCTGGACACACTCCAACAGGTCCTCATCCTTCTTGTGTTGGGGACTCCATAACTGACTCAGCACTCCAGGCGAGGTCTCACCAGAGCAGAGTAGAAGGGCAAAATCACCTCTCTCAAGGTTGAGGTTGCAAGGTTCCTCTGGATGTTATCTTGTCCTACACCCCTGCTCAAGAAGGGATCTCTAGAGCCAAGTGCTCAGGACTGTATGCAAATGGGTTTTGACTGTCTGCACTGATGGAGACTCCACAACCTCTCTGGGCAACCTGTGCCCCATTGCTTGTTCAGATATAACCTTTAAGAATGTGTAACATGAAAAGTGGAGTTAAAAAGCAATTTTCTGTTAATGAGAGGAATGACATTCATTTCAGTGTGTCCAGTTTAGAACTGAGCCTAAATGGGCCCTACTGGTGTGGAAGGCAGTTCTGTGCTGTTCATCCCTGCCTGCTAAGTTTCGGTTCATTTCCTTATTCTGGCCTTTTGACTACATGATAAAATAGATTAACAAAACTACCCAAGCGTAGGCTTACCTGGGGCAGGTGAGGAGGAATGATGTTTATTTTCAGATGAGACGGAGGGATGGGTGGGCAGAATTAGAGGCACAGAAGACTGTGTCTTCACATGTCAGCAGCTTCAGTTTACGGTGCATTAAATTAATAAGGAAATTTTTATTTAGAAGAGAAAGAAGAAGAAAAGAGCACACAAAGGGTTCCAGATGAGGAAACAGGAAGGATAAACATATGAAATAAAATCATTGCTGCGCACTGTTCTTGGAACTGTCATGTGCAAACCTAATATGTACATGAAGAAGTACTGAGTTTTAAAACATTTGTTAAATTTTTTAATTTTGAAGGATTTCAGGTTCTTGCTTTTGTCCTTGCTAACAGCCCAGGCTTTTACTTAGCATCACAGCCAAGGAATGTGAATGTGGGTTTTCTGTTGTTCCTTTTAAAATAGGTGGCTGCAAACTCATGCAGGATTTGTCTGGTGAATGAAAATGTGCCGCTGGAAAAGAGCAAACAACTTCCTAATAAGTGCATTTTTATGGCATTATCTTGGAACTGTGTAAAAGCAGAGAGGTGAAGTACTCAGGTGTGTGACCTCTTCTCGCATTTGGTGGTCACACTAGTGGACTTTGAGCAGAAGATTCTATAAAACCTTGGAATTAAACCTTGCAAGAGGAGACTGAGGGGTGACATCATTAATGTCTAAATATGTGAAAGGTGGGTGTCAGGAGGATGGAGCCAGGCTCTTCTCAATGTCTGAGGGGCAGTTATAAACTGTTATAGTTATAAACTATAACTATAACAGTTTATAACTGTTCTAGTTATAAACTAGAACACAGGAGGTTCCACATCAATCTGAGAAGGAACTTCTTCACAGTGAGGGTGACAGAGCACTGGAACAGGCTGCCCAGGGAGGTTGTGGAGTCTCCTTCACTGGAGACGTTTAAGACCCACCTGGATGTGTTCCTGTGTGACTTGGTTTAGGTGATCCTACTGTGTCAGGGGGATCGTACTGGATGATCTTTCGAGGTCCCTTCCAATCCCTAATGATTCTGTGAAAACTTTGCACAACAGCCAAACAAAGAAAATAAACATTAGAGCTGTTCCCTTTGAAAATTATTAACTCAGTTTAAATTAACATCTGTCTTCCTATAATAAGCTGCCCCTGGGTTGCTGTGGCTAATGTTCATAGGATCATAGGATGTTAGGGGTTGGAAGGGACCCCAGAGATCATCGAGTCCAACCCCCCTGCCAGAGCAGGACAAAACTATCTTGTGACGTATTCTTTCCATTCAGACATTCACTTAGTCTTTCTTAAGTATTTAATGAGTTCGTTTTCTGGCATACGTGAAACAAGAACTTTAGGCTACAGAACCTCTGCATTACAACAGATGGAAAAATGCAGCTATTTTTGAGAGACATTGCTAAAACATCTTCTTCTGGATCATAGAATGGAGTCAAAGAACAGCTGGAAGATAACTTCAAGATTGAGTGCAACCTTTTCCTAGCCCTGTCATCACCACTAAACCACTAAGTCTTTCAATGCAACATCTACCCTTCTCTTAATGGTGACTCCACCGCCTCCCCTTGATTGTTACTTGCTGTTCTAGAGTGTGCTAAAGGTAGGGTTTGTTTTTTGACAGTTGTGATGAAACTTTGGGGGAGGAAAGGGAGCTGTTACGTAGCCCTAAGTACTACCTGAACACTGTGCACTCAGCAGTGTGAAAAGAAAAGAAACTCTGGCAAAGCTGTAACAGTGCTCTTCTAGCTTGAGGAAGACCTTAAGGCTGAGGAAGACACGCTATACAAGCACATATTATAGACATGAAACCTTCAAAATAAGTTTAAAATATAAAGGAACTGTCTGAAAGCAGCAGAAAAGATATGTGGCTGTGCAGACCAGGAGGGAGAGGGCACTGTGAGGACTCCTGGGGCAGGACCCAGAGCTTAGATGGTCACGAACAGGCCTCAAGAGAGAAGACTGTCTTCAGATACACTCCAGCAGTTGCACCTAATCGTGTCTTCAGTTACCTTTGAAGTAAAAGGGAAGTTAGAAATGAGTCAGACATAACTGAACCTGTAGTGGAAAGATTGACATTTTGAACAGACACTTTACTTCTGAAGTTTTCAAATAAAGCTAACTTTGAAAAGTGGATAATTCCAGAGCCTGAGCCACCCTGCTATGCACTATCTTGGCTCAGAATGCTGAGGCTCTGTAAAGCAGGAGGCTGCATACAGCTGACAAACATCATCTTAACCTCATTAGGAGTCAGCAAAGCAACATGAGAAAAGCAAGTGGCAGATGGCACTGAAGGAACCAACACATAAGAACTAAGGAAAAAGAGCCCCTGAGGTATGTGCTTTTCCTTTCAGAGTAAAGCACTGTAGTGTTAATGTAGGTAGTTGCAAAGGATTGCTGCAGTGCATCGAGGTGGTTTTGTGTGTTCCTAGATTACACCAGTGAAAGAGAGCTCCAGGTTTGATTTAATTACGTGCACAAAGTGGTGGGAAAGGGCTATATTTATTAAGAATGATAATTCTGTTTTATTTAAATAGCTGACTGTTCATTGCTCTCACAAGGAAGATCCCTGTCCAGCTGGGCTCCATTCTAGTGCAGCTTTTTTAACCTTTGTTCTTCTCTTAGCATCTTGTTCCCTGTTAGAGCCAGATAACCTACTAAACCAGATCTTTGGTTATGCTTAATTGGCCACTTATTGCTTCATCAATTGTATTTGCAGAAGGTGAACAGTTCCCTGCAGTGTGGGCACTTTAAACGTGTGCTAAGTATCAGGCTTACAATGTGACTGCCTCCTGCCTGAGTAGGAGTTGGTGTATCACTGCTTGTTCCTGCATGAACCACAAGTGTTGGCCTGGCTTTGTTATCCAGCCACAACATGTAGGAATTGTATAGCTTTGTCATCCCTAGATGGCAAATCTGGCTGAAATTGGCCAGCCAGTCCCAGCTGAGGAGGTGATCATAGAATCATTAGGGATTGGAAGGGACCTCGAAAGATCATCTAGTCCAATCCCCCTGACACAGCAGGATCACCTAGACCAAGTCACACAGGAACACAGCCAGGCGGGTCTTAAATGTCTCCAGTGAAGGAGACTCCACAACCCCCCTGGGCAGCCTGTTCCAGGGCTCTGTCACCCTCACCGTGAAGAAGTTCCTTCTCATATTGATGTGGAACCTCCTATGTTCCAGCTTACACCCACTGCCCCGTGTCTTATCACTACATGACATTGAGAAGAGCCTCGCTCCATCCTCCTGACACCCACCCTTCACATATTTGTAGACATTAATGATGTCACCCCTCAGTCTCCTCCAAGCTAAAGAGACCCAAGTTATTTTACAAAAACCTCATCACGAGGCGTGAGGCTTCACCAGCCATTCACTTAACATTCTCACACTCCACACACAGTTTCTGGCCTTCAGAGGAACACACAACTTTTACCTCTGCTTCCTCCTGATAGCCTCAACAACCTGACTTGCACTTCAGTGATAATCCAGGCAAGTATCTGTAGGATTTACACGGCCGACTGTTAGACTTCACGTTGTAAATTTCCTAGAGCCGTGGTCTCTGGTGCAGTCAGGTTCACGAGGACAAGACAAATTCACTTTCAGGATTATTTTAACATAATCTGAAGATTATAATCTCAGCTCTAAGCCTATGTAGCCGCACGAGCATTTCACACATTCAGAGAGAGATTTTCTGCTTAAAAGCTGCTTAACCCAAGCAACTGTGACATAAGCATTGCGAATCTTAGGTGATGCGTTGGGAGAGGGTGAAGGAGCAGGGTTAGAATCTGTGCCACCAGTGCCATCATGTACATTAATAACCTTAACTGAATGTGTGGAAGTCTCGAGTCTGGTCTGGGAGGCAGCTGTTCTGTGGGGCACTCCGTAAGCGTCACGAAAAGATGCAGCATAAAGACCTAGTTACTGAATGTCACTGGAGAGTTCTGGTAGAGGTTTCTCGTAACAAGTCTTCTCCAATATATATGTTTTCATAGTAATACAGCAGGAAAATCCCTCTGATGGCTGGTGGAGCACATCTCTCATGAAGACAGGTTGAGAGAGTTGAGGTTGTTCAGTCTGAAGAGGAGAAGACTCTAAGGAAACCTTATAGTGACTTTCCTGTCCCTGAAAGGGAACTATCAGAAGGCTGAAGAAGACTGTTCACAAGGACAGGGAATGATAGGATGAGGGGTCATGGTTTGAAACTGGAAAAGGGGAGATTTAGGCTGGACATGAGGGAAAAGTTCTTTAATGTGAAGGTTCTTTCATCTGCAATTGAAAAGTTAAACTGCAGAATGACTTGTAGCCTTTTGACTGATCAGTTTCTTCAAAAAACCCTCCTAGACAACAAGATCATTTTGATGCTTTAAAATTGGAATTTGTCCATACTTAAGATATTGTTTGCTCACTGAAGGTTCTGAGACTCCATTTACATCTGAATTTAGAGAACATTTTGTTTGCGCTAGGTGTAATCTTGATTAAACAAGAAAAGAACTTTGAGAAAACCTGAAGTATTTAGAAATGAAATGAGTTGACTTTTGAACTGGAAATGCCAGGTTAGAGAATTCTGAATGCTGCAGAACGTTATGAGTGTTTCTTTCAACCCGGCAACAGACACAGAGTTCTTGTGGTCATTGCTCCAAAAGGGGAAGACACTATTCTAACAAGGACTTACATACAGCATTGGTCACCTTCACTTACAAACAGCGACAGCTCTTCTGCACGGGCTAGATTTTATTGCAGGAAATGAAGAGCAAAGCGTAAAGCAGTGTGCAATTGTAGTGTTTGGAATAGAGGAGGCTTCTTCAGTCCTTCAGCACTTCACGTGAAGCTGTTTTTTCCAGTTGCTTTCAAAAGAGGAGGAAGGTGATAAATAAATACGGACACAGCTAGTGCCAGATCCCAGACTTTCACTGCCTTGTTAGCCTTGGCCATGATCTTGTTCAGCAGATTTACCAGAAGGTGGCAAGAGGGATAGAAGTGTAATCAGAGAAACAGTGCAGCTAAGTACCTTCTTGTCAGCATGTGGCTGTTTTTGGCAGATCAGCAAAACTGTTGCTACGTCTGTCAGTAAATCTGAGGCGACATCCAGGGATGAGCACAGCGGGGATTTACGCTGGAGTGTGCTGCTGTGTTGGACACAAGGGTCAGCCTTGGGACAGGGCGTTCACATTCACGTTTCTGGAAAACTACTTTTCCTTCTGCTGAGGCTATCTCTTAATTCCAGCAGTTCTCTCTGTTTGATAATGGAGAGAGCATGCCGTTTGGTTATATAAAGGAGGGAGGAGGTGATGAAACATCAAAAATTCCAGCTGGCACTGCATTCTGGTGATAAGAGTGGGACCTTGTGCAACGCAGGACAGATTACCTGAGGCCAAATTGGGAAGCAAATTGTATTTACAGAAGATGGCATGATTTTCCTAATAGGTGCTCAGAACAGACTAGTCACTGGCATGTTCTGCTGAACTTGGCTAGAAATAACTTCATTTCAAAAAAAAGGACAAATCTGACTGAAGGTAAAAGCATCTCCCTCTCACAGATGCTTGTCTACAGGATTTGCACTACATTTGCTCTGTGGTAGCACAGTACTATTTTGTTTTGCATCTGCACGAACTGGTAATGTGGGAGATAAAAATAGGAATGGCAGCCTTGATTGCTTCTTGCTTGTAGCACTTGAGTGACAAGATTTACTTCTGCAGTTATGGAAGAGCTGTTGCGATGCGGGACTTTGGCAGGAACTGTCACAGTTATATTACCAAAATAAAGATTCAGCTTACTCTCACAGTTAAGAGTGTTGAAATGATGCTTTAAGGAGCTAGTGTGTCTTCCAGTGGCTTTACCTTGTTTTTAATGAGGCCAGGCTGTTTCGAAAGAGCTGTGGTGTATCTGAATGTTGTCCGTCGTTAGCAGCATTCACAGGTGTCAGAGAGGTCAAATTGCCATGAGCTATTACATGAGGCCCTCGTGAAAAGCCTTGTCGAGGGAAACATCAGCAAGATGTCCAAGTGCTCCTTCTGAACCTGTTAAGTTTTTTCCCCTGTGTAGATCCTGGAGCTGGTGAAGGGCATGCATTTCCAGCTGGCCTGTCAGAAGTACTTTGAGTTGACACATGAGGTAAGTAGCTATTACTTTTCTGTTAAACTGTAATCACTGTCTTTGTCTTGAGGAAAGTCTTGGAAGCCATGCATGAATCCCAGAGACTATTAGCAGACCTCACATCCATCATCAGCTGTCTTGTCGTGTTAGTTTTCATTTCAGTATCTTCCCATGTTCGCTGGTCATTTTCTGCATGCATCTATTGGTGGTGTTAGTACTGTTAGCAGTACAAGATAAACCGCTGTGCTTTCTTCCTGAAAATGCCAATATTGTTCTGTTTTCTCTATTTCAAGCCACTCGATTTCTTCAATATCTTTAATAAAATTTGTGAGTTTAAACTCTTACGCAAGTTTGCTGTTTTGAGCCATGACTTAAAAAATAAGCAAATAGAATCAAAAATGTGTAATTAAATTCTAATCTCCCCGCGTGTACAGAGTGAATAATGTGAATAATTTCCACTTTACTTCAGCATTTTTAGTTTTTAAATCTAGTTGAACATTCTTAGAGTTTTGCCATTTGCCTTAATCACAGGGAAGGCTAAAGTAGAGCTTCCAGATAGACACAGTCCATCTTCTATGTGATTTCTTGACTGAAAGAACCAGCTTCACAGTGTCCCCTGTCCACAGCCCCTGTTCTACCTGTGTTCTCACCACAACTCAGCAAGTGGAAGCATCCCTTCCAAACAGCAGACTGTGGAACAACCTTGCTAGAGAAATGCATGAGGATTCAATGACCCACCTAGAGACATCTGTCCCCAACTTCTTCGTTCTTACTGATTTAAATGTTCTTGCTTGATTTAAATGGAATCTCCCCCAGTTTTCAGCGATCATACGTGTGAATGTATGGCAAAGGTATACTCTGAACCCATGTCCAGTCTTGTTTTGGCAGCTGTAATTTGGGAGGAACACTCCATCTTACTCTTAAAAAATGATAAAACAAGCCTAGTAATATGTGAGGAAATGCAAAATGTGTGGAGCTGTCTGAGCTTCATCCAGTGGAGCTTTATTTTAGTAGCAGTCCAGTTTCAAATGGAGAAACGGTGCCTTAAAACCTACAACAATTTTACCAAACAACCTGCAGGTTTGACAAATACTGCCACACACCTCAAAAACATGGTTCATACCACGAGCTGCTTCTGCAGGTTATTCATTAGCTGAGGAGAGAGGATTTTAGAACAAGATTAAGAGTTACAAATTCGATCTTCAGTTGGTGTGAGGAAAACTGAGATTTTAAGGTTAAAAAACCCTGAAGTAATTAAGGGCCACTTCTAGTAAAGCCAGCTTTTCTCCGTATCACTTCTGTTTAAGCCTTTTTGGTGTAAAGAAGTAATTTAGTTCCCACACAATGGAAATTAAAGCATGGATTAAAGCTGCCAGGATGAAACTCATCCTGATGAGACTCAGAGGAAATTCATGGGTGGCTTTGGATTTCTTTCCTTTGAAGTTTTTGTTTTGTGCCTTTTATGTGGAGTAGCAAATTAGCATGCTGGGCCTGCCACTTCCTTGTAAGAATTTTCCAGCAAGGTCACTTAATACAGTCACTAATGTCATCGTGTCTGAGTTAGTTTTTGTTGTGCACGTCACTGCAGCCGATGGAGCAGAGCCAGGCGGTGGTAATGCGCTTAGTCAGGGCTCCTTTCAGAGTGCACATCAGCCCCCTGGTTTATGATTTCTCACAAGTGGCTGAGATTTAAACTGTGAGTTTGGGGCATTATAATTCAGCCACACATGATGGAAATGTCCCACACCTCATGCTGGTTTTCTGTGTTTGTTCACTGGAGGCTCCATGTTCTTTGGTATCGGTTGTATCTCGAGCTTCAGGATGCTGCTGTTGGCGCAGAGATAAGATTAATCTGTTGGGCTTCTGTCTTGGCCTGCTGCCTTCTCAATACTGTGCTTGTGGCTGGTGGAGAAAACAGGGAAGGATGTGAAGGTCCCTGTTTGCACTCACAGATTCACACTGATACTTAAGATCTGGATGGGTTACAACCCGTAGTCCAATTCTCTGCTGTCTCAGCCCCTCTTTTGGGTAGGGAATTGCGGGTTGAAGGTGCCAGTTCAGCTCTCCTGCGTGGCTAAAGGTACGCCGCTCTGCTTGTATTGCTGGATGTGCTGGGGGATGTCATTTTTCTCTGCTGCTGGCAGCAGAGTGTGGAATACTGGAATGAACTCAAGCAGGAATTTTATTTCTAACACAAAGGAAGAAATTTTGTGATGAAAGTAAATCTGTGTCACGCTCAGATTGACTGAGTTAGCATTTACAAACCAGTGCTGCCTTCAACTACCTTGGAACTTAATAAATTGCTAATTAATTTGGTCTTGAGTATGAAAAGAGTTAAGAAATATAGTAATTCAGTGTTCCTTTGCTTTTATGTGCAGGTTGATGACATTGGGTTTTCTTTGAATCATCCCAATCAGTATTTTACGGAGAGTCAAAGGCTGTTAAGTGGCGGTAGAGAACTGAAGAAAGAACTTGGTAATTCGGGAAGCTCTCAGCAGAAAAGCCACAGTCAGGAAAGCATGACTTCCAGTTCTGCTCCCACCGCGTCCAACACAGCTGCTGATGCAGAACTGGAGGGACTTGAGGCATACTTCACTGAAGACTAAGCAGCAGTGTTGGTCGGTTGGTTGGTTTGGGGTGAGGTCTTTCTTTCATTCTTTCCCACCTGTAGCTGGGCTTGTCCCTGTGCTGAGGAATGCATGGGCACTTCACTGCCTGAAATCACACCTGTTCAGTGCTTTGCATAGGCTGCAGAAAGGAAAGGCAGCTACTGATGCTGTGACTGCATCCACATCTTTCTTGCTGCTTTAAAATATTCATTTATATATATAAACCATTTTCTAGTCACTTTTATATGTTTCTTCTTAATAAATAAATTGCAAAGCAAAACCTTGAGGTGTTTTCTTTTTAGCTGTATTTGTGTGGTAGTTAAGCAGGAGTTCTAGTGGTCAAAGTTACCTTCTGGAGGAGTCTGTCTCTTTTCTTCACGAGGAGCTGAGGCAAATCAGCTTCCTGATTTGTAAACTGTGACACTAAGATAAGAGCTGGTTTTGGTGCTTGCAGAAGAATGTGAGCAGAGTTACAAGCATTTGTGTGTAAGAAGGTATCAAAAAGCTGATGCTCTACCAATTGACTTGTCTTGAAGCTACAAACTTGTTAACATATGTTCCTGTTAAAGTTTCCTTAATGTCTGAGGGTGGCTGGAGCTTCCTGTGTCCTGCTCCCTCGGGTCACCTGAGTTCCACCCACTCCTGCAAAGCCCAAGTCACATAACATATGGACAGCATTTAGTCAAGCCCCAGCCACTGTGCAGTGGCTGAAACTCTTAAGCAGAGCTGGTAATTTGTGTCACACGGGTGAAGTGTTCTGGGGATTTGAAAGGCTTGAGTTTTATTCTACCTGATGCCTAAGGAGTTTCAAGACAACTTTTGTTCTTCTCTGGAGCATGACCTAGCTACTGCTGTAGCCCCTTACACACAGTATCACAGTATTACCAAGGTTGGAAGAGACCTCATAGATCATCAAGTCCAACCTTACCCACCCAGACCACAGTACTGTCACTGTTAGTACCTTGTGTTAACTCTGCAGAGCCTCGGCGTGAAGACTCACGGAGCTTGATTGTTGTGGGCTTGTCTTGCCCAACTGAAAGCTTTGTTTTGGCTGTGGCAGCGACTGTCAAATGACCTGTAAGACCCTGTGGGTACTGCCTACAGCAGTGGGCACTGTGGATCTTGTTAGTAGAAGTGAAGCTTTCAGACCAGCTGAGATTGATGTTCCAGAGGCGGGACGAGCGTGTTGAGGCACCGAAGGCAGGTGGTGTTTCCCACTGAAGGCAGGTGAAATTGTAGTTGTCAGTGTTTCTGTTGTGCTCTAACCCTGCTCGCAGAGACCTGGTGTGAACTTGGCGTGTGCTCTGAAAGCTGTTGTGTTGGGCACTGACTGCTCATTCACACCTTCTGCAGTGGGTGCTGTGCTAGCAGTAAAAAAAGTTATTTTTAGGAATTCAGGCATAAAATTTAAGAAATCAGTCTCTGTTGCCAGAAAGAGACTGTAACCACAAGTGTTCTGAGTGAAAAGTCCTCACCTGAAATGCAGCAGACATAACAGTATGTGGCAATGCCCTTGTCCTTTGTTGGTTTCCTTTATTAGCGAGTTTGCCTCTTCTGATTAACAGCATTAGAAATTGTCTTAAACTGTCTTTTCTTCCCTTTTATTACCTTTCAGGAGGACTAGAAGAAGCTAGAAATTGTAGCTCATGGCTCCAAGTAGCTGGGAAGGGGTTGAAATGAATGCCTGTCTTGCTGTTTGAATAAAATGGCAATTTCTTTTCGTATTTCACACGTTTTGATTTATCTTTGGAAGCAGAGTGTTTTGAATTTGATAATGTAGAAAAGTGTAAAATGAGAATCCTCCTTTGAAGCAGTTGGGCACCAAAGAGCTTCAAACTTCCTTCGTTGTAAGTGCAGTAAGTCACTCGTTCTTGATTATAGGGCTCTTTGAGATTAGCAAAGCAGAATGGGATATGGAAATCATTCCTTTGAAAATACTGGTGGCATCGTTGTTAATAGTAATGCTGTTAAAAGCCTGTTTAGTCAATTCTGTTGAATCAGAAGATAAGGATTCTGAAAATCATGTAAGGAGTGTCAGTAATGCAATAAGGCGTTGCAGATGTGGTGAGTGACAGGACAAGGGGAAATGGCCTTAAGCTGCGCCAGGGGAGTTTCAGATTGGATGTCAGGAGGCATTTCTTTACTGAAAGGGTTGTCAGCCTGCCCAGGGATGTGGCTGAGTCACCATCCCTAGAGGTGTTTAAGAGAAGGGCAGGTGTTGTGTTGGGGAGTATGGTTTAGTGGTAGTGATAGGGGTGGGAAAAGGATGGGCTTGATGATCCTAAAGGTCTCATCCAGCCAAAACCTATTCTACTCTACTACCAATTACATGGATCCATTAGGAGGGCTGATGCTTGCAAAGTGGGACTTTAACTTTTATTATATTTTACTACTTAAATAAAAAAACCAGGAGACACTTCAACATCTAAAGTTTGAAACTATTCTGGACAGGGTGCTTCTGTAGTCTGGGCCAGTGAAGATAACAGGAAGGTAATATTTGGTTGTATTTCTGAGGGGATGCCAAAAATAGCCGTGCGCAGCCTTGGTGGTGATGGAAGTGCTACTGCTCTACAACATCTGCTTTAAGAGCACTACGGTTAAATGTAGAGGTGGATGTCTCAGCAGGAATGCTGGTCCATAGCTTATGATCTTTCAAAGTGCTGCCATCAAAGAGAAACAGTCTCTGACTTCAAAGCCTTTCACGATCAAATGTTGGCTGGAAAGTTGTCCAGGCGAAAGGGAACTGGGGGTGCTGACAGATAAACGGCTCAACATAAGCCAGAAGCGTGTTCAGTTGGCCAAGAAGACCAGTGGCATCCTGAGCTCCATCAGAAACAGCATGGTGAGCAGGGAAGTGATTGTCCCAGCACTGGTGAGGCTACACCTTGAGTTTCAGTTCTGGGCGCTTCAATACGAGAAAGACATTGAGGTCTAGAGAGGGTGCAGAGAAAAGCAGTGAGGCTAGTGAAGGGTCTGGTGGCGAGTGAGGCTGGGGCTCTTTAGCCCAAGGAAGAGAGGCTGAGGGGAAACTTTATCACCCTCAACAACTACCAGAAGGGCCACTGTAGAGAGATAGGTGCTGATTAGTGACAGAACAAGAGGGACGGGCCTCAAGCTGCATGGGGGCGAGGTTTAGACTGGAGCTTAGGAACAAAGTGTTCACTGAAAGAGCAGTCAGGGATTGGAAGAGGCTGCCCATGTAGCCTTGTCCTCTTGCTAGACACTCTTGTGGGTGCAAGCTGGAACATAGGAGGTTCCACGTCAATATCAGAAGGAACTTCTTTCCAGTGAGGGTGTCAGAGCACTGGAACAGGCTGCCCAGGGGGTTGTGGAGTCTCCTTCTCTGGAGACACTTAAAACCTGCCTGGGTGTGTTCCTGTGCGACTTGGTCTAGGTGATGCTGCTGTGGCAGGGGGACTGGACTGAATGATCTGTCGAGGTCCCTTCCAGTCCCTAATGTTCCGTGATTCTGTGATTTTAACTAAGTGAAAATGAACATCATCGCCACTTGCTATTCACAGAATCACAGAACGTTAGAGGCTGGAAGGGACCTCGAAAGATCATCTAAGTCCAACCCCCCCTGCTGAAGCAGGATCAGCCTACAGTACTGTCTGAAGATGTCCTACATGGGGCTCAAACCCATGGCCCCAGGAATTCAGAGTCCCATGCTCTACCAACTATTCCTTTGTACTTTTGGAGTGATTGATTTTCCAGCTGCTGCTGAATGATTGTTTAGGGAATCAGATGTTTGCTCCTCTCTGCTTTAAGTAAAGGCATGCATTCAGCATGGCTTTTCTTTGGATCATGGTGTTAATCAGTGTGCTGAGTCCTGCCTGCAAATGGTTGCGTGATGCTCAGCCTCCATCTACTCTAAGGAAGTGAGTTTTTGCTAGTGTGGGTAATTTGCAGTGCTCCACTGAGCCTCAGTTAGCTGTGTGGCCCAGTTGTGCCTGTGCAGGGAAAGTGGCTAAAGCTGAGCTACTCCACATCTTTGTTGTGCCTGGTGCAAGAGGTCTAGCAAATGGGTACGTCTCGACTAGACTGTGTGGAACGTTTGTAAGTGCCTGGTAAAGTGTTCCTCGAGTGAAGAGCGGAGATGGGGCTTATGTTGGCAGTCGCTCTTGCTTTGCATGAGCTTTTGCTTATGATTCAGAGCAGTTGTTGGTGCTGAAATGAGTCCAGCCTGGTCCTAGAGTCACGGGATGGCTCTGGAATAGGGAAGGCAGGGATCGATATGTTTATCCTCTGTGTGGATGTCCTGGCTGGGAAGCAGTGAGCTGAGCAGGACTGGGGCAGTTGGCTTCATGCATCAAACCCCTGTGAACACTGTAGGTCTCATGGCTGAAACCTGAAGGGTTTTGTTTATGACTTGTAGCTGTTAGATGACATCTCAAAAAAGAAATCCTGTGTAGATGTTAATTTCTATGAATGTACAGAGTCACCCTGTTGAAATAAATGTGACAAAACTGGTTTGGTGTGGAAAAGAAATTAAGAAAACCCTTGGACAGGCTGGGTCAATGGGCTGAGGCCAATGGATGATTTTTAGCAGGGCCAAGGGCAGGTCCTGCACTTCAGCCACAGTAGCCCCCTGCAGCTTCAGACAGGGGATGAGGGACTGGAGAGCAGCCTGGCAGCGAGGGACCTGGCAGTGTTGATTGACAACCGGCTGAACAGGAGTCAGCAGGGTGCCCAGGTGGCACGAAAGGCCAGTGGCATCCTGGCTTGTATCAGGAATAGTGTGGCCAGCAGGACTAAGGATGTAATTCTCTCCCTGTACTGACCACTGGTGAGGCCTTCCCTCGAGTACTGGGGGCAGTTCTGGGGCCTTCAAGAACGAGATTGAGGGGCTGGAGCAGATCCAAGGCTGGGGAATGGGCTGAAGGGAAAGTCTGATGAGGAGAGGCTGAGGAAGATGAAGGTATTTAGCCTGGAGGAGACTTAGGGGGGACCTTCTCCCTCTCAACAACTCCTTGAAGGGAGGTGGTAGTTGGGTGGGTTCGAGCTCTTCTCCCAGACAACTAGTGCCAGGACAAGAGGGCAGGGCCTGAAGGCTGCCAGTGGAGGGTTAGGTTGGATGTGAGGAAGCCCCTCAGGGAAAGGGTGATCAGACCCTGGAATGGCCTGCCCAGGGCAGTGGTGGACTCCCCATCCCTGGAGGTGTTTAAGAAAAGATTGGATGTGGCCCTTAGTGCCCTGATCTGGCTGATGTGGTGATGTTAGGTCATGGGCTGGGCTGGATGAGCTCAGAGGGCTTTTCCAACCTCACCAATTCTGTGATGAGGGGATCATTTCAGGGCATAGTGACCATGATGACAGGCTGGTGTTTACATTCACAGCTGCTGATGGATGGGTGATTCAGCCCCAAGAGCCATCTCCTGTGGCCTTTCCCTTTGTGCATGCTCTCTGTGAGAGATGTTTCAGTGGAGAACCTGGATGTGGGTTTTTGTTGTCAGATGTGCTCTTTGAAACAGGTTTGGCTTAATGGAAATGTTCATATGAACTTCTTGTTGTCGTGGTCTTGTTTCGTGTGCTGTGTTCAGGGACTCGGGGACAGGGGGAATGTGCACCAGGAATACAGGAAGACCTGTCTGCTTCCTCGGGGGGTCTGTGGGAAGCCAGAGCTTGCTTAAATCATCACTGCTCACCAGAACTGCCACATTTTGCTCGATTGATGTTGTGTGAAAGATTCCTCCCCCCCGATTTCTGACCTCAGTGCAGTACTGGGATGCTGCGTACTGCAGAGTGCTGTCCTGAGACTATTTAGGCTTTAGTAGTCTGACTTAGAGACACACTGGAGTGTGACAAAAACAAGGTCCCTCTTCCTGAAGGACAAAACCACCTGGATTCATTTAATCTGCTGCGACAACACGCTTCTCTGTGTGGAGGGTGCGTGCTGTAAAACACTGCGCTGCGGGCAGAGAGGTGCAGCTCCTTACTCACACCTGACTGCAGACCCAGCAGCAGCTCCCCTTGCTCTGCTTTCCGAATGCAGGAAGCAATAAACTCTGAAGTGGTAAGGAGGTGGTTGGAAGGTATGACTTGTATTCATTTTCAGAGGAGCTATTGTGGCAGGGTCTCATTGTTCAGGCTCAGGTTGCTCAAGAATATACAAGGTGGTAATTTTTTGTCCTCAACACCTTACAGTTAGGAGATGTTGTGAGAGAGTGCAACAGACAATTAAAAACGATGATTGACAGATGATTAAGAGATGAGGAAGAAAAAAAGAGGAAAGGACTGTGACCAGGGGATGTTTTTCCATTGTTGTGTAAAGGGAAGGTTTGAGGTGGGTTGTTAAAATCAACATGTTAATTGTGTCCATAGGCTCAGCTGGCCACTTGCCTATCCAATATGAGCTGGCAGTGGGCCATAGCTGTTGTGGCAGAAATGGGGACTGGGGAAGGATTTTAAATCAATGAATACCAAGCAGGAAAACAAGTGAAATCAAATTACACGCTAAATAACCCTGACCTGAAGTCTGTTCCTCTCTTATTGAGTCCTCTTGCTGTCCAGAAACTGTTCAGAAGCTGTTGCCGAATAGGGGCCCTCTTTGCCGCTCTTCGTTTGGGGTTGTTGATGTGGCACTGCAGTGATAACAAAGGTGCAGGAGTGTGCGTGTTTCACAGACATGTCCACGAGAAGGACCCATTCGTACTATTGCTCTTCTCGCTGAAAAGTCAGCCTGTGCCCTTGCCTGGGGCTTCTGGAGAACCATAGAATCACTGAATTATGGAATCTTCAGGCTGGACAAGAGCCTTGGGATCACAGAGTCCAACTGTCAACCCCACTCCGCTGAGGTCACCCCTAGACCAGATCTGTAAGTACCACATTTAAGTGACCTTTAAACTTACTCAGAGATGGTGACTCAACACCCTCCCTGGGCACCCCGTTCCAGTGCCTGACTGTGAGAAAGCTTTCCTAAAGTCCAGTCTAGCCCTCCCCTGGTGCAGTTGAGAATGAACAGTCCAAGTCTTTGTTTTGTTGCTGTTCAAGTCTGCTCCATCCAGCTTTGTCATC
This sequence comes from Rhinopomastus cyanomelas, assembly GCA_013400115.1. Classification (NCBI taxonomy): domain Eukaryota; kingdom Metazoa; phylum Chordata; class Aves; order Bucerotiformes; family Rhinopomastidae; genus Rhinopomastus; species Rhinopomastus cyanomelas. Next base: position 70,039 of record VXBP01009298.1, on the reverse strand, counting down.
TCTCTCAGCTTACAGAGGACTTTCTATTAGCCTTTACGTTTCCTTTCCCAAAGCAAAGTTTCTGCCACGGGAGCACTTTGACACTCGCCGCCCTGCTCCCGTGCCCAACATTAATGGCACAAGCGGGTGCTCCAGGCGTTGCTCCAACAGAATGGCAGCAGTCAAGTTTCTCTCTTCGACCTTTCAGCTCTACCTTGTTCAAAGAACAGAAATCCACAGTAACTGGCAATTCTAATTTTACACGAGTGAAGATACATTGGCTTTGAGTGACAGTGGGCTGATGCACATTGTGAAGTGACATTTCCCATCTGTCATCTCTGTGTTAGCTCCTAGTTGTCAGTTCGTGTTTGAATGAAGCCTTGTAATTTGGGCAAGAAATACAGGAGCAGCTCATGGTCTCTCAGTCCCAGCATGGGATGGCAGTAACACACTTGATATCTACTCATTGCCCACTGGGTACATTGTTCATTCTGATGGGCTCATCTCAAATTTTCATTGTTATTGCTGCTGCGCTGAGTCCCCTGAGCACTTTGAATTGAGATGAGTGCTTCCTGCCTAATGAAGTTAAGTGAGCCCTACAGCTTCTCAGTCCATACCTCATTCCTGGCAGCTGGAGCTGGCCAGATGCTTAGCAAAAGGTCAGCTAGGCAGAGGTGATGGTTTTAAACTAAAAGAGAGAAGATTTAGATGAGATATAAGGAAGAATTTTTTTTTTACAGTCAGGGTCTTGAAACACTGGAAGAAGTTGCCCAGAATGCTGGTGGAAGCCCCAATCCCTTAGGACATTCAAGGTCCATCTGGATGAGGCTCTGAGCAACCTGATCTCGTTGGAGATGGCCCTGCTCACCGTTAGACTAGATGACCATTAGAAGTCCCTTCCAACCCAACACATTCTATGACGTTATGTAGCAGGAGGTAGTAAATGAAAGAGCTGTAATAGGAAGGATTTCCTGTAATACTGCTTTTCATAACACATGTAAACTTTGTCATCCTTTGTGATGAGTGTGGTGATTAATTTCCTAACGTCACTTATAAGAAGAATGATCTAGACCACTTGATTCAGTCACCTCCCTTAAGCAAAAGCTTCAGGTGCTAAATGAAATGTTCCTCCAGAAAAAAAGGGTCTATGAATAAAGATGCTTACTGGGAAAATAAAAAAGGGGAGAATGGATTTTGTCTTCACTTTCAGCCCCCAGAGAAAGGGTAAATATATGGCACCCAGGGTTCTGTAAATCGTTACCTCTTTGTTTGCAGAAAATTGGTGGTAGGTGGGACAAACACAGTTTGTTGTCCCTTTAGACTGCACACAGACGCCTGATCGATTGCAGGGTTGCTGAAGCCACCCCATGGTTTGTCACTGTACTTCTCCATGAGACATGCTGACGATGAGATGAAGTGCCCCAAACACAACGTGTTTGTATACTTCCTAATTGGCCAAAACTTTGGGCTGTCTGTCCTTCGTAAACACTTTCTCTTGTTCTGAGCATCATGGATCTCGTGGTCTCTAAGCACGGGAATTTAAGTTTCCAGCACATCTTTGCATTTGAACAGGGCATTCTGTATTCCAGTCCTGCGCTGTCACAGCCAGAGTGAAACCTTGACTTCAGCAAATTCCATCCACCAGCTTATGTGCTGCAGCAAATGATTTGGGAATGGTGCCACAGTGCTGGTCTATTTGGTGTTTTAATAATTACTTTATAAACAGAGCTAATAACCGTTTGCAATTGCAAATTATTGCACAGTGGAAGAGGTGGCAGAAGTCTCTTTTGCTTCACAGATGGGTTAACTTAAGAAACAGGTTCCTCTTAGCTTATCTGCTTAAACACAGCCTAATCATTTATGATAAACTGGGTTTGGATGCTTGGATATCCAGACAGAATCACAGAACATTAGGGATTGGAAGGCACCTCAAAGGTCACCTAGTCCAATCCCCCTGCCACAGGTGGGGACCCTTGGTCGTTTGTTCATCTTTGACTGGATGGCTGAGCTGACTTCCCTGCTCTAGCTGCCTTCCCCACACCTGTTAGGGTTGCAGAGACATACCTGGGGATAAAACAGAAGCACCTTCTGCCTCCTGTTCAGCTCTTCCAGCCGTGGAAGTTTTTCTTTTCAGAACTGTCACCTGAATGTGTTCAAGACTTTCAAGAGCACTGCAGATGTGTTCCAAACAGTACTCCAGTCACCTGATTTCCTTCTTTCTGCCCTTCTGTGAGAGCCTTTGTTAATTTTCATTTTTTAATAGGACTTTCAAAAGCTTGGTGGAGAAATGGAGTCACATAAGGACATTTAAGATCCTTGAGCATGCTCCTGGTGTTTTGGCTTTTGCCTTGTGTTTCCAGTTTGGAAAGGGCACTTGGAAGTGCTGCTTTGTGTTCCTGCACAGATACTTCAGTAAGTAAACGCTTTTGTTCCTGACAAAAGACGGGAGAAGAATAAAAGTGCTGTTTCCTGTAGCTGCTTTGTGAGCTCTCAGTTCCAAGGACTCAGGATCAAAGAGCCTAAAAAGATACCAAACAAGAAAATCAAAAAGGCAGAGTAGCTTTTTGACCTTACTCCTTTCAGCAGCTGGAAGGTGTTTCCATCCTCCAGAAACCCTGGCCTTTGTGGGAGAGGGAGCGCTGGACTGCCTGCTGAGCAGCCTCCTGAGAAGGTGCCTTGCCTTTTACTGGGCTGCTCCGGTGTGCAGACTCGAGCACTTCCTTCTCCTTTTCGCAGCGGGCTTGTATTCTTATCTCTCCTGATTTGCAAGACCCCCATTTTCTCTTTTCAGAATTTGCTCTCCACTGCTGCTGAGCACACGGAACATGCTGTTTTCTGCCAGATGTCCTGTCTTTTGCCTCATCCCTTGAACTGTAGTTGTAGGAAGAGGTGCACATTTTGGAACCATTCCATAGTCATTTCTTTTCCTAAATGATGCGGTAAAAATCATATAATGTATTGGGTGGGAAGGGACCTCCTAAGGTCATCTAGTCAACCCTGCTACAACAAGCAGGGACAACCCTAGCTGGAACAGATTGCCCAGAGCCCCATCCAGCCTGACCTTGAATGTCTCCAGGGATGGAGCCTCCACTGAGCAACCTGCTCCAGTGATCCCCCACTCTCAGATTACAGACCTTTTTCCTCATGCCCAGCCTAAATCTACCCTTTTCCAGCTTCAAACCATGACCCATCATCCTATTGTTCCTTGCCCTTGTGAACAGTCTTCCCCAGCTGTCTTACAGGCCCTTTTCAGGGATAGGAAGTCACTATAAGGACTCCCTAGAGTCTTCTCTTCAGACTGATCTAGCCCAGCTCTCTCAGTCTGTCTCCACAGGAGAGGTGCTCCAGCCCTCTGAGCATTTTCATGGCCTCCTCTGGACATGCTCCACTAGGTGCTGTACCAGCAAGAAGCTGTGCCAATGCAGACTGATGAAGAGGTGACCACCACCTCTGGAGCTGTGAGGCTGTGCAGAGCCACAGATGGTGGCTGAATGCGCTCACAATGGGCTGTCGGCAAAACCGACCGCCTCTGTGTCCTGTCATGGGTGATTCTTACGAAAGCACCACCACAAGGTACGTCTGGTGCATCAGTGTGTGGTACAGCCCACACGAAGCATAACGTTTCCAATGCTCAGGATTTTCAAAATGAAAATGCTACAGCGACCACAGTGGGGAAGCAGTTTTATCTACCGCTTTATCGACTGTTTTATCTCCGTTACAAAAGGTTACAGAACAGTTTGCATGAATAATAATGAAAATCTGTGGCGCCACATCCTAAGGGATGTCATCTTGCCTCAGCTGAACCCTCCAAGCTTGCTTGTGATGGCAATAAGAAGTGATAACAGTTCTCTTTCCTGGCACTTCATGTGCAAAGGTCTATTTTACTTGAGCAATAACTTTGGTTTGTAATAGAAACAAGTATTCCACGTGGAATTCCTCCTGGCTGCATGGATTGTGCAGGCTGCTCTTGCCTTGAGCCCGCTCTTCTGCTCCCTTGTTTGCTTTGATAGTCAGGTCAGATGCAGCCACGAACAGTCTGCCACGAGCAGCTCCATCTCCCTCCCTCAGAGTGTGAAAACCCCCATTTCAGTTATTTGCAGAGCTGTGGGTATCTAAGTGTTGTGGATGTTCTGTTTATGTCTGCCTCCGGTCCCTCCCGGCACAGTCCAGTGATTGTGCCTGAAACTGCAGGCGGGGAGCCTGGCTGGATGCTTCTGCCCAGCTCAGCTCTTCTCTTTCGTTGTTTCCAGCACAAAAGCTCTGCAAGCTGGTTAAATACTGGAGTTTCTTTCCTGCCCTTGTGAGATAATGCAGGGACATAGCTGGGCTCAGTGTGGGGATACCAGCTTCTCAGAGGACACTGCTTTACACCACTCGTGCAAGATGTTTCTACCTAAACCAAACCGAGTTTAGCTGTCTGAACTAGTTGGACTAGCTAAACTACCAGCTGGGCTTCTGGGGGTTTGCAAGGCAGAGAGGAAGACTGGCTTTGTGGGGAGCAGAAATGGGCTACCAAAGGGAAAGTGTCCTAATCAAACCGAGACATGACTTCTTCCAAGAGGGAATGAAGCAAAACCAACCTTCACAGATCTGCCTGACATGGGGGCTGCAAGAGAAGGAACTGGAGTTGGCCTCTGAGATGTGGGGCCAAAAGTTCAGTGACATCTGTGTGCGACATTTCTGACAAAGAACTGGGGGACAAGAAAGTGGGATGCATTAAGCTTTTGAATTGCTTTACCCAGAGTTTGGGATGTCAGGGATCCTTCTGGAGGAGGCTCCCAGAAAGACACAGCAACCTGCAAATGTGAAAGAGATCCAGATGCTAATGGCCAGAAAACATCTGGGTTTTACTGAGATGGCAGCAAGGTTGTTGTTTGTGATGTCTCTGATGCATGATTCAAGAGAAACTGGGAGACAACTATGAATTCACGTAGAGGGGAAAAAAAGGTGGAAAAAACCCTCGAAGAAAGGAAAAAGTGACCCTTCATCTTCCTGAAGTCCTGCCCTGGGCCTTTTTGGCAGAGCTGATGATTTGTGATTCCGCATTTTGCCCGTTTTGTTAGGAAATGCTGAGACTCATGGTCATCTTGCAGGTTGTGTAATGTGCCCAGCTCTGGTCTGCATTGCTTTCCCCCAGTACATTTTGGGGGTTTAACTGGGTTTATGTTAAACCCAGTGGCTTCTGGGCCCTGTAGATAGGACATCAATTTGTCCCTTTTCTCCAGTCCTGCTTGGCGATCTGTTCTGCCTAGTGGGACAGCAGGAGGACTAAACTGGATGAATGCTGGGTGAAGTGCCAGAGTGCCAGCAGTCAATGTAGGGTAGGACACAGCTTCCAGCGATGAGGCATGAAAAGGTGGGATGGGGAGGAGGGGAACGCTGCTGTGTTGCTGGATGGAGAACCTGCCAAGTCTGTCTGCCAAGATGGAATCTCCTGTTGCGCGGTGTTTGTGGTCCAGAAATTCCCCTAATTGCTCTACTGAAGCCCCCACAAAGGGGTCTGCAGATGACACTGAGAAGATTCCTCGCTCGGCTGACGGGTCATTTCTGCTAACAACGGGCGCTTTGCCGAGGAAATGAGCGATGTCCAGTCACTCTGAAATTGTAAAGGTGGGCTCCTGAGGGCAGGATGCAATCTGGGGAGCACAAGTGAGGTGGTTACCTGCTCCTCCGACAAGTGCTGCCAGGTGGTCAGCCACCGTGGGGGGGTGGTCTTTGCAGGAAACTCAGTGTTGTGGGTCCAGACCAATTTTGAGTTATTTGAGCTGCTGTTTTGTCAGATTGTGGGTTGAAGTTCATTGCTCTTCACCCTTTGGGTGGGCTTTCCTCACCTCTGTCAGGGCTTGCTAACAATTTTGGGGAGGGTGGGGAAGGGGCTGCTAGCTGGTTCCCATAAGAATCTCAACAGAAGCTCCCCAGCTCATGTTCAGACCCAACTCTGGGTAAGCTGGGACAAAGTGTCTCTGAGATAATGTGCTGATGGCATTTTAGTTTTGGTGTGGCAAGTCATTTTTGGTTGATGGGAGTAGTTTATGTAGACTTTAATGACAATTCCTAAGTACCTGATTTGCAGAGATGAGAGGCAGGATGTTATCATCTGAGTACTGGGAAGGGGGCTGCTGGCACAACCCTGGTAAGAAGCTTCATGAAGGTGGAAGTCTCCCCCAGCTCCAGTTTCCTGCCTCTGGAGGCTGGAGCCAGTGAGCAGTCCTGCAAATGTTGGGGAGGGGAAAAGACCTGTGGATCAAGTTTCCTGTTAGCGAGCTCCTGTTGAGGTTTTGTCTGGGAGAAGCCCGCACTTCTGGAGCGAGCACACTGTGGCAGCCCTTTTACCCTGGAAGTGTGGTAATGGAGGGAGGGAGTGAGCCTGTGGTGACCCCAGAGCTCAGTGGTTGGGGGGGTCCTGCTAAACCAGGGTGGGTTGAAGGGAGGAAGAGAGTCCCACGTGTAGCCTGTGGAGAATGACACGTTGGAGCAGCAGACTAACCCTGAGGACATGGAGCAAGTAACTCATCCTTAAAGGAGCTCTGGGGAAGGGAGCTGGGCTGAAGCAGTCAGGTGCTGGGATGACCTATGGAAAAGCTCCCACACCAGCTGGAGACAGAGCATGGAGGACTTGTCTCCTGTGGGGGCTGGTGGCCTTGTTGCCACGGGGAAAGACTGCTGTGGATTTCTCCCCTGAGGGAAGGAGATAACAGACCTGGGCTCTCTGTGCTTTGATGATGGTTTTTTACTATTGTTTGAATGACCGTGTTTGGGTCTTCCCCAAATCAAGTGAGGGAGTGTTTCAGTTCTTCCTTAAGGATGTTCCTCCTCAAGCATACGGGATACTGGCACACCATGTCCCGGAAGTGTGTGGCTGGAGGACCTTGTCATAATTGGTTCTGGGGTTAGCCTGTGGCACAGTTAATAAAACTTGTTATCTCAAGCTACATTCCTTGCATAGTTTCTCACACAAGCACACAGGGAAATCAGGCGTGTGTGGTCTGGAGACCTATCACCTAACGCCACAAATTCACCAAGCGCCAATCCTGAGTTTGTTTATCGCTGACAACATCGGACAACGACGGTGCCTCCATTGCTTTCCCATACCGCTGTCTCCTGTGCTGCTTCCCGTTGCGGCGTCGGCAACCCCTGGACCCTCATCACTACAATCAAGCCTGTCCTTTTTTTCATGATGCATAAGTGATGAACGAGCCCTGCCCGTCCTCTGCTTCAGTTCATTAGCATTTTGCTAATGAGGGAGTGTTTGTCTTGGGCCTGGCCAGTGTAATGTACAGGTGACACTTTCTTACTGCTGAAATAGGGAGGCTTGTAGGGTTTTGGTTAATTCTTGGGCGTTTTTGTTTCTATTTTTTTTACAGACCTTCCTGGAGCAACAGCTTCTGTGTGAGGTTTGAGGGGACCTGCTGCTGCTGTCTGACCTCCACCAAGACCTCTTCAGAGAAATCATGTGGGAAGTAAACCCAGTCAGTCAAAACTTTGTATGTCAAACCCTCTCATACAGAATGTGTGCACTGAGCTATGGGCACCTCCTGAACACATCCTGCCCTGTAAAACGGCCCTTGAGGCGACCAAAGGCTTTTTCACAATTTCTAGTAGATAATTAGCAAAGTGCTGACACCACTTAGCTGGGCCACAACACTTTCCCACTGTAATGAAATGGAGGTGTAAAAGCCTCAGATACTGCTTGCGCTAACGAGGTGGGCTGCTGAGCTTTTCCACAGCAGCGGCATCAACAGGACTCAACAGTAATAATTAGTTGGATTTGCAGGCGCTGGGCTGAATTGCAAATTTAATACAATTTCATTGATTCTTCCTATGGCTAAGCCACACGTATTTATTTGAGCAGAGAAGGGGGAGAGAGCAATGCTGGGAAACCTTGCTGTAGAGTAAATCAGATTGATTTTTACTTAACTTTCTCCAGGAATGCTGACTAGTTTAACAGGAATTGTACCCCAGTGACTGTGACGAGAAAATAATTGCACTATTAAAAATAATCACAGCCTGGAATTTATATCTGGGCTTTGTTTGCTCGTATGAAATGATCCAAACAGCAGAAACCAACGGGTAACAATAGGCACTTAAGCACTGCTCCAATGAAACAAGTGCTTAAACATTAAATAAGACTTTACAGTGTTTAAAAAGAATATAGATTTATTTTCATAACAGTTGTGATAGTTTTGTGTAGGTGTCAGTTAGAAAAGCTGCTCAGATTTTGGTTAGGGGGGTCCCTGGTGCCTGGCTCTGTGTGACTGCAGGCCAAGCCTTGTGGTTGTTTAGGCTGTTTACAGCTTTGTTTGAGGTTCCAGGGGGACCTGACAGCAACCTTCCAGTCCCTGAAGGAGGCTACAAGAAGGCTGCAGAGGGACTGTTTACGAAGTCCTGGAGTGATAGGAGGAGGGACAATGGTTTCACGTTAGAGAAGGGCAGGCTTACATGGGATGTTAGGAAGGAGTTATTTAGCAGGGGGGTGGTTGTACATTGCAACAGATTGCCCAGGATGGTGCTTGAGACCCCATTCCTGGAGATACTCAGGGTGAAGCTGGACAAGGCTCTGGGCAACCTGATCCAGTTGAGGATCTCTCTGCTCACCTCACTGCAGGGGAAATGAACTGGATGACCTTTGGGTGTCCCTTCCAACCTGGGTAATTCTATGATTTGGAGAATTTAAATTTCTAGCAATTTATAGGCACCAAACCCCTCCCCACTCCAGCATAAGTAGAGGACAGGAGCTTGCTTTTGTAACTCCCTGTCTTGGACAACTTAAAATCACTCCATGGACTCCTTAGGGGTCTAGAGGCTGCACATTGAAGTACTGAATGAATTCCTGTGTGCAGTGAGGAACACTGAGCACACAGTTTCATGGCTGGGGGAGCGCTGGGCAATCGGGCGCCTCAGGGAACGGTGATGGATATCCACAGCAGTTATCTCACCACCATGTTTTCTCCTATCCCTTCCCAAAGCTTGTTCAGTTGTCCTGGCTCCATGGCAGAGCTCTTCATGAGGAACTATGAACCGTTTGTTAAACAGAGATTTGGGGTTGTTTTCAGTATAAGATGGGGTGTGTAACGCACCCCGCAGCGCGACAGCAGAGCAGGCACCTGCTCAGACACGGATGTTGCGTGGCGTGGCGTGGCGGCTGGGTGACTAACACGACTTGTTTGCACTGTGACAGCAGCGTCACGGTTCTAGCCTAAGGGACAGTGTTACTTACTGTTGCTGATAACTTTTTTACTGAAAAGCTTGAGCCCAAAATGACAGAAGAAATTGTTGTTTTCATATGAAATTGGTCACATTAGTGTCTGCAAATGAGTGTAAGGGATATGAAGCTCCTGCCTGAATACCAAAAGACAGCTTCCTTTTGCAGTGTCTGTGGATCACATCTGAGGTCATTAAGTCATGAGCAGGCAAGGAAATTACAATTTTGCTTTTCTTCAGCCGGGGTCTTCCTTTGTGCAGTTCCCTTGCCACTCACGTTACCACTTCTACTTAGATTCATAGAATCATCAAAGTTGAAAGAGACCTCCAAGATCAAGTCCAACCGCCAGCCCAGCCCCACCATGGCCACTAATCCATGTTTCCCAGTGCCACAAGATTTCTGAACACCTCCAGCGACGGTAAGTCCACCCCACCCCGGGCAGCCTGTTCCAAGCCTGTCAAGGAAGACATTTTTCCTGATGTCCAATCTAACTCCCTCCTGGCACAACTTGAGGCTGCTTCCTCTTGTTCAGTATACTATCTGCTTTACAGTATCTACTTGTTGTCAGCATCTGCTTGTTCTCACTCTACTTAAGTTGATTCCTAACATGATCCCTGAATAGACATTCTGGTTACACAAGAAAAGGTCTGTGTAAAGCTGTTAAATCTGTGTTTACAAAAGAATCTCCGTGGCCTTAGCTATCACTGCCCTGCTGGGTGCTCTGATCCTCCACTTGGTTACTCCTCGGCTTTGCTCTCTTTTTTGATAATCCTGCTTCCCATAACTCACGGAAGTCTTGTGATGTATTCCACTTCCTGACATTTTGCCTTGTTGTTGATGTTCATCACAGAACTGCCTGTCAATTAATCAGTCTTCAGTCTGCAGACCATTACCAGAGCCAGGGAGACGGAGCGCCCAGCTTTCAAATGAGGCAACATTTGTCAGTCCATTTGACTCTCACTGTGGAAAAGGAGAAATCAGGATATGTCATTGCCAGCAGCCATCAGGATGGGTAGAGCACAAGGCAAAGTCCTCATAAGACTTGTTCTCCTTCATTGCTTTTCTCTGGACCTGCTCCAGCACCACAATGTCCTTCTTGGACTGAGGAGCCCCAAGCTGAACCCAGTACTCAAGATGAGGCCTCACCAGTGCCAAGTACAGAGGGAAAATCATCTGTCTAGTCCTGCTGGACACATTATTTCTAATACAGACAGGATGCTCTTGGTCGTCTTGGCCACCTGGGCACACTGCTGTCTCCTGTTCCACTGGCTGTACATGATCTGCGTGTGCCCATCCACAGCTTGCAGCAGGGGTGATTGATGGCGTAGGCAGTGTTGCCGCAGCGGTGGTGCTGGTGTTGTGTGTTGGCAGAGCTCTACAGTAACGGTGCAGGTACTGATGCTGCGTTTCCTCAGATGACCCAGCCAAGCTGATACAAGCCTACCTGCACCTCCTGCAGGGGTTACCCAGCAGAGCTAAACTGGCAATTTGTGCCCATTTATTTATTTAACATTCACAGGCAACACAGCTGTTCCAGCAAAGCTTTGCTGGGTAGCCTTAACCTTGGTAAAATGACACTGGGCCCCTAACCTTTGTATGGGGCCATAGTTTAGGCAGGGCTGGCTCTGTTTTTGATAGGATGTAATACAGACTTGCCCTAGGTGATCCTGCCCTAGCAGCAGAGGTTGCACAAGATGATCTCTAGATCACTCCAGCTCACACCCATTGCCCCTCATCCTGTGACTTGGTGACATTGAGAAGAGCCTGGCTCCATCCTCCTGACACCCACCCTTCAAATATTTATAGACATTAGTGAGGTCACCCCTCAGTCTCCTCCAAGCTCAAGGGACAATATATTATACCTATAGTACATAAGAGTGCTCTAAGAATTACCAGTTGGTCAGAGAGGTTTTCACAAAGCAGAATCGTTACGGGTCCTAATTAATTGACTTTTGTAGCTTTGAACTGTCTGATGAGATGACAAATGCCCCTGCACTATGCACTTGTGAGACCACACCTTGAGAACTGAGTCCAGTTTTGGGCACCTCAGTATAAGAAGGACATTGAGGTGCTGGAGCAGGACCAGAGAAGGGCAGTGAGGCTGGGGAAAGGTCTGGGGAACAGGCCCTACGAAGACTGGCTGAGGGAACTTGGGTCATGTAGTGTGGAGGAGAGGAGGCTGAGAGGAGACCTTGCTGCTCTCTACAGCTGCCTAGAAGGAGGTTGCAGCAAGGCTGGTGCCAAATTACTAATGATAGAATGAGGGGAAATGGCCTCAAATTGTGTCGGGGAGGTTTAGGTTGGATCTTAGGAAGAAGTTCTTTCCTGAGAGAGTGGCTGGGGCCTGGAACAGGCTGCCAGGGAGGTCGTGGAGTAACCATCCCTGGAGGTGTTTAAAAACAAGTAGCTAGAGCACCTGAGGCCATGGGCTAGGGGTCAGGGAGATATTGGGGTGAAGACTAGACTTGATGATCTTGGAGGTCCTTTCCAGCCATGATGATTCTATGATTCTTATAACAGCAGGAACAGATTTCTCTGTAAGGACTTGGATCAGAAGTTTGGGGGTTTTTTCACTTATACTTGGTTTAAAGGAAAGATGCTGGGAAGCTGGAATGAAGTTATGCTTCTTTTATTTTTATATATGCAAAATTTTAAATATGTATTTAAATTTATAACAAAATGATATACATATGTAAAAGAGAAGGTGTGTGTACACTATCCAAGATACAGCTCCTGCAGGCAGCTTTCTTTGTGGCGCAGGAAAAAGACACGTTCTGCATTTATCATCATCCCACTCGCCTTGAGAAGGAAGCCGCAGACGTTGTGATGGGTGGGAGATGAGTCGGTGAGTTTTGCTGTAGGTTCTGTCAGTGGCAGTCTCCACCTTTGATGAGGGACCTGCTGTGACTCCTTGTGGCTGTGCTGCACAGCAGAGCTCTCATCTTTTTTGCCTGGTCAGGTACTGAGGTGGTGTTTTGGTCAGAGGAGACTCTACTCCTCAGCCCTCCCGCCTCTGGTTCTCTGGAGGTGAAAGTTCACAGTATCACAGTATTATCAAGGTTGGAAGAGACCTCATAGATCATCAAGTCCAACCTGTCACCACAGAGCTCAAGGCTAGACCATGGCACCAAGTGCCACGTCCAATCCTGCCTTGAACAGCTCCAGAGTTGGCGACTCCACCACCTCCCTGGGCAGGCCATTCCAGTGGCCAATGACTCTCTCGGTGAAGAACTTTCTCCTCACCTCAAGCCTAAATTTCCCCTGGCGCAGCTTGAGGCTGTGTCCTCTTGTTCTGGTGCTGGCTGCCTGAGAGAAGAGAGCAACCTCCTCCTGGCCACAACCACCCCTCAGGTAGTTGTAGACAGCAAGAAGGTCTCCCCTGAGCCTCCTCTTCTCAAGGCTAAACAATCCCAGCTCCCTCAGCCTCTCCTCATAGGGCTTGTGCTCAAGGCCCCTCACCAGCCTCGTTGCCCTTCTCTGGACACGCTCAAGCACCTCAATGTCCTTCCTAAATGGAGGGGCCCAGAACTGGACACAGTTGTGCAGCTTGAGGTTAGGGCTATGTGTAGCACAATCCCCCCCAAGCAATTTGGGAAACATGAAAGAGCAGAGATAGCGTAGGAATTATTTACAAACCCACACGCACCAATCCACTCTCACTACCTGATGAGACTCATCGCTAAGTCAGGCACAGACAGCTTCCCTCACAGAAGGTCTCTCTAGCTGTAGATAGGGACAAATTTCACACGTGAGGTTTATGGCTGTTGAGCATTTTGTTCTCTGAGGGGTTAAGGAAGGAAAAAAAGAAAATGAAGGCACAAGGGAAACACAAAGCTACCAGGCACCTCGTGACCGACAGCACCTGACAAATCTAACGCGACGCTGCAATGGGCGCCTGCAGTTCTGCTCAGAGGATCTGTATCAGTGAAAAACTACATCCCTGACAGTCTTGAGAGCTGGCTGGCATCAACCAAACCAGTAGATTTTCATGCAATAGGAGGCCATGCTGTTGCAGACAGCACGTATTGGCCACAGCTCTCTTTAGGCTGCTGCATATTATAAAGACTATATGCCAGTGATGATTGCTCCATACGGCCAAACAGGTTTGAGATACCTCCCAGAGCTTCCTCTTCATGACCCAGGAGCAGCCTGAGCATCAGAACAAGAACAACAACAGTGTGACTCAACACATCATTGTCAAGGATGTCTTTTAGAGGAAAAAAATACACTCAGTCCCTTACCTGGGCTAAATGTGTCAGGACAGACCTCATTAATGTTTATAAATATGGAAAGTGTGGGTGTCAGGATGGTGGAGCCAGGCTCTGCTCAGTGTCATGATAGGACAAGGGGCAATGGGTGTGAGCTGGAACAGAGAAGGTTCCACATCAGCATGAGAAGGAAATTCTTCACAGTGAGTGTGACAGAGTGCTGGAACAGGCTGCCCAGGGAGGCTGTGAAGTCTCCATCACTGAAGACATTTAAAACCCGCCTGGATATGTTCCTGTGCAACTTGATCTAGGTGATGCTACTGTGTTGGGGGGATTGGACTGGATGATCTTTCAAGGTCCCTTCCAATCCCTGATGGTCTGTGAATTTGCTTGCTGATTAGGTATGCACATCCAGGGAAGAGAATATTAATGACTTCACACTCGTGGAGAGCTTTGTCATTTAAACAGGGTTCTAGGAACAGCAACTCTTGATTTATGGTTTGGAATAGTTTTCTGTGTGTCATCACTGGAGTGACATGTTGTTAGATAAGAATATCGACACACTTCCTGAAGAACAGAGGTCAGTGTTGTCTCCTGTTTATCCTGTCTGTCCCCATCTGCCTCATCTTCCTTTCATGTAAAGCTTCAAATAAATTACTTCAGACAGGCAGAATTTTCCTCCAGCTCGTCTGTGGCAGCATCTCCTCATTGCTGGTGGTCAGGAGGGCTTTCTCAGCCCCTTGTTGCCTCCTGGGTTTGCAGGACCAGCACTGATTGTGAGATGGGGCAGATGTCAGTGGCTGGGGGTGCTCTGCAGGGGTGAGGATGGAGAGCCCAGCCCTGCATATCTTGCTTGAAAGGCTGCGCAGAGACTGATGGAGGAAGGGTTATGGCCTCATGACTTGGGCTGTGGTCACTTGGCTAATTCGCCTCTGAATAAATAGCCAAAATAGCAGCAGGACAAGAGGAAGCCACCTCAAGTTGTGCCAGGGAAGGTTTAGATTGGACATCAGGAACCATGTCTTCCCTGACAGAGTGGTCAGGGATTGGAAAAGGCTGCCAAGGGATGGGGTGGAGTCACCATCCCTGAAGGTGTTCAAAAATGTGTAGATGTGGCCCTAGGTGCAGGGTTTAGTGGCCATGGTGGGGTTGGGTTGGTGGTTGGACTTGATGATCTTGTAGGTCACTTCCAACCTTAATTCTATGTTTCTATGAATGTGTAGCAGTAGGAGGTGATTTCCCCCCCTTAATCAGATGAATGAACGCAAACTGTGACTGTTCCCTACTGGCTCTGTTGTATAAAGCGCTGAGACGAACCCCAGATGCTAAATAACGGCTCCAGAAATCAATCTCACCAGCTGCTTACTGGAGTTTTCCCCCTTCTACTACAGTGAAGCTGTAAAAGCCTAAAACTGCACTAAAAAAGAGTCAGGGGGTGAACATTCTACATTCTGCTTTCAGACATTGACTTGTGTTCCATTTTTAGAGGAAGAAGAAAGTCTCTACATGAAGTTTAGACAGTTGTGTTTTATAAAATGACAACAAAATAACTGTAGGCGCAGAAAAATAAGTAATAATGTGCTTTTTAAAAATTCTCTGCTCTTCTTGGCTGGGGAGTGAATATTTTCTTGTGCTCTGGGCAATCTGTGCTAGTTAGAGATGGCCCTGCTTGTTGTAGGGGCGTTGGACTAGATCGCTTCTAGAGGTCCCTTCCAACCCAACACATTCTGTGATTCCATGTTGGAACACAGGAGGTTCCACATCAACCTGAGAAGGAACTTCTTCAAGGTGAGCGTAATGGAGCACTGGAACAGGCTGCCCAGGGTGGTTATGGAGTGTCCTTCACTGGAGGTGTTCCAAGACCTGCCTGGATGAGTTCCTGTGTGACTTGGTTTAGGTGATCCTGCTGTTGCAGGCGGATTGGACTAGATGATCTTTCGAGGTCCCTTCCAGTCTATGTTCTTTCTCAGCTAGCAGCTTTAGAAAGTTGCCTCTCAAAATGTGTGGTGGAATACGTAACCTTGAAGAATTAGCTACAGATTATAGATTTGGGGTTAGACTGGCTCAACTTGCACCAGAAGTGGGTACAGCCTCTTGCTTCCACAAAGCGGGCTGCACAGCCAAGCCTTCAGGGCACTTTTGTGCCCCAGTGGGTCGGGCACTGGCCCCAGGTCTGGTCTGATCGTGAAAATCTAAGCCAAGATTTCTCCCATCACTAAACATGAGACCGGTGGCTGTTAGTTAAGAGCTGTTTTTACTTCTCAGCCTCTCAAAAAAGAACCCCCAAACCCAGACAAACTCCAATCTTTTCAAAGAAAACCACAAATGTCATTCTTCCCGAGCAGAGAGCACAGTTGTGTCCCCCTGTACACAGTCGGGCTCGTGGCTGCCCTCATCCAGGTGGATATCCATTAGGTTCATCTGTATCATGTTGACACAAACTCCAGTGCCCTCGGCAGGGCTTGTTGTGCCGAGCTGTCACCCTGAGTAATGGCTGCTCCGTGATAGCTCAATGGAACAACTGGATAGCAAATGACTTCCCAGGGCTTATTGTCGAACCACCGTGCAGCACAAATGCAGGCTTTTATAAATGGGGACTGGTGTCTGCTGCAATAAATCAGAGCAGTTGCTGCTCCCTGGACTGCCAGCATATTTAATTTACACCCATCATCTTACAGACCCGTTGTGATTTCAGGCTTACTTCTGCTGTTGGAAGCGGTGCTGGTAAAGTGCACCTCTATCTATCTTGCTTTCAGACCTTGTCCACAGTTTTTTGTCCAGCTGTCCCAGGAGAAGCCAGGTGGCCAGCATGCTGCAGGACGCGGGCCCAGCCCCGCCGCCCTCAGTCGCGATGTACCCACCAGGGTGGAAGGACTCTCTTGTTATTGGCACGGCCAAGGAATGAATCTCACATCACACAGGTACGTCCTTTGCACTGGGCAGAGCAGGGCGCTGCCCGGCTGATTCTAGAGTTTGCTGCCCAGCTGCTGGTCTTTGGGAACCCAACAGCCACAAGGAGGGAATTGCAGTGAAGAGAGGTGGGAAACAAAGCAGGTTCATGGCCACGGAGGGGTGGAGCAGGCGTGAGGAGTGACAAGACTGAGGCCGCTGAGCAATCCTCTTCCTCTCGCCCTAACGTCTGAGGAAGGGTTATTGCTTTGGAACATTGTGTGGCACAGCTTTTTCTTGGGGGATGTGTCGTCGTACCTTTTCCTAGCTTTACTAATGTAGGCTGGGCACATTTCTGGAATAGTAGCCAGGGTGTAGGGTTTGCCTTCTCTCTTTGCCTGTAGTCTTTGTGTGGCACTCTCTGATCACTGGGATTTGCACTGAGGTCTGGGGGGATTTGCACGGCGTCACAGAAGACATTCACACAGTGCCATCTCGCTGCGGTTGTGGCCGGCAAATCCAGCTTGTGTGGGGAGTCATAAAAAAGCTTTGGTGTCTCTGTTTTACTAGGGATGGAGTGGTCCCCAAAAATGAGTAAGAAGACTGCCTTCATTTTGTCTAGAGTGGACCAGCATGTAGTCCTGAAGGAGCAGTGGAAATGGCTGCAAGCTGTGGCAGAGGAGGTTTGGGCTGGATGCTAGTAGGAATTTCTTCAATGGAAGAGTTCCTGGACATTGAAACAGACTGCCCAGGGCAGTGGTGGAGTCACTGTCCTGGGAGGGGTTTAAAAGACACATAGATGTGGTGCTGAGGGACCTGGCATTACTGGGTTGAAGGTTGGACATGATGATCTTAAAGGTCTGTTCCACCCCAAGATGCTCTGTGAGTCTCTGTGCTAATTTGTAGCTGCAGGTATTAATTTTGCCACAGGCTGTGTGGCACTGAAGGATGGCTTCTGTAGTGCCTCTAGGCTAGTAGGACACTAGTGCTGGGCGTGCTGGGAGCAGCATCTCATGGCCTTGTGGGGTAGCATTTACCTGACAACTGCTCTAGGCAAAGAGGCCTGGGAAGGGCTGTCATGGACTCACAAGAGCACGTTTCTGCTCCGTGTGCTCACTCTGACTCCACATAAATGGAGGACATGGGATGTATTCTGCTCCATAGAAAGTAGGACAAAGGCTCACAGTGTGTATCCATGATTTGTCCTTCTAGATTTTGCTCTGATGGTGCAAACACCACTGTGTGCATTCCTAGGAGAGGCTTTGCTAGCAAATTCTGGGTCTTCCTCAGTGTTACTTATCATTTCTCACTTAAAGGCTGCATTTCCCTGCTGTGGAACAGAGCACTCTCGCTCCAGAAACCAGAATCTCCTCTGGAGGACCGAGGTTTTGGCGTTTCTCCCAGATGTGTTTCCAGGCAACCTGGTCTGGTGAGAGTTGTCCCTGCCTGCTGCAGAGGAGTTGGAACTAGATGATCTCTCGGGTCCCTTCCAACCCAAACCGTTCTGTGATGCTGTGAAGTGATCCTGCGCGCTGGCATCAGAGTGAGCGAGCCAAAAGAAGAGATGAATGTTTTGTCTTTGAAATTGTTCCAGATTTAACTCCAGTGGCTTCTGAGGAACATTTGCTCCCTCCAAGCTTCTTCCCCTGACTCACTTCTGTTTTGGTGAGGGGAAAACATGGATAGATGGATCTTTTTTTTCTTTTCTTATTTACAGTAGGAAATACCTTGGTTCTATTTCATTGTGACTCCTCTCATCTCATAGCGCTGTGTGTACCAGAAGCACACTCCCCTCGGCACCCTGATGCCCACCACACAGTCCCTGGCATGGCACCTCCCTTATGAGGAGAGAGCTGGGTCTCTTTAGCTTGGAGCAGAGGAGATTCTATGATTCTGTGATTCTATTCCAGCATCTGTAGATGAAATACATGTGTGAAATACAATGCCTCTTTCTGCAGCATTTCTTCACCCATTTTACCCCAGTGTGGATACTAGGATGACTGGTCTTTCCCAGGTGTAAAGTGTTGGTTCCTTTCTGCTGCCCCTTGGAGGATTCACGTGGAGAAGTGGTTCTGGTATCCAGTACAAAGGATGAAGTCTGCGTGTGGAGGTTGTTGCTGTTGCTGAGACTTCTGGACGAGCCCCTGAATTCCAGCCCTTTGTTTGACACAGGTACCGTGGGGTGAATGACAGCATAAAAGGCTGAAACTCAGCTTCTGTGCTTTAATCTGCCTTTGCTGCAAGGGGAGGGAGATTGTTCCCGGGCATTCCTCCAGTGCCTAAAATTAAATTGCTAGAGTGCAGCCCTAAGAGACTTTAATTTACATTTCAATAGCCCACAGTAGCAGTTAGTAAATCTCCTTGGAGTAAGCTTCAGGTTCTGATTAATCACTGAAGTGTTTGATACTGGGCAGAAACAGATGTTTTACTTTGAGGGTTAAGGAGTAATTTCCTTTGCTGTGAAAGGGTATGACCACTGGAACCCTGCCCTTCTCTTACAAGGGTTTAAGAAGTGTAAGCTCACAGCTTTGTTTGCTACCATCTCAGCTGGGGAGGGACACAAGAGGAGCAGCCTGGTGTGAACCACAGCTGCCCAGCCTGGTGTGGAGAGGGGCACTGCAGTCCGTCCTCCCCTCCTGTCCCTGCCCCACTGGAGCAAAGCAAAGGGGCCAGAAAAGGACAAGGATTGTGGTTTCATGCACAGACAGAGAAGGCAATCGGCGATACCACCATGACTTTGTTGCCAGGTTGTGTGCCTGGCAAAGCCCTGGGAAGGCTGTGTGTGGGGGCACAGCCCTGGCCAGTCTGTCTTCTTGTCCCTGTGACTCCCTTGGCCTCCAAAGCCCTGCCGAGAGCCGAGGAAGCTCTCCAAGGCTGCTGCTGTGCTGGCTCTCCATCTCTTCACCTTTTTGTCCTTCTGTCCCGATGCTGGTTAATCCTGTAGTACTGGATTGCTTGTGTCAGCAAGAGGCAGAAAGACAGCTCCATGTTTCTGGTGTACACTTCTGGTGGCTTGGACAACCTTGAGTGGTGTATTTTATGCTGAAGTTAGTACAGGACAAGATGTAGAGGTCATGGAGATGTGCTCGCAGCATGGGTGGCACGAGGCATTCTGTCCTGCCAGCTGCCTGAGCGGCTGTGAGAGGGGATGCTTGCTGTGAAGACATGGGCCTCTCAGACACAGTAAAATAACACCTGGCTGTAATAGGTCGGGAAACCTACTCCTGGGCTACTGGGTCTAAAAGAAGCCAGACTGCTGGTTTCTGCAGATCCTTTTCTCTTTTCCTCTTCTTCCCTTTCACAGGGAAAGCTTTCCCTTGCTACCCAGCCCTCCCCAGCGTGAGGATGCTGCGGAGAGTTGGGTTCTGACCTGGCAGAGGCTTCTCCAGCCTGTACCTGTAGTGTCTGTGCCAAGGGCGGAGCAGATGTGTAAATGGCCCCAACACCACCTGATGGAGGCACGTTCTGCTGCAGGGCCATGCTGCGGTGGAAGAAGCTGCTGTACCTTTATCTGTGACAATTTTCCTTCTAGATTGTAGAATCACAGAGTTATTGAAGTTGGAAGAGACTTATAAGTTCATCAAGTCCAACAGTCAATTTTTTTACCATTTTACTATGGAGCATCCAGTGGGCTGGACTTTCAGAGTACTCCCTTCTTCCTCCCCTCTCTACACCTTCTGGTTGGTGCTCTTTAGTCCTTACAGTGTGTCCTGTGTATTTTCTGGAAAACAGAATCCCCAGTGCTGTTTCCCAGCCTCCCATGTGCACCAGCTGCTCAGTGAATATCACTGGATATATTGGAAAAACCAGCTGGCTTTTCCAGATGCAGGAGTAGTGCATTTGCCTTAAAGCTAAGAAGCTGCTCCCTTCAGCAGGACTATTATTCCTGGAGGATAAGGGTCACCTTCCTGATTACCTGGGGAACTGCTAGTGATGTTGATAGATGCCATAAGTGCTAAATGACAAGAAATCCAACCAGGTACCATGTGGGGGTTTCTGCAAAGGAACACTCAGGATGCTTTAGAAAAATAATAGAAATCATAGCAAATGAATGGATGAGGCAGTCAGTGACCTCTGCAGTGTGGCTCTGCCTCCCTTAATGCCTGACAAATGGTTCAAGCTTGGTGGCTGCCTTAGGAGGAATGGACCGTGCACTCAGCCCGGGCGTAAGCATTTTGTCCAGAGTAACACAGGAGTTAATGTGCTGCAATAAAAGCAGCTGCTTTATTTAATGACCTGTTTCATCATGCAGTGCCTATATCTAGCTATGAAATGCCAGCAGGTTTCAGGAAGTCTCCGAGTGTCCCAGCAATGATGTCTGTGTTACCTGATTTGTGAGGGAAGGGCAGAAGCAAGCAATGGCTGTAACTGATTTCTTTCAGTGCAGGAGGTGCGTTGTTCTGATGGGGCAGCCCTTGGGTTATCTCTGACTCATGCCAGGCAGAATCCTCTTCCTTGCCCAGTTCCCTCATCCCTACAACTCAAAACCACTGTGTGTGTTAGCAGAGTGCTGGACTGCACACCCTGCCCACTGGAGTTTGTCTCGTGCAATACAGATGTGGGTCCCATAGCCGTGCTGCTTGTCTTTGCTTCACCCTCGATCACTGAGAATAGAAATGGAAGAGCTCTGCTCTCACTGTCCAGCAATTAATCTGGAAAATGACAAATTGTCAATGATAAATTATAAATTATTGTTTGTATTTATATACACTGGAGCAGATGGGATCAGTTGCCCCCAATCACACAGGCTCGTTATTGCTCCAGAAAACAGACATTAAGAGAATGGAATGCAAGGAAGGATAATTATCCAGCCAGCATTGTGCACTGCAAGAGAATGTGATGTGGTGGTGTCTGCCTTCTGTATTTAAAAACAAGAGCAGTTCTTCTTCATCAAAGTCTTCAAGTGATGGCTTTCACTTGAGGTGGCCAACATATTTCTCCCAGTGGCTCTCTTCGTAGCCAGTTGTTTTAGATGCTACTTTATGGTCCTGCCTGCTGCGGGCTCAGTTTGAAGTGGCCACAGCAGAATTCCACTGGGTCCGTGGTGAAAATAAACGTGAAATGTGCAGGGCTGCATAAAACCCGTGAAATCCCCAAAGTTAGTTTTCAGACTGTGGTGTGCCTAAGCAGCCAGCACAGCTTGATTTGGGAAAGAAAATCTTTAAAACAAGACAACTGGAAGTAAAGCTGTCAGGTAGCTCATCGGGGAGAGTGGGTTCTACCCAATCAATTTCCTCGTGCAGTTCCACCAGGGTCTGTGCTGTGCAGGTGGAGAGCAGTGGAGACAAGGGATGACTGTCACCTCCCAGTGTTAGCAGAGGTGCTGTGCTGCATGGTCTGTGCTGATAGGGACCCCTTGGGGACCTGTGTGGCAGTGGAAGTGGTCTTCAGATGGTAGGTGGGGATGCCCATGCTCTTCTCTGGTCGGCGTGCTCATAAAGCTGTGCAGTGTGTGAGATAAGGTGAAGGCTGGCTAGAAACAGAGTAACTTCCAACCTATGTAATGAGGCAACTTTCTTATCTGATATGCTTTCTACATTTAACACTGACTCTGGCAGTTTTTATAATGTCCTGTCTTCACACTCTGAGGAACTCAGCAACTTCTTTTCTCCATCAATGCATTTCGATCAAACAGGACACTATTTTTTGCTGTGTGCTATTCTCCAGGTAATGTCCTCTTCAGTCTGCAGGCCCCAGGACAGTCCTCATGACCACTGCATTGAATCAAAGTTCATAGTTTGTTGCTTTCTACCAGGTGTTGTCACTGGCTTCTCATTCATATGGTCACTTGTCTACATGGGACAGAGTCTAGTTGGAGGCCTGCATCTAGTGGAGTGCCCCAGGGATCGGTGCTGGGACCGGTCCTGTTCAATCTAGTCATTGATGACTTGGATGAGGGATTGGCATGCACTGTCAGCAAGTTTGCTGACGACACAAAGCTGGGTGGTGTCGCCGACACCCCAGCAGACTGTGCTGCCATTCAGCGAGATCTGGACGGGCTGGAGAGCTGGGCAGAGAAAAATCTAATGAGCTATAACAAGAGTAAGTGCAGAGTCTTGCATCTGGGAAAGAACAACCCTAGGTACCAGTACAAACTGGGGACTGACCAGTTGGAGTGTAGTGTAGGGGAAAGGGACTTGGGGGTCCTAGTGGACAGTAGGATGACCATGAGCCAGCAATGTGCTCTTGTAGCCAAGAGGGCCAACAGCATCCTGGGGTGGATCAGAAGTGGGGTGGTTAGGAGATAGAGAGAGGTTCTTCTCCCCCTCTACTTTGCCCTGGTGAGACCACACCTGGAGTATTGTGTCCAGTTCTGGGCTCCTCAGTTCAAGAGGGATGTGGAGCTTCTGGAGAGAGTCCAGCAT
Organism: Rhinopomastus cyanomelas; assembly: GCA_013400115.1. Lineage (NCBI taxonomy): Eukaryota > Metazoa > Chordata > Aves > Bucerotiformes > Rhinopomastidae > Rhinopomastus > Rhinopomastus cyanomelas. The sequence goes on along the minus strand of VXBP01009298.1, from coordinate 47,396 downwards.
AGGGCAAGGAGGATGATGAAGGAGGTGGAGCACCTCCCTTATGAGGAGAGGCTGAGGGAGCTGGGTCTCTTGAGCTTGGAGGAGACTGAGGGATGACCTCATTAATGTCTACAAATATTTGAGGGATGAGTGTCAGGAGGATGGAGCAAGGCTCTTGTCAGTGTCATCTAGTGATAGGACAAGGGGCAATGGTTGTAAGCTAGAGCATAGAAGGTTCCACATCAACCTGAGAAGGAACTTCTTCCCAGTGAGGGTGACAGAGCACTGAAACGGGCTGCCCAGGGAGGTTGTGGAGTCTCCCTCACTGGAGATGTTTAAGACCCACCCGGATGTGTCCCTGTGTGACTTGGTCTAGGTGATCCTGCTGTGTCAGGGGGATTGGACTGGATGATCTTTCAAGGTTCCTTCCAATCCCTAATGATTCTATGATTCTATGATTAAGTAGGTAAGAGCTCTCTTTCTTGAGTCGCTGCTTATCGGCTTCGCAGTTTACCAGAACTTGGTTACTCTTTGGTTTTAAGTACAACATGCCCTTTTCTGCAGTGACTAGAAGAATACCCTCAGCATAAAGGAAACAACACAATTATGGTGACCTGACCTTGAAGGAGATCCTTTATCAGGAGCTCTTTCTGCCTGTGTGTGTGGGTAGGGCTGCCAGGGCCAGTAGAAGTAGTCTGTTCATTTTCTGAGTTTCTCTTCTAGTGCCTAAGGTGAGTAATTGGAATTTCATTCTCTCATTGCTTACTCATGATGTCTGGAATTCATGTCTGAACGGGCAGTTAATCTCTGGAGGGCTGATCTGTAAAAGTAACACATTCTAATGGAGCAATTTCAGCTCCTGTGTGCATGCAGGTTTGGATTTAGTTTTTCTCATTGCAGATGAGTTTGCTAGTTTTTTTCTACTTACTTTCTTCTTGCTCTTGGCCCTGCAGATGCACCTGAAGGGACAGGAATAGACTTACCTCTTACTTTCCCAACACAAGAGAAATAAGTTTTGAGTTGCAGTGCCAAGTTGAGCCCCTACTTCTGATGTGGGAGGGCACTAAAGAGGCAGAGAGAAGGCTCAGCCTGTGAAAACTTCGGTGGTGGAGCGTCTGTAGGACTCGCGAATAACACTGAAGGAGCACTGGGCTAGCTAGAATCAGAAATACTGGTTTTCTTATTTGAAATAACTGTCACATCAATCATGACAGACCATGTTGAGGCCTTGGAGCAGTCTGCCCAGGGAGCGGGGAGGCAGTGAAGGCTCTCTCCCTTCAGGGGTTCAAAAAACAGGCAGACATGGTGTTTTGGGAGATGGTTTTGTGGTTTGGGGTTGTAAGGCAGATGGTTGGACTTGAAGGTCCTTTCAAACTTTGATGATTCTATGATTCTAAACATTTTGGTGCTCTTTGTGCAGAGGTGGCTTGCAATGTTGAGTTGTTTACAAAAGAAATATTTAAAGTATGTTTAAAAGTTCAAGACCTACTACTGAGACCCCCACCTAGATGAATAAAACTTCTGGGCATGTGGAAGATATTACTGTCTGTATGATCATGTCCTCTGCAGCATAGAAGAATCTTTAATTCTAGATGTTAGGCTCAGTTTTAAGTGTTCTTTTAATTATTTTGTGACATTAGGAAAAACATCTTTATGGAAGGGGTCATCAGCCTTTGGAAGGTGTTGAATTGCCATCCCTGGATGTGTTGAAAAATTGTGTAGATCCGGAGCTTAGAGGTGTGGTTTAGTGGTGGGCTTGGGACAATTGGGTTAATGGTTGGATTTAGTGATCTTAAAGGTCTTCTCCAACCTAAACAATTGTATGACTAGCATCTACCAGTACGGGAAAACTCCCCTTGAATCCAGCTCTCATGGTCACAGGTTCATAGTTTTTAGGCAGGAAGTATAAAGGCAAAGACATTGAGTATTTCAAACACCCTTTAACTGGTAGGGTCCAATATCATCCGTGTCAATGTAATGCCTTTATTCCATGAGTAAAAGCCAACCTCTTTCACTTTAGTTTCACTCCTATAGGGAATGAAAGAGTAAAGCAGTTCTATTTACTATTGCTACAACTATAAAGAAGACGTTTGATCTTCACACAAGGTTTGATGGTGTGCAGGCATCACTACAGAAAAGGAATTAGTTGGCAAGGTTAGTGAGAAAGGAAATAGATCTGCATAAGGCTCTGAAGTTTCGGGTTATTTGGGGTTTTTGAAAAGCAAAGAGTTACTAGGTAGTTTTGTCAATGTCTAATTCCCTCAGCAGGTAACTGGTTATTTAATGGCCACTTAAAATATACAAAACATGATGTTTAATCTCCAATCGCAGGTAAGGAGAAGTTGGGAAACAAAAAGGTTTGTAGCAGGATCTTCACCATGAGGGTGACGGAGCACTGGAACAGGCTGCCCAGGGTGGTTGTGGAGTCTCCTTCTCTGGAGAAGTTTAAAACCCGCTTGGATATGTTCCTGTGTGACTTGGTCTAGGAGATCCTGCTGTGGCAGGGGGATTGGACTAGATGATCTTTCGAGGCTCCTTCCAACCTTCAGTGTTCTGTGATTCTGTGACTCCTGTGCCTGCCGCAAACACTAGCTTCTGGTGCCCCAGTTTATTTTAGGAGTAAACGTTCTCCAGCCAGCCTGGCTGGGCTACTTAATTCAGCTGAGCACACGGAAGATTCAGATTTTCTCAGCTGCCAGCTAGAGCCCAGCCAAGATGTTCATACGTGATCCTACTCTAAGACTGCATTGCTGGGAGAGCAACTTAGGAAGAAACTGTGGCTGATCATCTAGCAAGATGAACCTTTAAGAAGAGAACGTGTAGTGGAAGCAAGAGAGGAGGGAAGGCAGGTGAAGGAGACTCGGTGCATCTCCAGGTTGGGATTCTGGGCTGCTCTGTGTCCCTCACAGGTCCTCAGGCACCTACTCCTCCTCCTGCTAGGGGGCAGGACGCGAGTTTACTGCTCAGTAGGTTTATTTTTGCCCATCCCAAGAGAAACTTGGCAAACCCATGTGCAAAGCACTACAGCCTCACTGATGTTTTCAGGCACAAGTTTTGTGAAGCAAACATAAAATCCTTGTTTGAATATTGCAGTCCTAATCCATTTTTCTTCAGTGTAGTGCCTGCTTTAATAATTACAATTATCTCATCAACTTTCATCTATGGCGAACTGAAGTAGACAGAGTTTTTGTTTTTTAAAGTTTAAGCTGCATGGACTTTTTCTTGTTGAGAAGAAGCAGCAGATGCTGTTCTGGTTATTCCTGTCCATATGGTTGATGTGCTGCTGCACTGGCTGGTGGCACTGCTCCAGATAGGATTCTCTTGGCATTTCCTTTCTCATCTGTATTCTGGTTCATTTCATGTAGCTGATCATGGTGACACTCTGCTGCTTCAAAAATCAAATGAGAAGCTACAGACTTAAATTCATACCTATCTGTTTCCAGTGATTGAAAGGACAAGAACAAAAATTGCCCTCATGCTGTGGACAGTGGTTGCATCACATAGTCAAAGAACTTTTGCTGCTCAGTTTGTTGGATCTTCTGAAAACGCTTGTTAGTTATAGTGGAGCAGACAGGCTAAACCCCATCAAATCATCAAACATATTTGATGCAGTGCTGAAAGAGCACCTCTTGTGTTGTTCCCATGGGATGTGCAAACTTTTCCTAATTTGTTCATAAACATGTAGCTGGGTAATTACCTCTGTGCTGCCAGAACATCTCATCTTTCCAAGTCCTGCAGCCATTTGTACTGTAGTATTTACCATGACACATGACCAAGCTCTGGGGTGCTGGGGTTTAGGCCCAACACCATGCAGCTGCTCACTCACTCACTTCTACCTCCTAGGGCTGGGGAGGATACAACAGAAGGCTTGAGGGTCTAGATAAAGGACAGCAAGGGCTCACTCACCTGTCATGGCCATGGGTAAAGGACAGAATTCCCTCTTCCCATTGTGGAGGAGGGTGAGCAAACAGCTCTGTGGTGTTTGACTGCTGACTGTCTTCAAACCATGACAGAGATCCATTCCTGTCTGGAACTGTGATGGTGCCCAGCAGATGAGATGTGCTCTGAAGGTCACCTTTTTACAGTTCATGCAGAAAAGAAATGATGGTTTAGTTGTGGAAAAATGCATGGTCTCATCTGAGAAGTCCAAGTGCAATGAAGACAGACTTGAGAGCCTTGAGACGGCTGCTTAAGGGATCTGGAGCAGTGTTCTTCTTTACCTCATCAGTTGTAGGGATTGATGAGGGGATGAACAGGAGGAGCCAGCAGATCGATCAATTCCTGGCACTGAGCCTGGTGTTACAGGCAGGACTTCGTGTCCTTTTACTATGACTTGATCTGCAAGACACCAGGCCTGCTGGGTACAGATGGGCTGTGCTTGACTCAAGCTGGGAAAAGGATACTGGGACAAGAGTTAGCAGTGGTGAAGGCTCAGTTTTGAGCACCTCAATCCAAGAAGGACACTGAGGTGCTCGAGTAGGTCCAAAGAAGGTCAACAAGGTTGATAAAGGCTCTGGAAAACAAATCTTTTTTGGAACAGCTGAGAGAGCTGGGTCTGGTTAGTCTGAAGAAAAGGAGGCTGAAGGGAGACCTTGTTGCTGCCTACAACTACCTGAAGGGAATTGTAGAGAGGAGGGAGTTTGTCTCTTCTCACATGTAACAAGAGATAGGACAAGATGAAATGGCCTCAAGTTGCACCAGGGAAAGTTTATATTGGACATTAGGAAAAACTTGGACATGGAAAGGGTCATCAGGCCTTGGAACAGGCTGCCCAAGGGAGGGGGTTGAGTCACCATCCCTTGATGTGTTTAAAAGTCATGTGGATCTGCATCTTAGGGACAGGTTTAGTGGTGAGTTGGGACAGATGGGTTAATGGTTGGACTTGATGATCTTAAAGGTCTTGTCCAACCTAAACACTTTTGTGATTCTGTGATCCTACTGTGGAGCCTGCAAATCTCTCTGCTTAATATGGATTCTTTTTTTGAGCAACCAGCATGCAGAGACTTAAAAGTCTCTTGCAGTGAGTGCATCACCACTTTAGCAGTAGCTTCTTGATGGCCTGCAGAGATCTCTATATCTTTTCAGACTTTTTCCCTTTCCTGAAGCTTTGTAAAGCCTTTGTTATTAATCTGAGTAGTCTTCCTGCTTTCTTTAATGTTTTATAAGCCTGTTTAATCAGCCCATTATACAGCAGTATAAAAGTCACTTGAATGATATGTTCTCCAATAGTCATAACTTGGCTTAGCACCAACAGGATAAAAAGCTCCATAGATCTTTCTACATCATCACCTATTTATTCCTTTCTCAGACTTGACTTATGGGATAGACTACTTATTTCCTATATCTAAGCAGCGGTGCCATGTACCTCTTTCATTAACAAGGCTGTGTGACTGTAGAGCTCTTCTGTCATGCTTTGATTATGTTTAGGTTCTTCACTTTATGTTATTAACATAGTAAAGGTGGATCTAAGCATCAGATATTTGAGAAATCGTGGCACTACAGTGAAATTCCTGTTGACTGGAAAAGTGGAAACATAACACCCCTCTTTAAAAAGGGAAAAAAAGACGACCCAGCCTTCCAGTACCTGAAAGGGACTACAGGAAATCTGGAGAGGAACATTTTTCAAAGTGATTTGACAAGTGGGGTGCTTTCAAGCTAAATGAGGGGAGATTTAGCGTAGATCTTAGGAAGAAATTCTTCACCCTGAAGGTGCTGAAGCACTGGAACAGGCAGTCCAGGGAGGCTGTGGCTGCTCCGTCTCTGGAAGTGCTCAAGGCCAGGTTGGATGGGCCTCTGGGAAACCTGGTCTGGTGAGAGGTGCCCCTGCCTATGGGAGGGGATTTGAACTAGATGATCTGTGAAGTTCCTTCCAACCTAAACAATTCTGTGATTATATGATCATTGGGGTAAATCCAGACCACATGCAGCAGCAAGAGTGCTGGTCCGTAATGCTATTTATCAAGGTTTCTGGGTGACCTGGGGACTCCCTGAATGGCAAATCTCAGGACAGCTGGGAGGCAGCAACTGAGGGTCGGGATCTCTCGCAGGAAAAGCCACGAAGACAGCAGAGTGGGTATGAACCCAGAGCCTTTAAGGGCGGTGAAACCAGAAGTAGCACCAGACTGCACGCAGCAGCAACAGTGCTAGCTGCTTTAGCCGCTTTAGCTGTCATGGGGCAAAATCAAAAAATGGGAACAACAAGGCAGCAGAGGAGGACCAGGCTACAGTCACCACTCCATATGAATGTGGGAACTCAAACAGAGGTCCCCCAACACAATGAGGCTGTGCAGGTGACAGGCTGCCAGGAATGTAACACTCTCTTGAGTTTTCCTGGCTGCGTATGGTGCGCGCAGGTAGATTATCTGCTTAACCGAGCAGCACAACTGCAAGATGAGATTGAAAAGCTACAAGCGGAAGTAGAAAGGCTCAGGAGAATTGGAGAGGCTAAAGTAGAGGTAGACTGGTGGAGCCAGGCTGGACAACAGCCAAACAAGTGTCAGAAACAAGGGGGACCTGTAGGCTGCATATCTCAGATGGAGGACAGAGGCCCAAGTAGAAGGGAGAGTGAAGCCAGGTTAAGGGCTGTGGCAGAAGATGAGCATGGCCCTTGCCTGCCTCACCTCCCCAGTTGCCACTGAGTAACAGATATAAGCCCCTACTGGAAGACAGCCAGTCTAATAAGGATATAGAGGACAGAGAACCCTTACTGGGGGGCCTAGCAAGGTTGCATAAATCCAAGAAATCTTCCGGTAATATGATGAGCTCCTCCACAAAGAAGAGAAAGGTCTTAGACTTGCTTCTGAAAGGGACTGAGCATCCAATATGCAGAGCTGACCCTTGTCATAGGGAAGTCTGCAGTCTACCTGGAGCCCGAATCACGGATATTACTAGGATGTCCCTAACCTAGTGAGATCAGCTGACTATTACCCTCTGCTGATCTTCCAGACAGGAGGAGGAGGCTGTATTCTGTAGCCTTAGGGGAATGAAGAAAGACTACAAGGCCTTGGGGTATTTGGTAAAAGAGTCTGGGGTACAAATTGTATCTCTTTATTACTTCCATTTTGGGGGTGAGGACAGAGGCCAGAATAGAAGGACTCAGTCCATTAATGTCTGGCTACTAAACTGGTGTTACAGGCAGGGCTTTGGGTTGTTTGATAGTGACTGGTTCTATAAGGCAGCAGATCTGAGAGGTCCAGATGGGAGAGGTTTACCTCAGAGGGGAAATAGGGTTCTGGGGCAGGAATTGGCAGGACCCATTCAGAGGACTTTGAACTAGATCCAAAGTGGGGTGAGATAGTTGATGGGTGTGCACCAGTGGGACAGAACTCTGGTCTTAATGAAAACCAGGTGGCCTCTAGCTGTCCCAGGGTGAAATCACAGTCCTCAGCTGGCTCCCTGAAATGCCTGCACACCAATGCACACAGCCTGGGGAATAAGCAGGAGGAGTTAGAAATCTGTGTCCAGGCAGGGGATTGTGATCCAGTGGCAATTACAGAGACCTGCTGGGACAGCTCGCATGACTGGAATGTGGTCATGGACAGCTATGTCCTTTTTAGGAGGGACAGTTCAGCAAGGCAGAGTGGTGGAGTTGCTGTTTATGTAAGAGAGCAACTGGAATGTATTGAGTTCTGTCCAGGGGTGAAAGAATAGAGAGTTAAGTGTTTGTGGGTGCAGATTAAGGGGCAGGCTGGCATGGGTGACACTGTTGTGTGTGTCTGTAACAGGCCACCAGATCAGAATGAGTAAGTTGATGAGGTCTTCTACAGGTAGCTGACAGCAGCCTCACAGCTACAGACCCTGGTTCTCATGGCAGATTTTAATTACCCAGATATCTGCTGGAAGGCCTACTCAGCCAGCCACCCACAGTCCAGGAGGTTCCTTCAGTGCACTGGTGACAATTTCCTGATGGTGGAAGAGCCAACAAGGTGGGTTTGTTTGAAGCAGTGAGGGTTGAGAGCAGCCTTGGTTGCAGTGACCATGAGATGGTGGAGTTCAGGGTCTTGTGTGGTAGGGACAGAATACCTGGTAGAATCACAACCCTGGACTTCAGGAGGGCCAACTTTGGCCTTTTCAAGCAATTGTCGGGGGAAATCCCATGGGACATGGTACTGACAGGTAAAGGGCCCCAAACTAGCTGGTTAACATTCAAAGACCACTTTTTTGAAGCACAACACGAGAGCATTCCAACAGGTAGGAAGTCAAGGAAGGGAGCCAGAAGACTTTCATGGTTAAACAAGGGGCTCTGGGCAAACTGAAGAGGAAGGAAATAGTCTATAGGTCATGGAAGGAGGGGATGGCTGCTTGGGGTGACTATAAGGCTTTGGTGAGAGAATGTAGGGATGCAACTAGGAAAGCCAAGGCCTCCTTGGAATTAAACCTTGCAAGAGAGGTCAGGGGCAACAGAAAGGGCTTCTTCAAATACATTACAAATAAAAATAAAAGTAGAGGTAACGTAGGCCCCCTGCTGAATGAGGTGTGTGCCCTGAAGACAAAGGATACAGAGACAGCAGAGATAGCAGACACCTTCTTTGCTTCTGTCTATACTTGTGGGAGCTGTCCTGACATCAAGCTCCAGACTGCTGAGGCTCCAGAGGAAGAGAGGAGCCTGCCTTGGTTGATGAGGACTGGGTTAGGGATAAGTTGAACAAACTGGATCGACATAAATCCATAGGCCGTGATGGGATGCAGCAGCGCATTCTAAGGGAGACTGTGAAAGTCATTTCTAAACTACTCTCCATCATCTTTTTAAGTCATGGGGCTCAGGAGAGGTGCCTAGAGTGGAGGGTAGCAAATGTCACGCCAATCTACAAAAAAGGTAAGAAGGAGGACCCAGGTAACTACATACCAGTCAGCCTCACCTCCATCCCAGGAAAGGTGATGGAACAATTTGTCCTAGAGGCTGTCTCCAGACACATCAAAGACAGGAGGGTCNCCTGGGGGTCCTAGTGGACAGCAGGATGACTATGAGCCAGCAATGTGCTCTTGTGGCCAAGAAGGCCAACGGCATCCTGAGGTGGATCAGAAGAGGGGTGGTTAGCAGATCAAGAGAGGTTCTTCTCCCCCTCTACTCTGCTGTAGTGAGACCACATCTGTAGTATTGTCCCTGAGTTCAGGACAGACATGGAGCTGCTGGAGTGTACCCAGGGTAGAACCGTAACAATGATGAGAAAAGTAGAACATCTGCCTTATGAGGAGAGGCTGAGGGAGCTGCGACTCTTGATCTTGGAAAAGAGGAGACTGAGGGGTGACCTCATTAATGTCTATAAATATGTGAAGGGTGCGTGTCAGGAGGATGGAGCCAGGCTCTTCTCAGTGTCATCCAATGATAGGACAAGGGGAAATGGTTGTAAGCTGGAACATAGGAGGTTCCGCATCAACCTGAGTAGGAACTTCTTCACGGTGAGGGTGACAGAGCACTGGAACAGGCTGCCCAGGGGAGTTTTCGAGTCTATTTCTCTGGAGAAGTTTGAAACCCACCTGGTTGTATTCCTGTGAGACTTGGTCTTTGTGATCCTGCTGTGGCAGGGGGATAGGACTAGATGATCTTTCGAGGTCCCTTCCAATCCCTAATGTTCTGTGATTCTGTGACTTCAGTGAGGCTGATTTCTGTCCCTATGGGAACAGCTAAGCAGAAGTAAGTTTGTCAATTGTCTGCTAACAAAGTTAGTAATCAGCATTTATTATTTAAAATAAAAGCACGTCATCCTGACATCTAGTGAATATTATGCCCTAACTACAGAACCTTTTATTGAGATGATTTTGCCATTTAATTGTTTCTAATTCTCCATGCAGCTTTCTGAATTGCAGTGACAGATTTTATGAAAGACTCTTGTTCACCACTGACTGCTGGGCTTCAGTGAAGTTACTTTAACCCATCCTTACGTATTTCCAAGCCTGACAATTTCATGCGTTCCCCCGTTGATATGTATAGAGGGAGTTCATATTTGTTCTGCAAGTCACTTCTCTTTCACTTCTGACATTCATTCCCTGCAGTGTGAGAAGTTTGTGTTAGGTTTCTCCATGTGATTTAGGATTTATGGCTGCAGTGGTGATTCTAATGATGTAAGTATGAGATGGAAAAAGGAGTTAGAACTAGCCAGCAGTTCTCTGAAAAGTGTAAAAAGAGTGGTTGTGGAGATTTGGTCAAGCTGCTAAGAGTAGATTGTAAGGAATTAAATAAGAATGAGGGAACAAAATTGGCAGAGCAAGGCATACAAAGAAAAGCACTATAAAATACACCATTGTAATCTGAGTACAATAGGAAGAAAAGCCTTTCCCTCCCTAAGGAGGGAAAGTAGTGGACAGGTGAAATCTAAAATACAGAAACATTTAAAGCTTTCTTAGCTTCCTTCCTCTGATTACCACCTAGCCAACTGCTAATTAGACTGACAATAAATGGATGAACACTCAACTTAGACCACCAGAAAGAGAGATGGAAGAACACTTAGAGCAGTTTAACAAATGGTCTGGCCCATGACAGCTGTGCCAGGATATTGGAAGAACCGCTGGAATGAATCAAGAGTCATTATCAGTCTTTGGGAAGCTGTGAAGGGGAAGTGAAATCCTGAAGGAATGAAAACTTGGTACTTTATTTTGTTAGGAAGAGAAGGGTTTTATTCTTTATTCTGAATAAGAGAAATTTTTGTTCTGTTTGGAAGGCTGATAAAGAACTGGACTTTCAATGTAGAGAGGTGGGGTTAGATAAGACAGCAAGACATAAAAACGTGCCCTACGCCTTTCTGATGTTAAAGGAGTCCTTATTCATGGCAACAGGCTGCTTAGAGACATTCAGAGAGAAGATCCTGGTACATTGTTAACATTAGGGATGAATAGTGACCCATCCTGCTTGAAGGTGAGAGAGGGATTATATTGTCTCCAAAGGATCCTTTCAGGTTAAATGCCTGATTTTTTTTTTACATACAATCATTCAGGCTGGAAAAGACCCTTGAGATCACCAAGTCCAACAAATAACCCTACTCTACCAAGTTCACCACTAGACCAGATCTTTCAGCACCAAATCTAAACTTTTCCTCTGATATTTGTATCCCTTTTAGTTTGGGTTTTCCAAAGTAAAGTACATTAACTTTCTAACCACAGGTAAAGGAAATCATCAGCATTAACCTTTTGTCGCAACCCTTCTCATTCTTGGACATGTTTGTTTTCCCCGGCTCCCTGTTACCTCTTTAAATTTACAATTCTTAGGGCAGATTGGTTTTTTCGCAGCAGCTCCTAAAATAAGATTTGAATCTGTTGATGTCTGTTTTAGTCCTTTGTCAAATGATATTAAAATTAGAATCGCTAGAATGCTTTTGTTTTGAATACACAAAATCAAACTGTATGAGATCTTGCTGCAGAAGATTTTTCTTGAGGGGAGAAGGAAAAGAAATATCCTGCTTTTGCTTCATGTTAGGTAGAAATTGAGACAGTTTCCTCCATTATTATAAATCATTACATTATGTTTGAATGTGCAAAAATTGATCAATAATTTTAGCTTAATTTACAATAGAAAAGTCCTAAGAATGACCTTTTCATTTGATAAAACTAGGACTGGCCTTCAAACTTTTCTGAATGTTGAATTTAAGCAACACTTAAGGGTTTTATGTCACTTAAGGGTTTTATGTCAGGCAGAACAGCCCAAGCTGAAAGTGTACGCGTGTGAAGTAGCAGGTGTGTGAAGGCTTCCTTTCTTCCTTTGTTTTAACTTCTATCTCAGCAACACTTAACTAAAACAAAACCATTCTATATTAGAAGTGTCTTTATACGTGTGGAAACACTGCTGCAGTGGAACAGCTGCTGTCATTCAAAAGATCAGACCATTCAGGACACAGAACATCAGTAAGAGGCAAACAAATGAAATACAACCCAAGGATGATCCAAGCAGATGAAGCTTAGGTGCTGCTGTCACTCACAGCAAAGCAGATGCACGTGCAAATCACACCTGTCTCCATTCCAGTCAATTACTTTAAAATAACTTTGATTCATAAAATGTGATAAAGAAACTTTAATCTTGGATAAGGAATGTGTCAGGAACTACCCAACCAAGGGCAAGAACTGACATGTGGTCACATTTTCCAGGCTTCATTGACCTCATGGGAGCTCTCAGTAACGAATCAGTGACAAGGTAAGAGTAAGAACTGTGTGCCTGTGTCTCAGAGGTAATGAGACATGTGCCTTGTATCAAGATGATTTTCTTCGTGGGCAGATACGTTCTAAAGAGCACGACAACTAGAGTTCTCTCTAACAGAAAAAAGCTGTGACATTTGAACTGAGAACGCATCAAAAGGGAAAACTCCACAACGTGCTTCTATGCAGAAAAGCACAGACAGCAAAGCATCAAAGCCCCTACCCCTTTGTACAACTGACTTTGCCACTTGCCTTTGCTCGCGTGTCCCAACTGCATTGCGGCGCGGTCACTGTGCCAGCCCTTGTATTTTTGTACTTTCACTTCTGCCACCCTCAGAAGGCTGCACCACGGCCGTGACTATAAAGAGCGCTGTTAGAGAAGGCACGCGGCACTGCTGAGACTGTGATTGCACAGAGTGGAAGAGTTTGTCCTCTTAGCCTTTCATTCTGCAAGTCCTGTTGTCTGAGCCCTTCTGTCTGCAGCTGTTGAGCATGTATGGGTAATGCCTGAACCTCACATGGCAGATGGTGGGATTAGAACCATGATGGACACTGGCTTGCAGTCTTCCAAAGAAGGGCCTGCTTTGCCTTCTTTGCCTCTGTCTTTGGTACTGAGACCAGTCCTCATGAATCCTGGTCCTTGAAGACCAGAAAGGAAGACAGGAAGATGGAAGACTTTGCCTTGGTTGAAGAGGACTGGGTTAAAGTAAACTGGACATCCATGGGCCCTGAAGTGTTGCACCCCCAAGCACTGAGGAAGCTGGCACAAGTCACTGCTAAGTCACTCTCCATCATTCTTGACAAATCCTGGAAATCAGGAGAGGTGCCTGAGGACTGTAGAAAAGCCAGTGTCACTCCAGTTTTCAAAAAGGGGAACTCAGGTACCTACAGACTAGTCAGCCTCTCTTCCATCTCTGGAACAGTACATTCTTGGAGCTGTCTCAAAGTACCTCAAAGGAAGGAGGGTTGTCAGGAGTAGCCACCATGGATTCACCAAGGGAAAGTCCGGCTTGACTAATCTTTTGTGAAGATGTAACTTGATGGGGATAGATGACGAAAGAACAGTAATTGTGGTCTACCATGACTTCAGCAAGGCTGTCAACACTGTCTTCTGTAGCATTCTGACAGCCAAGTGGATTGGATGATTGGACAGTGAGGTGGGCTGGGAACCGGTCGAAGGACTGAACTCAGAGGGCTGTGGTCGGTGGGGCAGAGTCAAGTTGGAGGCCTGTGTCTAGTGGTGTTCTCGTCTGATGTACGTGCATGGCACTGAGCGAGGCGCAGCAGAGTCTTGCCCTGGGAACATGGTGAATAGAGAGAAACAGAGGGGTGCCTCAAGGATCAGTGGAAGGAAGGTTTTGTCCGAATTCCATGGTTCGCTGAACAGAAGAGAGTTACCTCTTGTTTGTGGTGGTAGGAATTGGCATTTTGGGAATGGAGGAAAGCAAATGGAACGGAGAGCTGGGCTTCAAAATGCCCGCTGATGTTCAGGTACATGTGCCTGAACTTGAGGGACACCACATTTCCACAAGAAGCAGAAACAGCTCGAAGTCACTTCCCTTTGAGGGGCTGGACATTTGCAGTTTAACCCAGTCACATGAGAACATGTGATTGATCCCCATCTGACTTCTTATGTGGGGCAAATTATTTGTGTTGCTTTTTATGTGGGGTGAGTTGAATGTCTTGGGGTTGTTTTTCTGCAAATGAAGTTAGTTTTGTTTCTGCCTGCAATTTATATGTGGTTTCCAAACTCTCCTTGTTTTGGGTTGTTTCAGCCCATTAGCACATCAACTGAGTAATTTAATGTATTTCCTCTTGGGGTTTAATCCCATTGACAATACTATACCCAAGGAAATGAACAGTTTCACATGCTGGGCTGGAAGAATTCAGTAACAGCAGGATGACTTTTTTTGTGGGGAAACCTGTGTTTGTGTAAGAGCAACCCCCCTTGCAAGAATTTACCTTCACCAATGTGTACTCAGTGTCATGCAGGTGCATCATGAGCCAAACTGAGTTCTGTTGGGGTTTAAATGTTTTTAAAAGTCCCTAGTTTCTATGTCCTGTTCATCGGGTGCAATATTTTCCTTCTTCTCTCCCTTTCTTTGCCATCATAATTACAGCTGGTTGAACACCAACACAACTCTTAACATCTTTCTTTCTACTTGACATGATTTGACACGAGCCCTGAGTGTGTTTCTGTTCTTGTCGCAGGGTTTGTTGGAAGGCAGATTGGTGGGTAAGACATGCATTTTTCTTGTTCTCTGTGTGTGACGCCCTGACAGGGGACACAAACAACTGCTGCTCCCAAAACAAAGCAAAAACATGTTCCGAAGTCATATTGCAGTTGTACGTCTCCCCCTGAGTACCAGAAGCCTCCTCAAGCATTTCTATTTATTTGCAAGGTGTCGCCAGTAGGAAGCATTTTCTCCTTGTAATTTCTTCATATCTTCTCTTTCCGTTTCCTGGGTATTTTTTTGCAAGCTCTTTGATCATACATTCTCCTGAAACCTAGAAACTTTTAAACCACACCACCTTCGGATGTGAAAAAGGTACCTTTAGAAGCCCAGTTCAGTGTCCAGAATGGGACTTTCTGCTGCTATGTCATCAGCTGCTGTGTCAACAATGGGCACAAGTGTTTTTGAATAGGGACAATCCTGTATATATGTCTAACAGAAAACTTCTGAAAAGTAAAAATACTGTGCCTGGTGATTTACACATGGCCTATCTCCCTCGAGGACAGTATGAGCAGAATTACTCCTTTATAGCACGAAGCAAACCAGCAAGAAGAACAGTTTCTGGTTGCAGTGATGTAGATCCATCCTTTGAGTGTCCCTGTACCTCCACTGTTCATCTGTGATTTTTTTTATCTGATTCCACATTCGTCCTGGAGAAGAGGATATTGAGGGGAGACCTCATTGCTCTCTATGACTACCTGAAAGAAGGGTGTAGTGAGGTGGGTGTTGGCCGCTTCTCCCTAGCGACTAGCAATATGACAAGAGGAAATGGGGTCCAGTTGCACCAGTTCAGACTGGATCTTAGAAATAACGTCTTCCCAGAAAGAATGGAGATGCCTTGGAACAGGCTGCCCACGGAGAGGGTGGAAGCACTTTCCTTGGAGGCGTTCAACACACATATAGACATGGAGTTTCAGGAGTTGGTTTAGTGCTTAGGGGTTGTAGGGCAGATGGTTGGAATTGATGATCTTGAAGATCTCTTCTAACCTTGATGATTCTATGAATCTGTTGTCCTCTGGTGAGTTTACGCAGGTTCTCATGCATAGTCATAATGGCTTTGTCTTCGTGCTCCATCTTTTTTCTCACATCTTGTGTGTTTGAAATGAGTTCAGTATAAAAGAAGAGAGGACAGCCGCTGTGGTTGTCATTACCTCAGAAGAGAGTGGTTCATTGCTGGGGAGCACGTGGCACAGGGTAATTATTATAGAATATTCTGTGCACGCATCTATTGTCCTTCTTTGTTGGGCATTGAATATTCTGAGCACGGTAAGGGTGCAGCTCACTCTAGGCAGTAAGATGCAAAGCTGTGAGCTACTCTAATTGCAACAAACCTCTGCCATGTTTGACCGTGGTGGTGCGTGAACTCTCTCCATAAACCACTGAGCTGCAGTGCAGGTGCTGGCAATAACATAGACTCAGCTGAGGAAGGTCAGCTGTGAAATGAATTTATGAGTGAGGCTGACAGGCTATCAAACTTCTGTTTTGATTTTGGGAGGAGTGATTTACTTAGGCCATCTATGTGGCATATGTTTATAAACTGTATAACGCGTCTAGTAAGGGTGTGGCTCTGATACTGCTCCACAAAACCAGGAAATTTCCATACTCCAGCCAGAGAGAACAGTCTGGTACTACCAGTGAGGTCAAACTAGATGATCATAGTCATTCCTCATGTCCTTAAAATTTATGAGTAAAAGCAGAGCGGCTCACAGAAGCTACTAGCAACTTAGTGAGGCAAACCTGGTTTTCCTTGCAAACATTTAGGTGAAGCAGTAATAGTTGCTATTGAAAAAAAAAAAAGATTAAATGAGAAGACCTCTTGAAGCTCTTTTCAAAAATGAAGGGATAATAATAATTCTGAGCTACCCAAGGTGTTTGGTAGCTAATTTAGTGCTTTCACTGCACATTCAGGATTCTCCTATAAAGGGCACTGCTGTACACAAGTGCTGAGTACTGCTGTTATTAATAAAGGACCATAATGGTTCTAAATTTAGAGTTACAGCTCAGTGCAGCATTGAAGCTCTTTGCCTAGGTTACAGCCACAAGGGTCTCCAGATAAGCAGTCCCTGTCAGTTACTGCCAATGACATATGTTGGGTAGCACCTGCTGATGTCTCATTATTTTGGTTTGAAGACACCATAGCAGGAGCATTCAGCATGCTAGACCCTGAGAGAAGATGAACATGCTGATAACACAAGCATAAAGCTGCCAAGGGCAGAAAACCTCGAGTGTGTCTCCAAGAAGAGCTTTTGCCAAACCAAAGTCTGAACCCCTTTGAACACCATGACACATGTTGTACTCTGTGTCTTCAATCTTACCTCCAGCAACAAACCCCTACCACCCTATAAAAATATCAAAACTGAAACTTTCTGATGGGTTTTTGCATGCAGCATCTTTAGAAGAGCCATCGTTCCAAAAATGTAGGTGCCAGCTTACTTCTGCCAGCAGTCATGGCTGTTTAGAAATGTAAAGACAGCATTAGGAATTCTCACTACTTTGTAATTACGTTTGTAATCATATAAGTTTGTGATTATTAAGGGCTATTAAATACTTATTAGGCCACACATGATCGTGGCCTGTTTGGTCTTAACTCCATTGTGTGCAGCCATTGGTACTGCTTTGGTGCAGAGAGGCGAGAAAGCCCTTGAGAAACAGCTGCTGCCATCACGTCTGATGTGGCTCCCCTCCTCCACACAAAGAAGGACGTGTCCAGGGAAAGCCTGCCTGCTGGGTATAGTTCTGAACCGCAATTCTGGCCCTGCAGGGGCACGAGACAGAGCTGTGGAATCATAGAATCATAAGGGACTGGAAGGGACCTTGAAAGATCATCTAGTCCAATCCCCCTGCCACAGCAGGATCACCTAGACCAAGTCACACAGAAACACATCCAGGCCAGTCTTAAACGTCTCCAGTGAAGGAGACTCCACAACCCCCCTGGGCAGCCTGTTCCAGTGCTCTGTCACCCTCACTGGGAAGAAGTTCCTTCTCAGATTGATGTGGAACCTCCTATGTTCCAGCTCACACCCATTGCCCCTCATCCTATCACTAGATGACACTGAGAAGAGCCTGGCTCCATCCTCCTGAATATCTCAAGACCTCTTCTAGTTTTATAATCTGCAGATTTACTCTAGAGTAGGTCATATGGATTTGGAAGTCTAGTCAAAGCCATCTTGAAAATATGCTTAGTGCTGCTGGTTTGTCACCAGTGTTCCTTCACCAAGTACTTCCAAGTCATTCTACTTCAGGGGGAATTAAAACATCTTTTTCTTGTGTTTATGAGGAATGTTTTGTTTGACATGAGCTAGACGTAAAACATACTGCAAGTACAGCTGCTCCTGAGAAAAGAGTCAATAGGGCAGCACTTAGTGCTTAAATTATTTCTGTGCTGCATCGAGGTCACAGTATCACAGTATCACAGTATTATCAAGGTTGGAAGAGACCTCATAGATCATCAAGTCCAACCTGTCACCACAGAGCTCAAGGCTAGACCATGGCACCAAGTGCCACGTCCAATCCTGCCTTGAACAGCTCCAGAGTTGGCGACTCCACCACCTCCCTGGGCAGGCCATTCCAGTGGCCAATGACTCTCTCGGTGAAGAACTTTCTCCTCACCTCAAGCCTAAATTTCCCCTGGTCCTTTGTAAGAAGAGATACCTGCCCTTCTACCACCCCATTCATTAGAGGAGAAGAAAGAAAGTGTTGGAATAGTGTCAATAACGTTCCTTCGTAAAGGTTAGACATGCTGTGAACCCACTCACATCCTTTGACAACCCCTACTCTTCTCCAGGACTGAAACATTCGTACTTTGATTTCTGGAATTCGCAGACTGACTTAATAAAATATGAGCAGGCACTTCTGCAGCAAGAGCAACACGCTGCCACAAAAGTGATCTATCACACGGGAGCCTACCTGTACTGGGTCTTTACTCTGCGGGCTCCAGCTGCTGAAATAAAGTGTGAGTCAAGCCTAACCCTGTGCAATCAGAAAATGAGATGGCTGAATTATTTAAGATACCAGACTAAAGGGATACAAATGCAAAAGGGCAGCAAGTAAGATCGATTACAGTGTTGAGGATAGTTGAGAGCTTCTAGTCTCCAGAGGCATTTGTAAACGCTGTGTCTATGAAAGCGGTACACGGTTTGTCCAGGTCAGGCTGCCAAATGAAAACATATATTTATACATCTTCCATGCCAGGCCAAGCTTCATGTCAAACGTGTCTGCAGGAGAGATGAACAAAGTCATGGTGATGGTACTCATCAGCTTGATGGTTACCTCAAAGGCAATTAGTTCATTTTCTGGGTGTTCCCACTTGTGTGCCTCATTTCCAGGCTCATGCAACTGTCTCTGCTGAGGCACCTGGCTGAACTTGTCATCAGTCTGAAGATGCTGGTTTTAATAAAAGGCTTTTCCAAGCCAGGCTGCACTGGAGCAGGTTGCTGATAGGAATTGCAATCCTACAGACAATTTGTACTGGAGGACTGCACCCCATGGAAAGTTCCTGAAGAACTCTAGCCCATGAGAGGGTCTCGCATTGTAGAAGTTCATGGAGGACTGTCTCCCCACCAGAGTGGGGAGGGACCCCCCCTGAGGAGGAAGAAGGGGCAGATACAACATGATGAACTCATGACAACCCCTTTCTCTGAACCCTTGAGCTCCTTGGAGGTAGGAAGTAGAGAGTTTGGGAGTAAAGTTAAGCCCAGGAAGAAGGGAGGTGTAAGAGGAAGGTGTTTAAAGATTTTATTTTTATTTCTCATTATCCTACTCTGATTTGAATTGTTAAAAATTAATTAATTTCCCTGAGTAAAGTCTGTTTTGCCCGTGACGGTAACTGGTGGGTGGTCTCTCCCAGTCTTTGTCTTGACATGAGATGAACCTTTTGCTGTGTTTTCTTTCCCCTGTCCAGCTGAGGGAGGAACCACTAGAATGGCTTTGGTAGGCACCAGTGTCCAGCCAGGGTCATTCCACCACAGTACTAGAATAAAATGAATGCCAGTGAAAGGTGGAAAATGATCATACTTTGCTGTGGATCTAGTCCAGGGCCAGTGAAGAGTCCTGCCCAAGATGTGGACTGCCCTGTTCCTTCAGGAACCTAATATTGATTTTCTGCAGACCCTGACCCCTCTCCTGACAACATCGTGATCAACAATCTAATCAGCTCTCTGGTCCGCTTCTTCTCCGTTAGGATGAAGATGGCAAACACCTTTGAGATGACTACAAAAGCTCAGCTGTCCATGTAGAGCAAATAAGTTTTGTCTGTTTGATGACCCTTCAGAGGTCGGCCGCAGCAGCCCTGAAGAAGTCAGGAGTGCCTTTGCATTTAATAACAGAAGTAGCCCTTGTCTTCCTCTCATGCTGTTTATGCACAGGCATGCTCTGCTTCCTGAGGGTCCCTGAGTTGCAAAATCATAGGGAATGTCCGAAGGAAGGCTGAGAGCCCTGTACATTATGGAGAAGACAAATTCTTAGAGAGGGAGTCACCGAATCACACAGTGGTAGGGGTTAGAAGGGATCTCTAGTGCAAACCTCCTGCCAGAGGAGGTTCACCTACAGCAGGATGCAGTGTTGTGGTGGTTGGAGGCCATCTCGGACTTTTCCTAGGAGACACTGTCAACTGACAGAACTAGAGACTTCGATTGTCCAGGTCTTTGCAACTTCAACAGCAGAATAGGCGACAGCAGTGTCAGACTGTTGTTATCTCTGTTCACCAGCAGTAAAGGAGAATGGAAAAGCCCTTTCCAAGGTGCTTTATAGCCCATGGCTGATATCGGGGGTGTGGTGGGGTTTGGGAATCATAGAATCATTAGGGATGGGAAGGGACCTCGAAAGATCATCTAGTCCAATCCCCCTGCTGAAGTTGGTTATGCTCTGCATTTTGAAGAGGAAGCTCCTTTGGTGGTTAGAAATCCATAGTTTTACTAGCTTCTCTTGGATCTTGAGTCTTACCTGTCCTGACCTAGTCCTTCTGTTGTTTTCTCTTTGTCCTGTTTTTACATCAGGTGACAGTCTTCTCCTTGGTGCCTGGGGGCCGGAGCTGGAAGAGTCTGAGGTTAGTGAAGGTGATTCCTGAAAGCTTTCCTTTAAATGTTTCTTGTGCTGCTAAACCACTGGCAGGTTTGATGCTGAATGCTAAACTTGAGCTGGGAAGGGGAAGACCATTTACTAGTGACACCACCTAATTTATTGTTGCTGAAGTCCATATTTATCCTATTAATAAAGAGTTGGGCATTAACATTTTCTGTAAATGAGGAGAATTTATTGAGAGAAAAAAAAAAGAAGCTGAAGAAAACAGATTGCTCCAGAGAACCAAGAAATAGATCACTGCAAACACACATGAAGAGCGCAATTTATAAAGCACTTTTAATTAAAAGTTTCTAACTTGAATTATTTCATCTGGTTGCAAAAGGCTGGGGTATTTGAGTAAGCCAAACCTCTCAGTTGATCTTTTGGCCCCTTTTAAGAGAAAATAACTGTTAATGTTTATATCTGTCTGCTTGTCATTAAGAAACTATTTATCTTTTACCGAAGTGTTTGGGGGCTGCGCTCCTGTTTAGTAGCATTTCCCTGAATTCATTTCCAGCTACCAAGGCCTTTTAACACTGGTAATTGCTTTTCTTTAAAGGACTGATGAATAATCTCCATACGTGCAGCATCAAGCTTTTTATAACAGGTTGAGTAACGGTTCCCCGGCTTGGGAACATGGATGCGTCCTGTCTCCCTTCTCAAATGGATGCTGTACACTGCATACACTACACACCATACTACAGGTGTAAGTACACACATAGAAAAATGTACCTGATAGAACAAGGTGTGTGGTGCCTTTGGGTTGTTGTTTGCTTTGAGCATATTAGTGAAGAGACTTGTCTCACCTTTGTCCCACAAACCCTCTGGTTTCACATAAGGTCTTCTTGCAGAGACTGAGGCAGAACTGCCTTCCAAGCTTTTGAAAGCGCTGAGGAACTGCAGAGGAGGTTACATGCGGATTGTAAAGTTAAGAGTGTTAAACCTTACGGTCTACTCTGCTGCCAACAACAGGTATCTGCCTGAGGTGGAGCCATGGACTGCTTTGGGAATCCATCTCCTCCTGTTTTATTTTAAGGTTCACTATCACCAACTTGTGAAAGTCCGGAGCCTGAAATAGGAAATTGCCTTGATATTGCTTGAGACGTAAAACTTGAGTGGGAAGTAGAGGGGGATTGTACTGACGCAGAGATTGACTTACTCATCCGGCCTTTTTTCATGTACGTGAGCTGTGTAGTCTCCCACTATGGTTCTTCCTAAGTAAACCAGACCTGTTCCATTGATTTTGGGGTAGAAGTGGTGCACCTTGTAGTCAGTATGATTAGGAGGTGGTAGGTAAGGCATGAAATGTGTGCTACGTCTCCCTAACATTCTCTCTTCCTGAATCCCAGCAGATCTAGATTCTTATTCCCTGATCAGCTTAATTTTTGGAGTAGGAGCTGTGAGATCGGAACCAGGGGAAAACATTTCCCTCCCGGTGTTTAAAAGAGCATAATGCTTTTGCCTATCACAGTGCTGCATTTAGATTTGTCCTGGTGACTCTTCTTCAAAGGCTGAAGAGCAAAGGGACATCTTCTCCTTAAAGACCAGCGATAGGACATGAGGAAATGGAAACAAATTGCACCGGGGGATGTTCAGATTGGATCCTAGGAAAAACTTCTCCCCAGAAAGAGTGAGGAGGCTTTGAAACAGGCTGCCCACGGAGGGAATGGAGGCACTGTCCCTGGAGAGGTTCTAAGAACAGGTAGACAGAGTGTTTCAGAAGATGGTTTAGTATTTAGGGGTTGTAGGGCAGATGATTGGACTTGATGATCTTGAAGGTCTTCCAACTTTGATGATTCTATAATTCGAAGTCTGTCCTTGGGGTGTCGTTCTCTGCTCCCACAGAAGCCAAGTTGACTCACGACAATTTTTTTAGAAACTGAGCAGAAGGTATCCTTAACCTTTAAAAATTGCTAATAAATTAAGTCATTATAAAAATAAAGGCCTGTATCAGGGGTAAGAGAAAAGGATGCCAGCCTTTGCTCATACCTTCAGATTGGTCCTCTGTTGATGCATATTAGCAGCTGTACTTGGCCACAAGAGGTTGAAGGGAGCTATATAAACCAAAAAGAGAAGAGGACTCTTGAGAATCTTTTTTCCTGAAGTTTAGAAGTGAGAAAACTAATTTTCTAACCTTCATATCAAAAGCCCTCTGTGCAGATGCTGTGAGTTTGCTGTTTAGCTCTCAGGAAATGCTGAAGTTTGCAGCTTCTTTCTGAGACACTAAACCCAGGACCTCTCCAAATTATTTTGTTGGTGTTGTGTTTCTGTTTTAATTGCAAACAACAAAGTTTATTTTCCATCTCTTCTAGGACCTTAGTGTTTCCCACAGTCAGGTTTCAACGTGCCAGTTGGCCCTCCTCTTGGTGTTACCAGTAGCTCTGCTTGAGTGATCTTGCAGCTTAAAAAGCTGGCAAAGGTGTAATTTCATTTGATATTGCAAGAGTTTCTGTATTTTTTTTCTCTGTGTAAGTTTTGGGAGCCAGGGAGCATTTTACGCTCAGCGATTTCCCTCCTACATCATCATTTTCCACTCTCAAGTGAGCAAAGAAAGCGCTAGGAAGTGGACTCGGTCCTTTTTGTAGAGCTGATAATGTGTTGCCCTTTGCAGGGCCATTATGTTCAAGTACAGGATCCAGCACTTTGCGAAGGAGACTGCCAGCACTTATCTCTGAATGGCTTATTCCGAGCTCCAGCCAAATATTGATACCGTTCTTCTGGCTTTTGTAAAGACACCACAGGCTTGGCTACACTCGTGGGAGATACGATCGAAGTGAGGCTACACCCAGATGTTCTTCCTGCCAAGACTGCTGTTGCAGTTTGAGAACTGCTAGAACCTGTAGAAGTGCTTTCATGAGGAAGAAAAGTTGTATTGTGTTCTGGGAGACCTGTCCCTAGTTGCACAGGTCACGGGGCCCCCCCCCCCCANCGTTGCACAGGTCACGGGCCCCCCCCCCCCCAGAAGGGTCTGTCCTGTGACCTGCCCCTGAAAGGCGGGCTGGGGGAGCCTATAAAAACCGGGGCAGGGTCTTTGTTTGTCTCTTTTCGGGCCTCTTTTCGCGGGCTGTGGCCCTGAAGGGAGCGCCTCCCCACCGCCCTGGGAACGGGCGGTGGAGGGGGGTGAGGACCGCGGCCCCACCGAGCCAGCCGCAGCCCCCCCGAGCCAGCTGCGGCTCCTGCCTGACCCCACCGCCGGCGGGCACCTGCTGCCGCGGGGTCTGGAAGCGACCCTGGCCGCGGGTGCGGAGACTCAAAGCAGTCCTACCGCATCGCGGCTTTGCCGCTGCCGCTGCACCGCGGTCCTAGACCTAAGAAGTAATGGCCCCAGACCAGAGAAAAAGCCGTGGACCGACACAGCTTCCGCCATCGCAACGGCGTGGTGCCGCCGCTGCTCACCGCCACACCACGCCCGGACTGGAGAANCTGATCAGTCAGGCCATCCCTATGCGTTGAGCTGGAGAAGCCACGCTGAAACGCATGCGGCTGCACCGAGGGATGCAGACTGTGGGCACTGAGAGACTCAGACCATCCCGAGAGCATTGAGGATGCATGTCTGCTGCACTGAGGGATGCAGGTGTGGGCGCTGAGAAACTCAGGCCATCCCGGACTGACATTCTTTCCTTTCCAGGTCTCTAAACTAGAAGAAGATCCAAGGTCCAAACTGGAGTGGTTTCCCATTCTATTTTCTCAGGTTCTGTGAGGGCATTGATGACACAGTTTGTATGCACCGAGTTGCATAATCTTTTCTGTGTATAGTTAGTGTTAACAAACCTTTCTGGAGTTTCCCTAAGCCATCAGTTGTCTGGTGAATTTTATCCGAGATGCCATTGAGACCTCACTGCTTTGCCTTCCTTTCTTTGATATTGAATTGTGGTCCTGAACCCACCACAACTGCTTACGCATGTTTCAAACCTCCCCAGGCCATTGTACTATAGCTTCAGAGTACTTTGATTTTCAGATGACAACGTGTGACGTGGGGAAGGTTTTTTCGGCTTTTTGTGCCAAAGATGCGTGTGTTGGGGGGTTTATGCCTCATTCTGCCCACTACGGTGGTGCCCCACATTCATTGGAAAGAGGGGCAGGTGGATCAGGAAGCTTTTAAGGATATTGTAAGGCCATGAAGAAGGAGAATTAGAGATGCAAAAGCTCAGTTAGAACTTAATCCAACCAAATCTGTTAAATATAATAAAAAGTGCTTTTATAAACACTTCAGCAGCAAAAGGAGGGCCAGGGAAAATATCCACTCCTCACTGGGTGAAGCAGGGAACATAGTAATTGAATACAGGGAAAAAGCTGTCGTACTTAACACCTCCTTTGCTGCAGTCTTTGACAAAAAGCTTGGCCATCCTCAGCGTAACTGGGCTCCTGAGTTGGTAGACACGGATGAGGAGCTGAGCATGCCTCCTGTAATCCAGGAGGAAGTAGTTAGTGACCTGCTGTGCCCCTTAGATCCTAACAAGTCTATGGGTCTGGATGGGATTCATCCCAGGGTGCTTAAGGACTTGGCACAAGAGCTGGCTAAGCCACTCTCCATCATTTATCACTGGTCCTGGATAACTGACATGACTGGAGGTTGGCCAGTGTGGTGCCCATCCACAAGAAGGGCCAGAAGGAGGATCTGGGGAACTATAGGCCTGTCAGCCTGACCTCAGAGCCTGGCCAGGCTAACGAGCAGATCATCCTGAGTGCCATGGAGCGGGAGGTACAAGGCAACTAGGGCACGAGCACAGCCAGTATGGGTTGAGGAGAGGAAGGACCTGCCTAACCAATCTGATCTCATTCTATGACTGGATGATCCACCAAGTGGGTGACGGGAAGGCTGTGGATGCGGTCTACCTAGATGCCATCAGAGCCTTCAACACAGCCTTCCACAGCATCGTCCTGGAAAGGCTGGCAGCCCATGGCTTGCATGGGTGCACCCTCTGCTGGGTTAAAACCTGGCTGGACGACCGGACACAGAGAGTGGCTGTGAATGGTGCCCCGTCCAGTGACCAGTGTTGTGCCCCAGGGATCAGTACAGGTTCCAGTTCTATTCAACATCTTTACTGATGACCTGGATGAGGGGATCTAATCTATCCTTAGCAAATTTGCAGATAACACCAAGGTGGGGGACTGTTGATCTGCTGGAGGGTAGGGAGGCGATGTGGAGAGATCTCGACAGGCTGGGATGGGGTTTAAGGACACCAAGTGCAGAGTCCTACACTTTGGCCACAATAACCCCCTGCAGCTACAGACTGGGGGATGAGTGGCTGGAGAGCAGCCTGGCAGAGAGGGACCTGGCAGTACTGGTTGACAAATGGCTGAACAGGAGCCAGAAGGGTGCCCAGGTGGCACAAAGAGCCAATGACATTCTGGCTTGTATAAGGAATAGAGTTGCCAGCAGGACTAGGGACATAATTCTCTCTCTGTACTGAGCACTGGTGAGGCCTCTGCTTGAGTTCTGGGGACAGTTCCAGGCCCTTCACTTCAAGAAAGAGATTGTGAGGCTGGAGTGGGTCAAGAGGAGCAACAAGGCTGGGGAAGGGACTGGAAGGAAAGTCTGATGAGACTGAGGAAGCTGGAGGAGTTTAGCCTGGACAAGAGGAGATTCAGGGGGGACCTTCTCCCTCTCTATAACTACCTGAAGGGGGTTGTAGACAGATGGGGGTCAGGCTCTTCTCCCAGGCTACGAGCGCCTTCTCCCAGGATGAGAGGGCAGGGCCTGACACTGCCAGGGGAGGGTTAGGTTGGCTGTTAGGAAGCCCTTCCTTCCAGAAAGGGCAATCAGCCCCTAGAATGGACTACCCAGGGCAGTGGTGGAGTGCCATGGTCTAGGTTGTGGTGATGTTAGGTGATAGACT
This sequence comes from Rhinopomastus cyanomelas, assembly GCA_013400115.1. NCBI lineage: Eukaryota > Metazoa > Chordata > Aves > Bucerotiformes > Rhinopomastidae > Rhinopomastus > Rhinopomastus cyanomelas. The sequence continues at coordinate 21,163 of VXBP01009298.1, read as the reverse complement.
GGACTTGTTGATCTCAGAGGTCTTCTCCAGCCTCAATAATTCTGTAATTCAGGGCAAGATGTCTAGTTTATCAGTCCCAAACAGCAGAGACACGTCCGTCCTGATGCCAAAAGACAATTTATGATCGGAATTGCAAAGAGTTCTCTTGGTGCACAGACAGCATGATGCTGTTTTTCCCCCATGGAGATGAGAGTTCTCTCTGCTGCTATTTCACTAGTCTCTGGAGATGGGCAGCTGCCAGGAGGTGGTGCTGATGCACTCCTCTTGCTCAGGAGCTGTGCTTGAGCATCCTGGACTGCGAGTTCGGGGTTTTGGCAGCTGTGCGCGAGATGATGCTTTTCATTTACATTTTTTATGTCACTTAAATCGCGTGTCACTGAAGCTTCCAGCAAATTCCAGGACGACTCCTGCTGTACCGACTGCTGTGAGGGAGAGAGCAACTTTGGTCTGTTATTTCCACCTAAAATGCATTGCACAGCTTTCTGGGTTCCTCGCCTGCAGTAGGGCAGTCTGGATACCTACAAACTGCCTCAAAGAATCCTTAGTGGTTAAACAAATCGGGCCATAAATAACTGCAAATGTGAGCTGCTCCTTTTGTAAACACAGATTATTTGGGAGAGGGGTTCGGAGTGATGTTTGCATTGTGTGGGAGAGGTGGTGATATTGCCTTCCTTCCTCTGTGTGCTGGCACGTTTCCATAGGGTCTGGGGTGTCTGTGGAGCTCATTTCACCCAGCAAAGTAGTCATAGCTTCAAGCTGATGTAATGAGGACCACCCTGGTCGTTCAGTCACCCTCAACAGTTAAGGCACACACCTATTACAGACTTGTCCTGGAAGGGTTGAAGCCCATTTTCTCTACAGACATCTCACAGTCACTTGGCCCTCATCCGGCTGCTACTCTAGGCTCACACAATCTGTTCCAACTGCTGAGTTTGCTGCTGTGGTTTCAGACAATATCCGCCTCACCTTGGACTTGTGGGCTCTTGAAGCTCTTTTTGTTCATGTTCTGCACACTCATCACAGCCCAGAGCACCAGGCTTCTTCCCCTGCAGCTCCCCCAGGCTCCTGCTTGCCTCGCTGCCCTTCACATCTCTGCTGCTGTTCAGCTGCCCTTGTCCTGTTTCCTACCCTTTTCTCTCTCTGATAGCTAGTACACCTGTATAAATAACCCCAACTTCTTGTGGAGCTTATTCTACAGCAATGTGGCCAAACCCTACAGCTGGACTGGCAGGCACAAGCTGAGGAGAACTAATTCTGAGGAGCCTGTGACTGCCTCTTTAGGCAAGCTCTTTGGCAGCTCTTTGGGTTCTTCTTAGATGACCCTTGAGCAGATCCACCTTGCAGTGCTTGGTGTACAGTTAATACAGTTAATACAGTTTGCCCTGTGTTATTCTGGCTGTTGTTTAATATCTGAGACACAAGAGTTACTCATTGCAGCGTGTTCTCTTGAGCATCTTTTCCTGCATGCAGAACTCATCTGGCTGAAGGTCTGCTCACAGTCATGCTCTGAGGCTTGTGTCTTCCAAATGGCATCGCCAGTGATGAATGTACCATGTAAATAAGTTAAAAACGCGTTGAACTTTGTTGCTGCACTGCCTGTGAATGCTTGACAGGCTAAGAAATATTCAGCAAGCCTGTGTTATAAAACTCTTGTGAGCATGAAAATGAAAACTCTGTTAAGCCACTGGGAAAAACCCTTGACTTGACCCCAGAAGGACCAATAAATCTGTGTATCACATAGATCGCCTCTCTGGACACTGATGCTCAGATTCACTGCTTCCAAGTGCTTCAGAATTTCACACATAGCTTTTTCTTTCACAGAAAGGTCTGTCTCAGCATGGCTTTGTGACATTTACTCCCTCCCTGTGTTGCATGTCCATGCTAAAAGTTAACTGTGAATTCAGTCTTGGAGCTAGGTTTAGCTTGCATGAGGACGCTTGGGGCTCTGCAAGGAACCTGACGGCATTTCCTGAGGTTTAGTTCTCTTTCAAAGGGCCTTATTTAAAACACTAGACTGTAAGACAGTCTTGAGCAGGGAGCCTCATAACCTGTCAGGTTTCTGCACGAATGGAAAAGAGCTGGTCCTCTGATTGGTTTCCTGCACAGATCTCTGGGGAGATAATTGCAGCGAAGGAAACAGCAAAGAACGTGCTGTAAAATCATCTCTTTCTGCAACGTTTGCTCTGCACGGCGGATTAAAAGACTGTGGTCAGGATCAATTAAGATGTGAACATACGATTGTGAGGTAGGAGAGGGGCAGAACTGATGTGACTCATGTTCTGCTTGAGGCTAGAAGCATGCACAGCACCCTCTGGACTTCTGTTGCAATGACCAAGCAGATAACTTCGTGGTTTTGATTTTAGTTAAAGAAAAATCCTATTATAAAATAATAAAATTATCAAGGCTGGAAAAGACCTTCAAGATCATCAGGTCCTGCTGTTCTCCCTACAACCCCAGGCCACTAAACCATCTCCTGAAACACCATGTCTACCTGTTCTTAGAACTCCTCCAGGGACAGTGCCTCCACCCCCTCCCTGTGCAGCCTCTTCCAAGGCCTCCCCACTCCTTCTGGGAAGGAAGTTTTCCTAATACCCCGTCTGAACTTTAGCTTGAACTGGTGATTACCCACCCGTCCCTGCGCCAGTTCCCTTTCTCCAATAGCACTCAAGACTTTTTCATAAAGGCAGTTTTAGATGAGATTTGGTTGAGTGAGTGCAAATAGCTTCATTCCCTTTGGGTCTGACTCACTGATGAACTCACATATTGCCAAATAGTTGTATCAGGAAATATTTTGGTTAGAACAGACTTACTTCCTCTTGTTACAGATCATCACCAGACCAAGTTATCTTCTCAGGTCATCTCTGACCCTACCTGACTTGCTGCAAGAACTCACTTGTATCTTAGCATCACCCTAAAAGAAGTGTTTCCAAGCATCTTTCTTACTGAGAAATGGCAAAGCTTTGGTTCTTACCTCTTGCTGCATTGTGCTTGTGATGGTCCTACCTGAAACATGTCTCCCATTGCTTAGGGTCAGACTGGAGTTTGGAGCACGACAGGAACACGAAACAGGATTTCTCTGGGACTCGTAATTGATGCTGGGGTTTACTTTCTGCTGATAGACCAGAAGACACTAGTCTAATATACCTCAGGAGAATGTTTAGATAGTAGGAAAGTCTTCCTTAGCTCACTCTCACCATACTGGTCCAGCGCTGCTGCAGGGGCAGAGGGAACATGTTGCATAGGTGCAGCTCATCCTGCAGTCTGACAAACTGGGCTTTCTGCACTCACAGCCTCAGCCTGCACACCAACAGTGGTTGTGTGGGATGCCCCACTCCATCTTGGAGGAGGAAATTAGGTGTCTCACAGAGCTGTCCTATGTGCCCCCTGAGCACCTTCTGGTTCTGCATGACAGTGATTCCATTACACAGTGAGCCAGGAAAAAGTAAAGCTCCATAAATACATCCCCTGTGACCCTGGAAATGTCAGTTTTGCAGAACCTCTTCCCCGTGTTTCTCATTCTGGGCACACTGTGCTGTTCATTACAGCGTGTCAGCGTGACAGTGGCATTATTCTCTTATTTACACTTCTTCCTTTCTCTTCAGCAGTGAAAATGAAAAGGAAATCTTTGCCATTAAAGAGAATAATGACAAAACTCACCTCCTGCAAGGTCTGTGCTCATATATATCTTTTTTTTTCTGAATTCTCATCTCTGAACAGATGGGATGGAAGAACGGAGGACAACTCCGGGAACGTAGCACTGCAAAAGAGAAATACCTCGGGAGAGAGTACAGTGATAGGCCACTTCATCTGGAAAACGCTGAGAGAAAGCTGGTGTCCTGCTTCCCCCCTCTCCTTGCCTTGGTCTTCAAAAATATCTGCAGTGTAATTAAAAATTTCTGGGAAGAAGCTAAAGAAAGGTCGATTAAAATGACAGGAAGCAAGGGGAGCTGGTGCAGATCTGTACCCATCACACTCAATCCACAGTAACAATGTCGTGTGTGTTCCCATCAGTGGGTGCATCCCGCAGTGGAGCCACACATCAAAGGGCTGTTAGCATCACACCAAGGCTGATCTCCATCGGTAAGAGCCTGGGGTGGTCTCTCACAGTTTGTTAAGTCAGAGCAGCACCTAATGCTGAGCTGTGCCAGCAGGGCCGTGTTTCATTGCCTTTTCTGAGCAGTTCTGTATTAAAACTCCTTCATGAATTTCCAGATTGTGAGCACAGTGCACAGGGAAGGGCATATTTGGAACCCACCTGGGCTTTCAGAAATGGGGAATGGCTTCAGTGTGACTCCGTTACCTGCAAGAGCCTCCCCATTCCTCTGTCCTTCACTGCTTAGTGAACTGTAGTGACTGCTCAGTCCCTCCCCGAGTGTGACGGCTTCTGAGGAACGAAGCAAGAGGGGTAGAGGGCAGTGCGCCTCTCCGGCACGATGCCTTTGCTCTAATGACTGGGGCAGCCACACAGCGTTTAATGTTGCTGACTATAAAGGATGAAACTAATCCCATTTGCATACTTCTCTCAGGAAGGGTTTCTCATTAGTGAGGTTCACCCTCTTTGTACTCTACAACTCACTACTGCTTCTGAAACAACCCTGCTGGGCTGATGGGAAGCAATTTAGATGGGCTCAGAAATGGTTCAGTAAGATGAAAATTTCCAGTGGGTAATTACTGGGCCAATATTTCATAGGTCTGACTGCTTGCTATAATTAACATACCTTAGCTGACTCTGCCTGCAGCCAGCACAGAGCCCATTAAGGAGCAAACTACCAAAAGAAGTAGTAAATACTCAGAGGTAACTTCATCCAAAGACAGGCTGCCTTCACGTGATATGGCTTGCAGGTTCTGCGTTCTGGCTGGATGAAAGGGCACTAAGCTGGACTGGAGAAAGGTGTGGCAGGCGGGTGTGACTGTGATCTGGGAGCTGAATGCTCCTCACAGAGGAGAATGAGATCCACACCCTCATTCTCCTGATGGTAATGGGTGTGGGAGGCAATCTGAGGGTAGCATGGGGAGGAACACCCAAAACAAATGCTGGTACTGGCACAGGAGCAGAAGGTGCTAAGTTTTGGAGCAGTTCATAACCATTACAGTCACAGAGCTGCACAGCAGGGTCCTGGACAGCTGCATGTGCCTGCAGACGCCAGGGCATCTATGGAAGGATGGCAAGAAGAGTGTACAAGGACTGTTGCATGCAAACTGTGTATGGCAGAGAGAGGGAGAGCAAACAAAAGGATTTAGTTAGTCTCCCTTGTGGAGAGGGAAGTTTGCTGTCAGCTTCTCCACGGAAAGCTCAGAGTCTGCAGTTGTTGGTGCAATGATTTTGTTACAGCACGCTCAGGCACATGGTGCTGATGGTCCCGGTGTGCAGAGGTTGCACACCTTACAAGTGAATTTGCTGAGACTTTCCTAGTAAGCAGTGCATCCTGTATCCTCAGCACATTTCATACATCATGGCTGGCTTCCCTGGGGCAAAATATTTCTGTTTCAGCTGCACTATCCAGCAAATACCTGATCCTCTATGTGATCAGCACCATCTTTACAGAAGAGCAAACAGCTGCATGTTAACCAGACACTGCAGATGTTGAACACGCTTGGGAAAAGGCAAGTAGTCCTTCAGAATTAGCCTTGTAGAATCTTCCATAAATACTGTAAAAGAATGCCAAATGTGAAGGACACAGCTTTGTGCAGTCCTCTCCACTCATTTGTGTTTGTTCTGCTCACGACTCGCAGAGGTTTGGGCAATCTGTGCACACGTAGAAGCACATTTTGTACTCTTTGTCCTAAACTCCTGCAGAACCACTCTGCTGGATGTTGAGCATGAATGTACAGATGTTTTAGAGAAATACACCCCTAAATATAAGGGTAGATAATCTGCATGTTTCTGTGTGTAAGGTTGTCAAAGGATGAGAAACGAAAGTAGATGCACTGTTTGCTGTGCTGGAACAGGTCGCCTAGAGAGAGAGTAGAGGCCCCATCCCTGGAGACATTCAGGGTCAGGCTTGATGGGACTCTGGGCAATCTGTTCTACTTAGAGATGTCCTTGCTTGTTGTAGGGGAGTTGGACTACATGACCTTTGGAGGTCCCTTCCAACCCAACACAGTCTGTGATTCTATGATTTTCATAGCTACCTTAAAAGTGCTGCCACTTCTTTGACTTGGTGGAAGACTTTGCTGAGGAGCTAGATAGGCATCACCAGAAGTTTGGTGGTGACTTTACTGTATGTGAGAGATTATCTCCTGGCTTGCAGTATCTGACCTCAGCAGTCATTGGAGGATAAACAATTTCCCTGCTTTCTTCATAGCCCTGCCAACTTCTGTCTTGCACACAGACGTGAGATAATCTCGTATCACAGCCTTTTTTCCTCCCCCCCCACTACCTCAAACATTCTTCCTGTGATTAGAGATGTGCCTGAGAGCCTTAGCTCTAATTTCCCTAGAAACACACCATGATGTTTTCTTCTCACACAGTAACACATCTGCATTACAGAGAATGTGTATTTACATATAAGTAACATATGACTTGAGTATATATAATACCTGTGTGTGATTTTGCATGCACAGTATATATACAGGTGTGACCTAGCCGTATGCACGCGGTCTCATATTGTGTGCATACTCAGCACCATTTTCCAAAGACTAGACACATCTAATTTGAACAGAAAAATCTAGGAATGTTTTTTATCTGGGTGGTACAAAGCCTGTTTCTGTTCTGTGCTACGTGATGTTGGCAGGGATGATTTCATGGCACTGTAGAGGCACGTGTGTTGAGATGCCTCGCACGAACGTGTTTACGTTCTCTAAGCCGTGATATCTGAGCACACTGTATGTGTGTGTGATGTAATTCTGCAATGCAGGAGAATATTAAATTTATATCTACTTTTAAACTACCCCCCCACCCCCAGATATCAGGCTGGTTTGAAATCTGAGGCACTGCGTGTGCTCTTTCTGCAACACGGCTACTCTAGAAGAGAGGGCTGGTGTTTAAAAATCTGTAAGAAGAAGCTTCAGCAGCTGCACTACCAGCCAGTGAATGTGGCATTCCCCTGCTGCTCCTTTCAGCCACAGAAGACTGCAGTTCAATAGCAGTCAAATCGTTTGCCTCTCAGAGCTGTCAGGCAGCAGCCCCAGAGGTCCTTTCAAAGCAGGGTTTTCAGAGTTCTTTCTAAGCCATAGGAGATGCAGGTGCTCTTCTACTTCACAAAGACAAGGAAAACTGCAGCGACACAGAATTGTGAGAGGAATGGCTCCCGAAGAAGCTCAGGATAGCAGAGAAATGGGGACAAAACCCTGCAGTTACATTACTGTGCAGTAACACAGGTAATGTGGCAGTTGTGGTGACTCTCGCCCTTTCTCTACCCTAGCAGGGTTGCTGGCCATCCTCAGCCCTTCCAGGAACAGAGAGTGTTGAAACCCTTTCCTGCCATCTCTGCCTGTGTACGTATTTCTCAGTGTCCTGCTGTCTTGCCCAAGGACACCACTGGCCATTCTTCAAGAGACATGAATAAGACTTCTCCCATTGTCACAAGGGACCTCTAAGCAAGATGCTGGTCTGAGTGCTGTGACCACGTATTCAGATCGGAATGGTCTAACTGAATTTACCTCCCTTCTGTTTTCTACAGGTTAAATTCCTGTTACTAATGAAACGAGCTTTCCTGCCAGCTGGACCGAACCTTCAGTTTGTGCTCTAGTTACTTAAATAAGAGGTTAGAATGGTTATCTGATAGAAAATGAGGTATTTCCCACTGTCTGGGAATATGGCCAGTTGTTACTTAGGGCCCAGTCCAGCAAAGCAGGAGCCCTTGCTACCCTGCTGGGAAAGGAAAAGTAGCACTACTGTGTCTTAGATGCATCAGGAGAAGTGTGGCCAGCAGAGCCAGAGAGGTGGTTCTACCCCTTCACTCTGCTCTTGTGAGAACCCACGTCAAGTACTGTATTCAGTTCTGGTGTCCACAACGTAAAAAGGACCTAGAACTGTTGGAGCAAGCACAGAGGAGGCCACAGAGATAATCCAAGGGCTGGAGCACCTTTGCTAAGCAGATAGGCTGAGGGAGCTGGGGCTGTTCAGCCTAGGGATGAGAAGACTCCAGGGGGACCTTAGAGCTATCTTCCAGTGCCTGAAGGGAACCTACAGGAAAGCTGGAGAGGCTGAGGGAGCTGGGGCTGTTCAGCCTAGGGATGAGAAGACTCCAGGGGGACCTTAGAGCTATCTTCCAGTGCCTGAAGGGAACCTACAGGAAAGCTGGAGAGGAACTTTTCCCAAGGGAATGTAGTGGTAGGACAAGGAGAAATGGTTTTACACTGAGGGAAAGTAGTTTTAGACTAGAAGTTCTTTAGTACAAGGGTGAAGAGATTGTCTTTGGCTGCCCACTCCCACTCTCCTGAGGTGTTCAAGGCCAGGCTGGATGAGATTCTGAGCAACCAAGTCTAGATGAGAGGTGTCACTGCCCATAGCAGGGAGGTTGGAGTAGATGATCTCTAAGGTCTTTTCCATTGTGACCCAGTCTGTGATTCTGTGATTACAGTGTTTGCATGTGGAAAGCTGTATGTGCTCCTAAATGACCTGCCTGAGTAGCTGTCTCATGGGTGTCACGGGAAAGTGGGTGAAACAGTCTGCTTTTGCCGAGTTATGTTCCATTTTGTGCAAGGGTAAAAGACTGCAGGATGCAGAGCAGTGTGTGTGGAGCCAGAGCCATTTTGTTTTGTTTTGCAGAATACTTTCTGTGTTTGAGCAGTGAGCCAAGCTGCTCTAGCATTTGCATAAAATCTGCAGAGAGTACCCTTCTGTGAGTCACGCTTGTGTTTCAGCGTGATTTCAAATCTCCACCAAATGGTTGAATGACTTGTACCGTCCATTAGGTGAGCTGAAGTAGGGGATGATCAATAAAACATGACATTCTGTAAGTGCTGCATGCTCAGAGCGTGTAAGGACAGAGCAGAGAGGAAGTGGCTCTGATGAAGAACTATTCTTATGATGAGAGTTTTCTAGTTCCTTCCTTTCCTGATTCCTTTGTTCTCCACCCAAGAGCTGGATACAGCGCGGGGAAGCATTTATGGTTGCTTCTTTTTTGGTTTAGCTCATAGCATTTGGTTTAGCTGGGCCAAGCTCAGTGATCCGTCCACCATCCACCTGCACAGCACAAAGCAGCCTAAAGTGTCTCTTTCTGCTGTGCTGAAGGGCTCAGCCACACTGCTCTTAGACAAGAAATGAACCACCCTCAAAGAGATCCATACTTTCTGTCACGCTCTTCCCCCTACCCATCCTAACACCGATAGCAAAAATGCCTGCCCCTGGTTTTCTCAGGGGTTGTTTGCTGCGTGACGGTGCTGTATCTGCTGGGGTTAGATGTGGAAGGCAAAAAGCCTGTCTACAATAGCCTTTTTTATTGCTGCACTGGGCTTGAGTCCTTTACACAGAGGTTTTAAAGATGCACCTCAACTCATTTAATCCACTGTGGGATCACAGATCTCAGAATACAACGTACTGCAGGGTCATTTCTTCAAAAGTCACACCCAACCATGCTTCTGGTTTCCACTGGAATGCAACAGCTGCTTCTGTTTCCAGAGGAAAGGAAAGTGAATACATCTTGGTTTTGGTGTTGTTGTTGTTGTTGTTGTCTTAAACAAAATGAAGGTGGACTTGCACAGCATTTATTCACTATTTTCACCGTGTGTCGGGGATATTGCACAGCCCCTCAGTAAACAGATGCACCCTGATTTCAGTTTCTGTTTTATTCAGCTGCACGTGGTTTGTGGAAGTCACACGGAGCTGTGTGTACAAGAAGGAACCCCCGTAACAGCAGACACAAAAAACCAGATCCATGTGAGGGTAAAGTCTAACACAGAAGCAAAAATAACCGCTCATTGAACGGTCCTTGAGCAGAGGAGCCGTTCCTCGCGCAGCAGTCAGCTGTGTAAGGCTATTTATGCAAAAATCACTTTGTTCAGCCTGACTTCTGCATCGATGGGAAATAATTGATCTTTATAAGTTTTATGAAAAAATCACAGACTGTGAAATTAAAGGAGGTTCTGTTGTTTGGCTTTGCATTGCCATCAACTTCCAGGGGTATCGCAATAGTAGCACTTCTCCTGAGCAAGAACATTTCATAGATAGCTGTTCTTTCCATAATTATGTTCACTTTTGCCCGAAAATATTTAGCACTGTGTTTTTGTTCACTTTGCACCTGGAATTTCTGGAATAAAAGCCACCAACTTTGTGATAAATTGATTCACTTCCAGGAGGAATGATGGCAATATTTCATCAGCATCCTACCTGAGTTGCAAGGCTCTTTTTTGAGAACAGCGTTAGATAACTCAAGCATTGGGGAGCTCTGAATCTTGTGCCTAGGAGCTACCTGCCTGACAGGCTACATGTGTGTGTTCTTAGGAATTTGGGGCTGTGATAAATGGGAAAACATTTTTCTTGTTCCTGTAATTTGGGAGCAAATGGACCAGGAAAGAGGAATGGCTAGATTCGCTGGCCAACACGGGTGTGAGCATTTGTTCAGCTACTGGAACAGGCTGTCCAGGGAGGTGGTGGAGTCACCATCCCTGAGGGTGTTAAAAGAACTGTGGAGATGTGGTACTAGGGAGCATGGTTTAGTGGTTGAATTCACTGTTGGCCTCGATGGTCTTGGAGGTCTTTTCCAACCAACCTTAAAGATTCTATGGTTTTGCACAAACGCACTCCAGCAGTGAATCTCTTTCCTTTGTGAGCTAGGAAGGAACAGTGGTCTCCTGAACCACAGCATCAACCCAATGGCATTCATGGCAGTACAACTGCATCCTTGTGACAAAGTGAAGGCACTGGTTGTTACTCTACTAGGGATAGTAATGAAGGTGCTGACAGTAGCCTACTACTACCTGTATTTTTAGTGAATATACCAGTTTCCTCACCCTCTTTTGCATCTTGGTTATGAATTAGCTGCTCAAGAACATAGTCTTTTTTTAGTATGCTTTTTGTAGGAAGGGCTATAAAGAGTAGTCCGTGCACACCCACCCCTTCTTTCATCCAGCTGTTTATTTCTGAACAAGTGTCAAACACTTCTGCATATTTTTCCAAGCTGGTTAATGCTTTGAAACAGGAAAGGCAGGCGGAGAGCTGGGAGCCAGCCTGGCGATGGCTTTAGCTGTGTATTATGTACCTTAATGTGTATTAAGGATGAATAGACCTAGAGAGGGAGATGGAAATTAGTCCCAAGGCCCATGTACTTTCATGGACATGAAAAATAAATTGCTTAACCTTTTAGCAGAGCCTCGTGTGCTGCACTGGCTTGCCTTAAACCCCAACTGCAGCTGAAGGAGCCCTTCCTACAGTTTGAGCCTGCTAAGTTTTCAATGGCTGTGCACAAAAGCTTGCAGTGGTTTCGGTCTTATCCTCCTCTGTGATATCCCAGTTCTCTCTGGGTGAGCTGCTGGTTCATCTTTAGCCCTCTCTGTAGAGATGGGGAGGCCAGAGTTGAGTAGTCTAGGGAGAGGATTTGCTGTGCAGCTTAAAGGGAGCAGCCTGGGGTCAGACATCCTGCAAATGGATCTTGAGGGTGCTGCATGCAGTTATGAATTATTGACTTGGCACGGGACAAACTACACGTCACGTAGCAAATAGACCAGAATGGAAATAGCTGTCTCCTTCCCCCCCACTTTCTCTCTCATTCCTATCACAATCTAACATGGAGTTCCCACTGCAGGCAAAATTACTGCAGAAGGACTATTTAACCCTGTGAGGGTTTTGTGTAGGCAGACATCACAGCTGGGGTGTGGGGCAGCCCTCTGTAGTGCAGATAGTTCTGGCTCTGTCTAAACCTTTATGCTGTCAGGTTGCATTTCCCTGCTTTGCGTGGCAGTTGTCCTCTCATGGTGTTAGGTGGCTACAGTCCAGTCTGATAGGTCTGTGGTTGGGGATACTTGCTAGGCTATACTCTGCTGCAGGAAAGTAATTGTAGTTTGGTAGTGATGTGGCCAAGCATAGGAGAAGCATGGCCTCTGCCTTGCTCAACCAATGGATCAATGTTGATTGAATTGAATGAAGAATCAGAGCATTTTCTGTAGGTCTTCAGAGAAAGATTGAGGTCAGCACATCAAGAGGGGGCATTCTTAGTCTCCGCTCTGGTGAGACCTCATCTGGATTATTTCATCCAGTTCTGGAGCCCCCAACACAGGAAAGATGACGACCTGTTGGAATGTGTCCAGAGAAGGCCACAAAAACTCTCAGAGGGCTAGAGCACTTCTCTTATAAAGACAGGCTGAGAGAGTTGGGGTTGTAGAGCCTGAAAAGAAGACTCCAGTAGGAACTTACAGCGAGCTTCCAGTACCTGAAAAGGGCATATCATAAGGCTGGGGAAGACTGTTCACAAAGGCAGGGAACGACAGGACAAGAGATCATGGTTATGACTTGAAAAATGATAGATTTTGACTGGACATGAAGAAAAAGTTGTTTAATCTGAGGGTGGTGGATGACTGGCACAGATTGCTTAAAGAGGTGGTGGAGTCCCTGTGCCTGGAGACATTAAAGGTCAGGCTGGATGAGGCTCTGCACAACCTGGTCTAGTGAGTGATGCTGCTGCTTGTTGCAGGGGAGTTGGACTAGATGAGATTTGGAGATTCCTTCCAACCCAACACATTCAGAGCTGACCTCCCCTCAAAACTGAGAGAACAGGTAAAAAATAGATGTCAGTAAGAGAGTTCAAAGAAACCCAAGGTGTTACTGTAATGGGACTGGTGACTCAGCTGTGGGGTATCAGTTATGATTCTGCACATAGATGGCATGAATTATTCTGTAGGCAGGAAGACAGGCTGTAGAGGTATTGACAGATTAATGGAGGGTAATTATCATATCTATGAGAATCAGCTGACAGCATGTCAGGTAAGTGCAGAAGATCATTCCTAAGCCATTGACATGGATCCAAGTAGCCTGTAAAGAATCCCAGAACATTAGGGATTGGAAGGGACCTTGAAAGATCATGTGGTCCAATCTTGCTCCAAAGGAGAAAAGAGAAGTTTCAGTACAATTACATCCAATTAAGTGAAGAGAAATGTGTAAAACATTTTTCTGGAACTTTTCCTTCCTTTCTTGAATAAATGCTGTGCCTGTAAAAAATGTGGATTAGCTGTTTGGAACAATCCAATCTGATAGTAAGGACCCATCACAAGAGAAACATGACATGCAAAAATAAAAACCAAAAATACTTAAGGATTTTGTGATAGTGGCTCAAATGTTTGCATCAACAAGTCCCCTTTTATGTTTTGTCAGAATCACAGTCACATGAAATGTCTTTTCATTTCTGCCTCAGGTAAAACATCTACCTCATGGACTTTGTCAAAACTTTTAAACAGGGATGGGAAAAGCAGAATTTATTATCCACTCAGCAAATCCCAAAAGAGCCTCTTTGAATGCAGTGCTCTTTCAGCCACTGTTTTCCAGTCTCTGCTTTCTAATTGGGTAATTTCCCCTGCATAATTCAGGTTGTGCTTCACTGAGCCTGAGTCGTGGGAGGGAGCTGGCTCCACTTTCTGTGCAGCAGGCTGAGTTTTCCTTGGAAAGTGTGGCTGAGAGGCATTGACACCTCTGCAGTCACCCTGGCCCTGCGGAGTCCATGTTGCTGTTCTCACTTTATGGATGGTGAAACAAAAGAAGGTGAGTGAAGGGATTTGCCTAAGGCCACATAATGAGTCAGTTGCTTGTGTAGGAGTAGTTACAGCTCAGGACCCACTACTCTGAGTAACCCTGAGGAGAGGGACTTGGGGGTGCTTGTGGATGAAAAGCTCAACGTGAGCCAGCAGTGTGCACTTGTGGCCCAGAAGGCAAACTGGATCCTGGGCTGCATCAGAAGTGTGGCCAAAGGAGGTGATTCTCCCCCTCTACTCCGCTCTGGTGAGACCCCACCTGGAGCACTGTGTCTACTTCTGGAGCCCTTATTACAAGAGGGATGTGGACGTGCTGGAGCGAGTGCAGGGGAGGGCCACGAGGATGACCAGAGGGCTGGAGCAGCTCTCCTGTGAGGCCAGACTGAGAGAGTTGGGGCTGTTCAGTCTGGAGAAGAGGAGGCTCCCAGGTGACCTTACTGTGGCCTTCCAGTGCCTGAAGGGGGCTACAAAAAGGCTGGGGAGGGGCTTTTTAGGATGGCAGGTAGCATCAGGACTGGGGGGAATGGAGCAAAGCTGGAGATGGGTAGATTTAGATTGGATATGAGGAGGAAGTTCTTCACTGTGAGACTGGTGAGAGCCTGGAATGGGTTTCCCAGGAAGGTGGTGGAGGCCCCATCCTTGGAGGTTTTTAAGGCCGGGCTGGATGAGGCTCTGGCCAGCCTGATCTAGGGTGGGGTGTCCCTGTCCATGGTGGCGTGGGTGGAACTGGATGATCCTGTGGTCTGTTCTAACCCAGACTGACTGTATGACTTGGTCTGGGTGATCCTGCTGTGGCAGGGGAATTGGACTAGGTGATCTTTCAAGGTCCCTTCCAACCCCTAATGATTCTATGATTCTATGAATGTGGCAACTCTGGTTTGTGATTGCATGATTCTTGCCTCTGTGTCACTGAATCGTAGAACCATAGAATGACCTGGATTGGAAGGGACATTCAAAGGTCATCTAGTCTAACCCCTCTGGAATGACCAGGGACATCTTGAACAAGATCAGGTTGCCCAAGCCTTATCCAGCCTCATCTTGAGTATCTCCAGGGATGGGGCCTCAACTACTGTCCTGGGCAATCTGTTCCACTGTTTAACCAAGCCTCCTGCTAAAGAACTTCTTAACATCCAATTCAAGTCTTCTCCAATTTGAAACCATTGCCTGTCATCCTATCAATGCAGGCCTTTGTGAACAGTCTCTCTTCAGCCTTCTTGTAGGCCCCCTTTGTGTGCTGGAAGATTTTAATACCTTTCTTTTAATACCATTTTTCTGGGTGAAAGTACTTTGCCCATCATACAACACAAGGTAGCTCATTTTATCATGTGACTTTGCTGAAGAAGTCACCCATCTCCCAAATGCTTCCAGCTGGAAAATGTGCCCATTTCTTGGTCTCTGGAGGGCCACCACAGAGCGGTAAATTGTACAGGCAGCACCATGCTGCTGAGCTGCTGTCTCGGTGAGGACAGCTGTGAGATTGCTCTAGCAGCTGGGAAGGGCTGCAGAAAAGGCTGCACCTAGGCAGGTGAATATGGCATCGCCCCTGTGGTTAGACAAAGCCAAGAGAAAATATGAGTTGTCATGTTTTGACAAGAAAACCAATTGCTGGGGTTTGAGCAAAGCTGCCTGTGACATGCACTGGAGCTTGTGTCTAAATAGACTGTGCTTCAGAAATAAAGGGGTAGCAGGGAGAAGCCACAAAGGCAGCGGAGAACAGCTGAAAAGCAGAGGTGCATGGCAAGCAGAGAGAGGAAAGGATTTACTCCTGCAAGGTACAGAGTACCCTTCATGCCCACTGAGTTCAGGGGACGAAGGAAAAACTCTGCAGTCATGTCTATGTCAAGTTTGAAGTGTCTTAAGTGCTCTGGAAATTTCCTTCTCACAGTTGCTGCCATTTCAGTGCAAGCAACGTAACACAAGTGGATCTGCTGTGCCCTTTTCTCTTTACGGTGCTGAATTGCTGCCTCTTCCTGATGGCGTGTTCTGACAAAGCTCATCCTGAAGTGGACAGTGAAAAATGTGGCTGCTGCTGCTGTCACCTTTATTGCCTCCGTGAATAACAGAAAAGTTTTCATCACTGGAAGCCTGGCTGGCCCCCACAGTAATGTCAGCTTGGTAATGCTTTACTCTGTGAGAGTGACATTATTAAAACATTGAGTGGCTTAAACGGGCTTCTTCTCCTTGGCCAGGATACCTCTGGTAAAACATCTTTCTTAAAAACATAGATCTTCAGGACAATGCCAACATTTGTCACTATGTGTGTGCGTGAAATACGCAACTCAGACGTAACAGTCGTAGATCCAGGATATGAAGAATGAAAGTGGCTGCTACTTGTGACCCTAAAGACTGGGATTTGCTTCTCTTCATGCTTTCCCTCACCTCCATTTCGGCCGGTAGAACGTGATCAGGGCTCAAGCCATGGGAACAGCCATGAGAGCAGCACTGCCACACAGCAGAAGTTCCATTTGGTTTTTCTCAGCAGGAATGCTGTGTTTTCCTCTGTGTCTGTAGACAAGTGCTCGTCCTGCAACTGCTGTGCTGCTTGTGGCATTTCTCACAGCAGTGAGGTAGTCAGAGACCTGCACGAAGAGAAGCACTCCATCACCACACCCTGGCAGACGTGTGACCCTGTCGGGACTGTTTTTGTTTAGCCAGGCAGTCAGTGCTTTGCGTGGAGGCAACAAGGTGCTGCTTCTGGCAGATGTAACCCTGTTCTACACTCTTGTGTTACGCAGAATTTCTTTACTTTTACTACTGCACTGTTAGAAACATCTGAAGAAGGCACTAAGCAACCAACCAGATGGAAACTCCATGTGCCACTCCTTTTGCAGAGTGGCCTGTCATTATCTGCACAGCGTTGTAAGTTATGTGCTCAAAAGGTGATTGAGGGAGTGTTTCTTTAGTCTCCCTCCATGTGAATAGGCTTCTGATTTTGCACAGTTCCACTGCAAAAGATGATGTAATCTGGAGATGTGACTCCATCAGCAGGAGGTCTGCTGATACTAAATATATGAGATTAGCTCCACAAATCCTTTTGAGTAAAATGTCTCCTATTGTGCAAACCTGAGGTGCAAAATATATACGAGCAAGTGTATATATGTGTGCAGCTATGAACTGCTCAGCTTGTAATTATATAATTACATATATATAATTATATATAATATAAGGTAGTTATGTTGTTACATTAGAAGTCATGCAATTTTATGACTTCACTGTAAAAAAATAATGATGACTAAAATATGTCATCAGTTAGAAAAATGTTCTGCTGGATATTATCTGTGCATGTGTGTGAGATATTTTTACCAAATGGTCTGAATTTTCTGTGGGCCAATACACTTTATACATGAAGCACTCTTTCAGCACAATGCCTGCTTCACATACAGGTGTTTATTCTTTGATAGAGATTTCCAGAGATCCCATTGTGTGGCTTTTATGATTTTTTAAAAAATAGATTTTCTTCACAATTCCTTTTATTGTGGAAATCACAGATAAATCTGGGGTGTATGCCAATGCACTTAGTAATACTTGTTTGTTGTCAGAAGCACTTTTCTGTCGGTATAATTGTCTTCATTGTGGTGATGGACAGGTTCCCGTCCATCAGTCTTGCTGGACTCACTGAAATAACAAAGTAAAAGAGAAAAGGGATAGTTTTTGTAGGTGGAATGAATAACAGAGATGCTAAAGTCAAAGGTCTCCCAGACACAACATCTCCTTGTATACAGTCTCTTGCTTGGATGCAGGACAGATGAATTCAGCTCCCACACTTCAGTGGTGTATGCGGATGTGAGAATATGAGTGTCAATGACTGAACCTTGTTTTGGTAAAAAATCAAATAGCCTGCTCTTCCTGTAACTTCCTGTGACATGATTCCCTACAGTGTTGCCTGCAGTTCTGTGGCATTCATGTATCTTGGGTTACTGCTGGCTTATGCTTATAATCATGTGAAGAACTGTATAATTAGCAAAAACATGAAAAAGTTGCTTTCCGAATTCCTAGAAGATCCAGTCAGGCTGGAAGGGAAGATCACATCATTGGCTTTACCCAGGGCAACCTGATAATTTCTGCTTCTCTTCTAGTTACTTTGTTGCTCTGTAGCTTCAGGACAAAAGTGTGGGAACATCCAATTTTGCCACTGTCTGCATTATGGTGATTTTAAAATTTTATTAGAGAAAGACGAAATCATGAACAGATGTATCGCTGCTCTATTTTGGCAGTTGGACAGATCCATGTTGAGGTGTTGAGTTATCTCATGTAATTAGAAGAGTCAGAATCTTTCTGTCCCTGTGTCCCTGTCCTCAGTGGTTTATTGCAGTGAATGCAATGCCTACGGTGCTTTAATTATCCCTAATCCAATTGAGTTTGAATCTACCTTGATTAGTTTAACTCGTGATTGAAGGCAGGTGATATGAATGTGGATGACTCTGCCCTGAAAAGGACTGCTGACACTGGTTTGTTTTGGCACCTCTGTCAGTGAGGACAGGCAGCAGGGTAGTGCTGAGAACTGCTCATGCTGGAGTTGCCATAGGCTGCGTGATTACAGACTTTTTAATGGCAGTGCATTTGTAAGCACAGCTTCCTGCAATTCTACAGCCAAACAGCTTACAAACACTTAGGCTGTGTCTATACTAGCAAAATGTGTTTGAGATTGTTGTCTGGCACTGAGACCAATTGACTTGAAATTGCCTCCTAATGATTCACTACACAAATGTGACTTTCACTGAGTGTTCCCAGTGAGCATCGTTCTTTGGGCTGTGCTAATTTCTGGTTAAATCCAGAAACCGCCTGAGACCAAAGGCCAGGTTTGTGCTGGCTTTGGCAGTCCCCACAGACACAGCAGATTGCCCAGCAATGTGTTCTGGGACCATTCCGTTTGCTGAGGTAAACACAGTGCAAAGGGTTTCACTGCTCTCCTTTTGGGGTCCGCTTTGCAGAGGGGCAGTCAGGTGGTCCAGCCAGCAACACAAAAGGAGACAAATGAAAGGCCTGATTATGGGACTCCTATCTTGCCACAGCAGTGAGCTCTGTTGAAGTGGTTTGCTTGCTGTGGTCCTCAACCGCTTGTGTGGACTCTGTTTATGGATTTCATCTGACGCAGCAGGGATTTAGCTGGGAATGTGTGTGACAATCACAGTATCCTGGGTTGGAAGGGACCTCAAGGATCACTGTGGTGAATTCAAGACCACAGTTACAAAAAAGAAAGGAAGAGAAAAAGCAGCTAGGTCTCAGGGGGATCTCTGATAGAATTTGCCAGACAACGAATAGCTTAGGGAAAATGAAAAAAAGGTTTATTAAATCTATAACTATACACAGAAAGAAGAAGGAAAAAGTTAAGCAAGTTAGTGCACACAAACCAGAAACTCTGTCACAAATGCCATCACATATTCTGAGAAAAATACAGTGGGAGATCACTGCTGTATGGGTCCTTGGTTTTTTTATATCAGAGACCTGGGGAAAGCATGTCAGTCCAGCAGAGAGGGGTACAACCACCCTCTCTGCTATTTATTCTGAGAAACTCTCCAGGCCCCTTATGAATTGCACATCCTGGTCTGTAAATGCTGAACCCTTGGCTGTTGCAGACCGGCAAACTCTTCAATTCTACAGTGTAGCTTGTCCAGCAAAACTCTGAACAGTCAGGCCTGATTCCTCAGAACCTTAAACTGCATCCCTCGATGCAGGAGACATGCCTTCAAAAAGAACCCATTCTCCTTCCTTGCCCAAAGTCTAAGGATTCTCAAGTCCTTCTGCTTCCTTCAGAACAGACAGTTCAGCTAAGCACAAAAGTATTCTCAGAGGCTCCTCCTCTCCCTAATACTCAAGCATCCCCAGCTTTTCTCAGTGGCAGAAATGACAAAGCCTCTCTTCCTGCTGAACGATGGCTCAAAGATGGCAACGACTGTCTGCATGGCCCTAGTCACATGGGGAGCTCAAGATGGTGACCGACCACATGCCTGGCATCAGCAGCGTCCTCCCTCATGCCACAAACATGCATTCTCCTCCTGTCTTTCTCCCTCTCCTCACGTCTCAGCTACAGGGGAAAGGGGAGTATTCTTCAGCTCACCATGGGTCACTGGATGGTTGCCCCATGTGGGGAAAATCGGCACTAAGTTCTTGCTTCTCTGGTTTGTGGTGCCAGCTCAGATCTCGGCTGGGTCAGGACAGGGCCACCTCCCCCAGGTAGAAGAGGGTCCCAGGGTGGAGGGCAGTCGCTGTCCACACTCAGTCTCCAGGAGGGCAGCAGGGCCATGGCAAGCCATCGCGTCCTGTCCTGTCTCCCCCTCTACCTGTAAATGGGGAGGGGGTGAAAGAAGGAGCCCTGTGCCAGTGTGCTAGGGCAAAACCCCAAAGACCCAAACTTGGGAAAATAACCTTGAACGTCTTGTTATCCACCCAGCTCTGCTGTTTGAAGATTAGTTGTTCTCTTTTGTCCTCTTTGTCTGTACTTCAGGGCTGGCAACCAGACACTTTTATTCTAGTAACTCCCCCACCTTCTTCTCAGCCAGTCTCAAAGCACATTCACGTTGCCCTTTTCCGGTAAAACAAAACAAAGTTTCACAGCACAATTTTAACCGTCAGCCTTCTGAGATCAGAACTTCCTCCCAGTGAGGATGACAGAGCATTGGAATGGGCTGCCCAGGGAGGTTGTGGAGTCTCCTTCTCTGGAGATGTTTAAAACCCACCTGTGTGACTTGATCTAGGTGATCCTGCTGTGGTGGGGGGATTGGACTGGATGATCTTTTGAGGTCCCTTCCAATCCTTAATGTTCTGTGATTCTGTCAGGAGTCACTGGTTGCCTTGGGAAGATGTGATTCCTGCCTGTAGCAGCTGTTGTGGTGTTGAAATCAGCATGCAGATGGCAGGCAGCTGTGTTTCTGTGAAGGAGGTACCCTTGAACCATATGGGCTGTCTTGAGTCCTCATCAACCGTCCGGCTCCCTAAACCTTGATCCTCTTCCAGCTTCAAAACTTGCTCAGGCTGTGGCTTCTAATTTGCCTAGGAACACTTGTTTCTGCCTGTTTGCCCTTTACAAGGTATTTTGCTACCTGATTTCTTGAACTTTGGCCAGGCTCTTGCTTTGAACTGCCATGTGTTGTGGGGCTTCTGAGCTGCTGGTGGCAACTGGACTCAGGGCCACAGCATCTGCCTTCCGGTGGGAAGAGCTCACCTTTTCTCCTCTAGCATGCTGACCTCTCCCAAGTGGGCTCCTTTGTGCTTCACAGGTAGGACTGGTTTGCTATATGCACTGTGTTTAGACTTTTGCGGTCTAGGATGATGTGGGAGAGCCAAGGTGACAAATGAGCAGACTTAATGGTGGGACTTTATCATCCTGATGGTCTTTTCAATCTGAATGCCCTGTGATTCTGTGAATGATTGGCTGTGAGCTGTGTGGGATGAGCAGGTTGTGTCAGTCCTGGCTGTGTAAAGGCTTCCTGATAGGAAGGAAGGTAGCCTTCCACGGCCAGGAGCAAGTCATTTTTCTGACTCCAGAGTCAGAAATCTGCTCTCCAGTTGTGATAAGTTGAGCTTTGTTCATCAGGATGAG
>VXBP01009297.1:74387-95273 GCA_013400115.1 Rhinopomastus cyanomelas | reverse complement strand
AAGGACTCACAAGGTTGGGGATTTTACCTAAAATGTCCCCCACCTGGGCACCAGGGAGGCAGCAGACCTCTCTATGGAATGGGCTAGGTCTGCATATTGGACCTTCTGTTCCCTTCAGTAGGGAATCCCCTATAACAATGACCCTTTGAGGTTTCTTTTCAGGATTGGTCTTGATGGCTGGCCTGAGGCTACCTGTCCTTGGTGCAGTTACTAGTCTTTTTGAGTTCTCATCCTTACTGCTGACCTGTTCCTCCTGCAGAGCCTCATACCTGTTCTGCAAGTGCACTGTAGGCGGTGAACTTCTCAATGTAGCACGCTTGCTCCGTTTGCGTTGGGAGGACACCTGTTCCCATTGGCCCTGCTCCTGTGGGTTACAACGTGGAGGCTGAGAGACTTGCTAATGAGAGGATATTGGACCCCCTGAGCCACTAAGAGTCAACCCTAGATCAGGTTTTATAGATATCACATTATGGAAATAGTCAATTTCCCTTTCACAGTCTCTTAGAACTCTCAGTCTTTCCACCTCTTCTTTTAGCTCAGCCACCATGTTCATCAGGTCACTGATCTGCTCACACCTAACACAGGTGTTGTCCCTGCCATCCCTCATATCCAGTGCCAGGCTCCAGCACTCACTGCAACCACCTGCCTGAACATCTGCGTGCTTGTGTGCCTGAACCTTCTGGCCCTCCTCCTCTCCTTAGTCGCTCCCCAGCGGGTAGGTCCCCTACCAAAAGGAGTCAAAGAAAAGCCAAAAACAAGCTCCCAGAGCTGTGCTGGTCGCCCTGCCTCCTGATCTTGCAGCACACTCCAGGTTCGTCCTTTTCCCCTTCCTTTTGCTTGAGATTCTGCAGCTGTTTGTCAGAATTAAATCCATCAGCATGATCAAGATGTGGCAATGCCAGAGCTACGCGACTCTGAAACGTGTCCAGGGACGGCGATTCAACTCCCTCCCTGGGCAGCCTGTTCCAAGGCCTGATGGCCCTTTCCACAAAGAGGTTTTTCCTGATATCCAACCTAAACTTCCCCTGGACCAACTTGAGGACATTTCCTCTTGTTCTGTCACTCATTACTTGTGAGAAGAGACCAAACACCAGCTTCTCTACACGTTCCTTTCAGGCAGTTGCAAACAGCAAGAACGTTTCCCCTCAACCACCTTTTCTTCAGACTAAACAGCCCCAGTTCCCTCAGCTGCTCATCAAGGTTTTTTCTCCAGAGTCTTTACCAACCTTGTTGACCTTCGCTGGACCCACTCCAGCCCCTCAACGTCCTTGTACTGAGATGCCCAAAACTGAACCTAGTATCCGAGGTGAGGCCTTGCCAGTGCCCAGTACAGGGGACAATCCCTTCCGTACTCCTGTCGGCCACACTATTTCTGATACAGGCCAGGATGCTGTAGGTCTTCTTGGCCACCTGAGCACATTACTGGATCGTATTTAAACAATGCTCAGTTAATACTCTCAGATCTCTTTCTGCCAAGCAGCTTTCCAGACACTGTCCCCCATGCTTGTAGTGTTGCACTATGTTGTTGTGACCCAAGTGCAGGTCCTTGGACTCATAGAACCTTAGACAGTTGGCCTTGACCCATCAATCCAGGCTGTCCTGATCTTTTTGTAGGGCCTCTCTACCCTCCAGTGGATCAACACACGCACCCAACTTGGTATCAGTTACAAGCTTTACTGAGGATGCACTTGATCCCCGCATCCAAATAATGAATGATGATATTGAACAGATTCTCATCTAGAGAGGGACCCTGTCTTTCTGTGGATAGCAGCAGGTGGGAGGGAAACTGTGCAAGGCCAAAGTGCTGAAAAGGCTGGAAATAGACTTCTGAAAAGTTGTGGAGATGGAACTTTTCCACTGGACATTTGCTCCCCCATCTCTCCCAAGTCTCCTGAGCAGCAGTAAGCCAGATGTTGGGTTGAGAGCCTTCTGTGGAAAGACATTGCGGCCAGATGTGCTGCACAGCTGGAGAGGAGTAGACAGATAATCAATGAAAGGGAAACAAAGCAAACTGTTTGTCGTGGTGTTAGGGATATTTCACTGCTTGAGATCACGTGGCAGATACGAGGTGACAGAAGATGTTCTCTGTGTACAGAGGAGTGAGGAGGGGTTCTCCCATGTTCTGTGAGATCAACTCCCAGGGGGGATAGAAGTATAATGGGCTGACACTGGTGTGTTATCCCCTGTCCTCTCCTGTGTGCATGGTGGGGTGCTAGTCAGAACAAGGCATTACACCCATCAATTCTGTGCAGAAGGACAAGTGCTCTGCCCTCTCTCATGAACCCAAAGCCTTCGGGTGCCGCTGTACGTGGGGTCAGTGTTTGCCGTGACATCCAACTGCAGAACAGTAATCTCAGGGAAATGCTTAACTAAGCAGCTCTGCTGGTTAAGAATGAAATCAACTTTTCTGGTAAACTGAGAAAGTGGTCTCTTTGTTCATTGTGAAAGCTGGAGGTTACCCTCAACAGATTTACAGTTCTTACTCCTCAATAAAGGAACGAATATGCAAGTCAATATTTCAATTGGCTTGAATTAAAGTTATTATTTTTTTTAACTATAAGGAATTTAGTGTTTCTCAGTCTCTTTCTTTGCCTGGGACTAATAATGTAAGAGCACAGGCTTTTCAAATGGGGCATGTAATTAGAATTCATTGCAATCTTATGTCTAGGCTAAATGTGAAGAAAATAGGGTGTAATTAAGCAGAGTTATTAAAAGTTACTCTGTCTAAATGTTGTGACTTCATAGTTCTGCTCTGGATCAGATAAGGTACCAAACAGAGCAATCCAGGACTGAACATGAGCAGTAAATAATGAAGGAGCTTTTCTTGGTCAAAACACCTCAAAGAATACCAGCTCTTTGCAGTTGTGATGCCGCACACCAGGACTGTTATGACTAAGATGTATTAGTGCTGTTGGCTTCAGCTGAGACAAAACTGATGCTTACAGATATCCTGTACTTACCATCTCATTCTCAGTCCTTGGCATGATGAGCAGAAGAAAAAGAAATGTGTTCCCTTCCTCTTTTACATATGGATTTACTTTTTTTGGTATGATCTTAAATTGATTTTATGGATTGGTTGTTCTTGCCTGTCATGGTTTATGAGCCAGGCGAATCTGTATTTGGCTAGTGTGTTCTCCAAAGAAAAGTTTGGGATTGGAAACTTTGAAAAGGAAGTTTTCACCTTTCCACTTCCCCCTCTTCCCGCTTCCTGTCCATTTCTGGTTGTTTTCTTCCATGTCTCCTCCATCTGGGATGTCATCTTGCCTGGTAGGAGTTGCACGGCTGCTGCTGAGAGAGAAATGCTTGCTGCTTGGGAGATGACTTACAGCAGGAGGACAGCCCCATCTGGACCTGCAGGATCTTCCTTATTTACTCAGGTGGCTGTAAATCCCAAAGACTGGAGATTTGTGAGAACTGAGACTTTACTAGACTGACTCTTAAATGTCCATACTGATATTTTGGCAGTCAGACAACTGCTGCAGTTCCAAATGAAGCAGGAGCTGTCTGCAATGAATGTTCTGGACATTTTTTCTCAGTTCAGTGTAGGAGCAGTGTGACCAAACCCCGTGAGTCTATGTATGTGTGGAGTTTTTGTCTGGCAAGGGTGAATTAAAATGTCTTGAGGCCTTTCTTCCCCAAACTGAGTCAGCTATGTCAGTGCCTGCAGATCTGTCAGAGGGTTTGTTAACCCTTCCTTTTTTATCTGGCACTCTAGCTAGAAGTTCTTGGTTAAAATACAGTCAGGGTCTCTGACCCATGACATTGCCCCATGGAGTAATTGCAGGATTTCTGTGCTGTTTCTAACTCCCTCATGAGCTCTCTGTATTTCTTCCTTTTAGCTCTGTTGTCACCTTCCTTTTGCCTCTGTTGTCTTACAGTGACCTATCTATCAGAAGGTTTTTGTATCAGCCTCTGCACTGTTGCATGGATGCTGGCCACCAGTAGAAGCATTCCTCAAGGAAATGATTTTCTCTCTGCCCCCCCCCCTTTATTAGGAAAAGAGCAGAAGGGAGAGAAAGCAAAGAACTGGCAGAGATGAATATGCTCTCTAAACCAAAGCCTCTGGAAATGCTTCTATCGGTTAGTTACCTTCGCAGTGACAGTGGGAGCCTCATGCAAAATTTCCCTTGAACTGTTGTTTCCCTTTCCCAAAAAAATCCTCAGGAACTGGATAACAGCATTTTAAATGGCATCTATCTAGCACTCTTGTGCTGCCTGTATTGCTACAGATAATTAAAAGAGAAAAGCCTTTTAATATTTAAGCGCCATTAACTTGGCTGAATTATTAAATGTCAGTTTGCATGAAGTGCATAAAAGGATCAATAAACAAAGAGAATAAAACAACGGAGGTGTCTGGGGTGAGAGAAACGTCAGCTTCTCTTATCAGAACTGGAGACAATTGCTGGCTTGGCTGCCAGGTTGTGATTATTAATTATTGGTACTCAAGAGGGAACCAGCTGAGAACTTTTGAGGACTCTGCACACCAAAGGCACCGCAGAGATAGAAGTTATGCTGTCAAGATAAAACATTGCTGGACTTGATTTCCAGGGATACCATGCAGCCTCTATTGCCTCAGCTTTGCTGACAATTTGCTGGTGTTTCCTTTTTGTGCTCTGCCTCTTCTTGTGGGGTAGAGTTGAGCTGTTGTATTTGCTTTTCCTTCTATAGGTCATTTTGCTTGCTGGCAGCGGTATCCAGGCTTGAGCTCCTTGCTGCTGAAAAAGGGATGTGGCAAAAAAATCCATACAAAACCAGTTTTCCTTAAGTAAACCCATCTGTGCTGTTGCACAAGGAGCTTTCGTCCTCTGATGCCTGTGAATGTGAATTTTTAGTGCTGCATTAGGCAGCCTGGGAGGCTAAAGTTTGCCCTTTGCATTGCGTGGTGCTGGTCTGGGATTAGGTACGGATTGATTCCTGGCGGTGCGTTAAGGCTCCCTGCCCTAAAATGGAGAGGCCATTTCATTTTGTTCCCTTGCAATAGCATTTCCCCCCAAGTGCTGCTTGAGGGATGAAAGCATCAGTGTTCTGTCAGGGCTTGGACCCATTTGAGCATAAAGGCTCCTTTCCTTTGAGGGGCTCTATCACCAGCAGCATCCCTATATCAACATCAACACTGCTGTCTCTAGCTGTTGTCTGCTTGCCAGGAGCAGATAAGCACCCGGCAGAGGGGCACTAATTCTGCAGCCCCCTGGGTCCTTGGCATCTTTGCCAGGGTTGCTGGGAGTGACTGTGCTGGGATTTGTGCTGTGGTTGCCTGTCCCACATCAAGGCTTGGGGCTGGGAGCTAATCTTATGCAGCCAGTGTGCTTTCAGTTCCTGGGAAGTCAGATACTGGAACAGGCTGCCTGGGGAGGTAGCTGGGGCCCCATCCCATACTGGACAAGGCTCTGGGCAACCAAATCTAGTTGAGGCTGTTCCTGCTGACTGCAGGGGTGTTGGACTGGATGACCTTTGGAGGTCACTTCCAACCTGGGCCATTCTGTGATTCTGTGGTTCTATGAAGTGACTGCTTCAGGAGACCTGGGATGCCTGTGGGCTGGGCACCACTGTGCACAGAGCTTTGGACACAGAGTAGTCCCTGCTGTCTGCCCCTTTGCATTAGCAAAACTGGACTTAAAATATTTGAATTAAGGGTAGCATTTATATTTCGAGCTCTTTCTAACTGGCAAGGACAAAACAGGCTTTCAGTGAAATTCTATTTCAGTCTCTTTCTCGTGGTTCTTATCACCCTCTAGCTCCAGCAGTGATTTCCCACCCAACCCTACTCCATTTCACAATTGAAATCGCCTTTTACTTTCTGTGGAGGCTGCGTACCACAGCAGGCAAACATGGCCATTTGTTGAATCTTTCCTTCTGTGTGTGGAGGGAATGTTTGCACTGCCATCACGGCGTGATTGCCCTCAGCTCCCTCTGAGCCAACTAGATGGGGGCCCGGTAAGCAGTGAAAGGTGAGAGTTTATCATATATTTGGTGCCTAAATGTTTGCTCAGCTTCTCAGATGGGCTTTGTGGTGTGCCCTGAGCTTTGGCCCTCTGCAGGAGCTTGTCTGACAGCAGTGGAGCTTTAGTTGTGAGGACAGGGCTGCAGGAAACCTGGGGAACTGGCTAGTCAAAGCCACAAGTGTATAAACATCCCCTTTGTCTTGCTGTGTAGAACCAAATCCTTTTCTCTGCCAACCCTTGTGCTTACTAGACCCTAGTTTCTACCTCAGCACTGAAGAATTTGGGTCTCAGGACTCGGCACTCTGAACAGTATCAGCTGCAGTTTCGTGGGAGTTCTAGTCTCACCCAGTTTGTGTAGTGCCCTCTGGTTGCGCCCTGGTGTGGATTCTGCAGCTTACCTTGTCTATTGTCTTTAGTACATTTGGAACGTGAACCTATCTCTTCTCCTGTGTTTCCAGGAGTGGATTTTAGCAGGTATTTGTGGTTTTGTTGTAGCCTTCATCAGCAAAGTCTGTGGACTTCAGACAGCCATAGAACTCAGTTTGAAACCACTCTTTGCCTTGTTTTTCAGGGTTCAGAAGCCACAGTTGCCTGATGCTTCTCCCCCACCCTTTTTAATATGAAAACGAGCATGTAGTTATTGATTGATTAGAATTCGTGTACCTCTGCTGCTAGTTTGGAGATGATGAGGAAGTGAGCATCTTTTTTTCCCTTTTTGCGGGTTGAAGTGTCTGTGTTGTGCCCTCCTTTCATCTCCTGTGTTAAATGGTTCAGCAATGAGAAAATCAGCTGAGTTTCAAAGCGCACTGGTACATAGATCTGTACACATGGACCTCTTTGTTGAAGAGTTGCTGTTGTACCAGAGCAGCTTAAAGTATAAAGAGAAAAGGAAGCGGACCAAGTGGGGCCAGCAGTGACTTTGGAAGTGAGTTGATCTTGAATTCACAGAGAAAGCCCTTGGGTCCACGCAAGCAAAGCCCATTTTCCAGCAGAAGTTCTTAGCAGCTGATCCTGGAGACATTACTTGTTGGACTTTGCTACCTATCTGAGGAGCTGCAGCATGCCTGTGAAGGCAGTTTTCCTGGTTGAGTGGAGACAGGCAGCTTCAGAGCCTCCTTTGATCTGTGATGGAGGACAACAGGAGAGAAAAAGTGTGAGATGCATGAAGAGCAGCTAACTTGCATCTCCATCTGATAGCTTTCCTGTGAACTAGTTGCTCAATGCTCCTGGTGATGGGCTTACAAAGGTCAGAGGGTCAGCATGCCTTCTGGATGCTGGGACTACTCATTCCCTTCCAAAGTATGGTGTGGGAACATTTCAGTTCTTGCTTAAGAAGGTTCCTCCTTAAATGCATGGCAAACCATGTCCCGGAAGTGCGTGGCTGGAGGAACTTGTCATAATTGGTTCCGGGGTTAATCTGTGGCGTAGTTAGAAATTCTGTTATCTCAAACTAAATTCCTTGCATAGTTTCTCACACAAAGCATACAGGGAAATCAGGCATGTGTGGTCTGGAGACCTATCACCTAATGCCACAAATGCACCAAGCACCAATCCTGAGATTGTTTATCCCTGACATTGTTAGCTAATAAAAAGGGAGGCCCATCCCTGAGGTCGCTCAGACAGACAGAAGAAGACGACATTGGACGGTGCCTCCATTGCTTCCTCATACAGCTGTCTCCTGTGCTGCTTCCCGTTGAGGCGTCCCCCCTCATCACTAGATTCAATACATGGTGAGTGCAGCTGGAGATTGACTCAGGAGACCTCATGAGAACTTCCAAAAGGAGCCAAGGGAGGTAATGTGCAAAGGAGTCTGGTGCTGTCCTGTCCTCTGCAGCACAAGGACAGGAAAAGCAAGTGTCTGTACCGCTGATGTTGAATTGAATTTCTCTTCGTAGCCCTATCTTCTCTGACTGCATCATTTGGGTTTTAACTGGTCAACAAACAAGCCCATCTGACCATGGTTTCAAGACCAGAAGATACTTCTTTTCTGCCCCTAGCTGCTTGCCTCATTCATGGTTCCCTCTGAAATGTGCAGCAATTTGGAGGAGCAATGGACAAGAAGTGGGTTTTTAAGTGCAATGGTTTGATCACTCAGTTTGGCAGGATCATCAAACCCCAGTGTGGCTCCTTGGGTTTTGCAGTAATACTGAGATATACAGCCCAGGTTCTGAGGCTGGCACAGTGGGAAATGGCTTGGGAAACATGATGAAATCTTTTTTGGCCATTCTGAGACAGACATGCTTTTGTTATTTCCTAACCAAAGTTTCCAGGGCAGGACTGGTTGAGGTGCAGGCTCTGACTGACACCACATCTGAAGCCCCGTAAAAGGTTTGAAGACAATTTACTTCGTCTTGCTATCGAGTCATGTATCTAAATTCCAGTCAGGCACAGTCTGTGTTGGGCAAGGCAGTGATGTAGAGTTTACGCCACCGTAATGGTGTGTGAGTAACATCTGTTACTTGATTCCTATCAAAGAAAGTCACTGATCGATTTTCTCTGGAGCTTGATGCTCTGCAGTCAGGGGGACCTGTGGAATAAAAATCCTGGAATTGCTTCAGAAAACTAGTGATCTGCCACAGGCATTGGAATTGGGGATGAAGGAGAGGTGGTGGCAGTGTTGACTCTGCTTCTGGGTCAGAACAATCTTCACTGTCACTCTAGGCTGGGGGAGGAGGGGATAGAAAGCAGCCCTGAGGAAAAGGACTTGGAGGAGCTGGTGGATGAGAAGTTGGACAGGAGTGTGCACTTGCAGCCCACAAGACTAACAGAATCTTGGGCTGCATCAAAAGAAGTGTAGCCAGTAGATCAAGAGAGGGGATTCTGCTCCTCTGCCCTGCCCTGGTGACACCTCACCTGGAGTCCTGCATCCAGCTCTGGAGCCCCCAGTAGAGGAAGGACAGGGACCTGATGGAGCAGGTCCAGAGGAGGCCACAAAAATGATAAGGGGGCTGGAGCCCCTCTGCTGTGAGGACAGGTTGAGAAAGCTGGGGTTGTTCAGCCTGAAGAGGAGGCTCCGAGGAGACCTTATAGTAACCTCCCAGTCCCTGAAGAGGGCTACAAGAAGGCTACAGAATGAATGTTTACAAAGACAGAGAGATAGGATGAGGGGCAATGGTTTCACTCTAGAGAAGGGCAGATAGAAGTGGGATGTTAGGAAGAAGTCCTTTAGCAGGAGGGGAGTTGAACACCAGAATAGGTTGCCCAGGGAGATGGTTGAGGTACCATCCCTGGAGATCTTCAGGGTGAGGGTGGACAAGGCTCTGAGCAACCTGATCTAGCTGCAGCTGTCCCTGCTTGTTGTAGCGGGGTTTGACTGGATGACCTTTGGAGGTCCCTTCCAACCAGGACCATTCTAGGGTTCTATGATCTGGTGACTCTGAGGCTTTAGTGAAGTACACAGTGCCTCTTAGTGTTCAATTGAACAGAAGTCTTGGGAGCATGTCTCCATCACTGAGGGGTATAGGATCATAGGATGTTAGGGGTTGGAAGGGACCCAAAGAGATCATCGAGTCCAACCCCCCTGCCGGAGCAGGACAAAACTATCTACCTGCTCTCCATGACATCTCACATGTGTTGCTGGTATTTTTCTAAAAGAAACAGAACTATAGAGATGCTTCAAGAAAGTGACATTGATTAAGCAAAAAGTTATTTTAAGACTGTGCAAATCATCCGGCTGAGCTTTGCAAAAGGAACCTGGTTCTGGAGACGTAATCAGCTGGAAATGTAAAGACACAGTGTTGGTCTCTTCCAAGCAAGAAAAAAAACCCCCATGCTATTTTAAATAGCTGAGTTCCATGCTCAGTGATTACTCTCCACAACTCTATAGTTTCTCTGTGCACTTCTCCTTGACAATTAGGTTCTTCTGTATGGAAGAGTGCTACAGTGTGTTGGGACAAGGTTAGTTGTGGTTGCTTTGCACAGATTGGAAGTGGTTGTGTTCCTTTAGTGAGTGGATTGTTGAATTTGTGTTTCATGATCATTGTACAAGCACCAAAGGAGTCAGAGCTGTTTTCTTGTGGGGATGTGCTATGTTCCCTGCTGCAAATTCGGGCCAGAAGTACAGGAACCAGATTTTTCATGTTGGTTTTTTTTCACATCATTTGGGTTGCAGTGAGAGCAAAAGATCCTCAGTAGGGATGTGTCCTGCTTGGGGTTGTAATCCTTACCATCAGCATGCAGTGTGGGCTTCCTGATGGCTTTTGCTTTAGGACAGCCTTTTGCTAGCAGCAGAGCTGCCCAGGCAGCATTCCATGCTGGCAGAGTCAACGGGAGGAGCTTGGGCAAGAGAGAAATCCAAAGAAATGCAGGAGACTTGAGACAGTGGGCATGCTTTACTCCTCAGCTGCCCCTAGGGCAATTGAAGGAGCTGGGGCTGGTTAGTTTGAAGAAGAGGAGGCTGAGGGAAAACCTCATTGGCCTCTACAGCTACCTGAAGGAACATTGTACAGAGGTGGGTGCTGGTCTCTTCTCACAGGTCATTAGAGCTAGAACAAGAGGGAAGGGCCTCAAGCTGTTCCAGGGGAGGATTAGGCTGGACATTAAGAAGAATTTGTTCACATCTTGGAGGTTGTCTGCACAGAGGTGGTGGTGAGACTGAGTCTAATAGTGATGATGGCTAGTGTTAGCCTGCTGAGATGGCAACAACAGTGTGCAGCCAATGCTGTGCTGTGGAAGGGGTGAGTGGCCTGTTCTCACAGTTGCCACTGTGCTTGAGGGTGTTGGTGCATTAACTGCCACTCACCACCTTCACTGCGAAGGAGCTCTCATCCTGGCCATTGTAGTGATGGGATCTCAGGCTCCAAAGATGAATGACTAGACTTAAGAACCAAATACAGGTTATTCAGTCCTCTCCAAAAGACCATTTCTCTCCTTATTTCTGTGTTTTAGTGATATCAGCAACCTCTAAGCACCAAAAAATCCCATAAACTTTGTAGATTATGGTAATAATAACAGTGTACAGCACACTGTGCTGAGGGTACGGTTATTTTATCCACTCCAATTTCCTCTTGGTTTAATGTGGGGATATTTCAAAGGAAAGCACAGTAGGAAATCAGCACAAAGGCCAAACGTGGTGCAAGCCAGCTCTTTCCCTAGAAAGGACCTCATGCTGCAGAGCCTGATTTTTTTTTCCCATGTAAAGCATCTGGCACTCAGTGTTCCCAGTTTTTGTGGAGGACTTTGTATTGGGAGCCTTCACTTAGCTGAAAGTGGGATGGAAATGGTGACACATCTGTGAATTAAAATGTTGGGGAATCAAAATGTTGGGGAAGAATGAGTGGTGAACAGTCCCACCCTTCTTCCCCCAAAGAGGCCAGCAGAGGTCTTCCTTGGACCTCTGCCCCAGGGTTTGCCAGACTGAGAAGGGGGATCCTGCCCTAGCAGGACTTAGGAGGGCAGGTTGTATCTGTGTGATGGTTGTGGAGCACTGTTGAGAATAGCTGAGATTGCTGCTTCACCTCCAGTACCTGGCCTTGTGCTCCAGACTTCCTTTTCCCTCCTAACAGACTCTTGGCGAAGCTTTTTGCTCTGACAGGCATGGTCCTGCCATCCTGTCATTCTGGGAAACTGTCTGCATACTGCAATCCTCCAGGAGACTCAGGATGATGTCAAACAATAATGTATTCTTTCTGTTCAGGCACATTAAAAGCATCATTAATCCTCACGGTCTCTCTGCCCATCTGTAATGTGGCACGAGGTGACTTTGCCAGTCGTTGAACAAAGGCCTTCCCAAGTCCCATCCTGTGATTGAGTGCAATCCAGCAAGAGCTCAGTCCCCACTGCTAATAGAGTTGTAGAGTCATAGAATGGTTTAGGTTGGAAGCGATCTCAGAGACGCCAAGGTGTAAGCAAAGGCAGTGTTTCTCTGACTCCTGTGCCAACTACACCAGTGCTTTTCTCACCAAAAACAACTCCAGCCTTTCTGAGCAACATTTTGAGAGAGTTCCATGTAGAGTTTAAGACATGGGGGAAAGGTGGTTTCTCTGCTGGGGACCCTGTGCTGTGACGGCAGCTTAAGCAGTGCTAATTCTTTTGATGGGGTGTTCTTTCAAGTGAGTACAGCTGGAAAGTATTAGTGCTGGTAACACAAGCAAGTTAAGACACCTATGAACAAAGCTGGATGTGTGCACCCTTACTGTTGCGGGGTTTAGGAGAAGAGGGCAAAATCATGACCCAAGTCTTCACCTTATGGTTGTAATATTGCTGTAGACTGATGTCCTGTAATGCTCTGCAGAGGCAGTTGAGAATTGATAGAAGTAATCCTTCTGTCCAACTCAGTGGCACCATCAAATTAACAGCAGGTGTTTTGTTACACATAGTACAGTTACACAAATCCCCTCTAATGCTTTCCCATGTTACCTATTGATTTTGCTGTGGAAATTTCATGTGTGGAAATGCCTTTAGGCAGGGGACAAGAAAGGGTTAAACCACACAGGTGGAATTATGGAAGTGAGATGTCTAAAGGGAAAAAGAAGTGTGAGTTAAGAGACTTTCATTGTACGCCACAAGGGATACAGCTTGAGAAAACATTTAACTGGGAGTTGGAGCTGCGTATAACTATTCTCATACTCCACGGGGTAGATGGAAATTAGTTTTTACAGCAAGGTCGTGTTTGCAAAGGGAGAATAAAGCCACAAGCCAGCATGTGCAGCCAAGAGACTGTGAAGAGATGCTACAAGAGCTTTGCTGCTGCAGGGTGCCAGGACCTGCCTGAAATCCAGGCAGCACAGGTCAAGGATGGGGGAATACAGGATAGAAAAGGGATGGACTCTCAGTTTTAATCACAGAGTACAGAGTCCTCAGCACCACAGGTCTGGGCACTGTGAGCAATGCTCTGCAGTGCAGGTGGGGTTAAAGGTGTGGTGGCAACTCTGCAGAGGGCTGGAACAGCACAAGGCAACATCATTTGGATGAAGGTGTATTGGCAAAGGTCATATAGGGCTTCTGAACGCTCCTGTGCCACTGTTCATGTGACAAGCATTCTTGAAGGCTTTCCCTGATAAATATTTATTTTACTTAAAGTACTTACCTGTCCCTGTGTCTATTCGTATGCGTCAGCATTTGTGTCACCATACTATTCAAATACTCACTTTGCTTCTGTTAGGCAACAGTTTGAGCAATAATTTTAGCAATGTGCCACCACACAGGAAAGATGGAATAGATGTAGAAAGAGAGAGCGACTGGCTGCATGTGCAGTGCTGCTGCCTGGCTGCTGAGTGGCCATGACAGGCTGTGAAGCCTTAGCAGCAAGAGCAACTTACTTCCCACTTGCTGTCCTGTGTCCACTCTTGTGTCCCTGCTGCTTGTTCAGTGCTTTGGAGTGACACTAGTGTGTTCAGGCTGACCTAAAAAGCACAAGCCCTCCACAGCCCAAGCCCAGCCTGCCCTACCTCTGTACTGCTGGCAGATGGAACTGGCAAACAATCTGAGCACTTGTGCAGGCAACTGGCTTTAGGACATGCCAAAGAACCCAGTGAAATGTAATTTGAAACTCAAGTAACCTTGATGGAAAGTGAGTGATCAGTTCAGCTTTAGCAGGCTGTGCAGTATCTGTACTTGTGTGAGAAGGTTTGCTGAGACTTCTCACTCCAACCTCTTTGATCATCTCCTCCATTGTTTGTTCTCTTGTGGTGTTTTTCATAAATGAGATCTACAGCTGTGACTCTGGTCACCTGGAAGTGCCCTGTAGCAAGTCAGG
Source organism: Rhinopomastus cyanomelas (assembly GCA_013400115.1). Taxonomy (NCBI): domain Eukaryota; kingdom Metazoa; phylum Chordata; class Aves; order Bucerotiformes; family Rhinopomastidae; genus Rhinopomastus; species Rhinopomastus cyanomelas. The sequence continues at coordinate 81,635 of VXBP01009297.1, read as the reverse complement.
GACTGACTCTGGGGGTACTGTCACTGAGATGCCACTGCTTAGACGTATTCATGGGTTTCTCTGTTCCTTGAAGTGCAGCTGGATTTTTCCCCTTGAAGAAGCACAGGTGTCCTGTTAGGCTGCACAGTCACTTTCAACACATTTCAGCTGCTTTGGTGATCACACAAACCCTTTGGAGTGGGACCTAAGGGCTCTTTTCAGAAGACTCTTTCTTAAACAAGCCCTCTCCTCCTAGAGCTTGTCTCTCTTTGCTGTTGGTCATCGATGAAGTGGGACATAGGTGCCTTTGGAATTTTCTAAACTTTGTTCTGGGATTTTTTTTCTACATATTTTTATACAGCACCAGTCTTGTTTCCTGGCTGGACTGGCAGTAACTGGGTTCTGCTGGGAGATCTTAGCTGGAGAGAACCCTGGATGTTATAGGTCCAGTGATCTTACTGAGGCTGAGGCAGGCTGAGTGTTATTTGGGAAAGGCTTATCTCTCCTGCAGTGTGGACTCTGCCTGTTCTAAGGAGGTGTGCTAAATGCTGAGAGCTTTAAGGCTCTTTCTGACTCTGCTCAGTGGTTATTCCTGTCCCCTGTGAGGTAAATCACAGTAATCAGGCTGATATAGACAGACACAGAGCAGCTGTGATTTGACCAGGTCCCTGGTTTAACTGCTTGCACATACTCCTCTCTGGGAGAGATGAAAGCAGGGAGGTTCCTCCCAAAAAGCTTCATGTTCTGCCAGTGACTTGAGTTGCTCGTCCCAACGGGATCAAAAGTTGTAAATAGCGGTTGATGCCACCCACCCAGGAGATGGGGAAAATCAATTTTATATGTGCTGAGACATTTTTGTCTTATACCCAGCACCGCCGGGCTCTTCCTGTCTGTGTCTGAAAAGGTGGCTCTTTCACTCTGTCATGGAAGCAGCCACCATGGGCAGAGGGTATGAGGGGCTTGGGTGCTGCTTATCATTGAATCCTAGAATAGCCTTGTTTGGAAGGGATCTCCAAAGGCCATCTAATCCAACCCCCTCCAGTGAGCAGGGACAGCCTCAACTAGATCAGGTTGCCCAGAGCTTTGTCCATCCTCACCTTCAAGATCTGCAGGGGTGGGGCCTCAGCTACATCCCTGGGCAAACCGTTCCAATGTTCAACTCCCATCCTGATAAAGAACTTCTTCCTAATATAGAACTTCTTCCTTTACTTCTTCTTCCCTCTCTGCAGCTCCTGCTCAGGCTCAGATCATCCACGCTGGGCAGGCATGTGTGGTGAAGGATGACAACATCAGTGAACGTGTTTACACGATTCGGGAGGGGGACACACTGGTCCTGCAGTGTCTGATCACAGGACATCCCCGGCCACAAGTAAGCTTTCAGTCCTTCCTGTCACCCATGTGCCCCAGGACACCTCTTTGTAGGCTCCACGTAAAGCAGAAATGTGGGTAGCAGTGTGCACAGCTTTCTCCTACATGTTGGAGTTAGGTAGGGATGCCCCACAGTGCAAGCTATGAAGCATCTAGGCTTACTTTCATGGAGAACTCCACAAAGCTTTGCAAGAGCCTCCACAGACCTTCTAGTGGCTTTCAGTGTGTGTGAAGTCCCCCCAAAAAACTGGAAAATCAAAAGGCATCCATTATCCAAACAACCCTTAAATCGTTAATCATATTACATCAGAAAAGTAACAGCCTGAGAAGACTTCCCACATGTGCTGGCCGTAGGAGTTAGTCCTTCATGGTGGTCTCTCAGCTTCTCTGAATATATATACAGACAAGGGGAACCCACTTGGGGGAGTTCGGAAAGTTATTTGCAATGCACTACACTGAGCCCTGTGCAGAGCCCACTGGTCATTGCTTTATGACCACTGGTGGGCAACACAGTGGCTTGTCACTGCCTGGACATGCACAGGGGACACCAGAGCATGGAACCAGGCATGACTTGGGAGGCTGGAACCTGTGCATGTAAAATGCGGCCCTCCCTCCACACAGACTGATTTCTTCCCCAGGTAAGCTCTTGTCCTAAACTTTGTTTAATAGTCTCTTTTCCTTCTATCAGACAGTTGTTAAAGCAAGAAAATGTGGCCAAAATACTTAAATTAGATTGAAATAGAGAGGATTAAAGAACTGGCTGAAGTGTTCTTACAAACAGGACACTCTGAGCATCTTGGGGCCCTCAGACAATTTCAAAGTAAGCCTACAAAGGCTGAATACACCCATGGTTGTTAGATCTGCAAACCTGCTCAGCGGGTACTCTGGTGCTGTCATGTAGACACCCCCATTCTTTGTAGAGCATCAGCATCAAACAGGTGATGGCAATGAGCTTTAAGCAAAGTCTGATGAACTGGTCAACATGCCTGGTCCATCTTATCTGTGACCAATGGTGAGTGAATGTCTTGTTTCTATTGACTGATCTTGCTGGATCTCAGTCACAGAGTCCAGATGGACACTAGTGTGAGAGACCACCAGGCTCCAGCATTTAAAATGGACCTTGCAGATACAGGAAACCAGAAGGTTGAGAAAACCCATCTCTGTCTTTCATTGTTTCGACTGCAGAAAACAAGGGGAAAGCTTGTGCTAAGGCTGTACCTCATTCCACACACAAGAATAACCATTCACTCTCTAGAAATGCCGTCCTCTTGCCACCCTTCACCATGAAATGTCGTGCAGCTCCTTTGCCTGCGCAAGCAGGATCTGAAGTCATGTAAGAAAAAAAATGCAAGAGGCTTTTACATTTTCTCTTTGTGTATCTTTTAAATCAAAGTAAAAGCTTGTGTACGGCAAAGGGATGACTTACAAAAATGACATACACAGGGGTTCCCTGTGGGAGAGGAGCAAGAGGCAGAGAGCAGCTGTGTTTTCTCACTCTTACTTGGAAAAGCAAACAGCAGAAATAGCCTCACTGTTCTAGAGAAAGATGAAATAACTGCATTAGAAGCTCTGAAGCTGATGTCTGGTGTAATTTCATGGCCTACCAGCCACATAAGGTCCCAGCATTTAATGCTGACAAGTCCTGTGCTGTGCAGATAGTTGGTACAAAACTAATCGAGCTGCTGGCTTTACAGGACCAGAGCAGAAGTGGTGAACACAGCACTTGTCTGGGTGAACTGCACTCTTATCCTGGGCACAGGAATGTGGGGATTGGTGATGGGTGAGAGTCAGCAGCTGGTCTGCTGACCTGTACTGAGATTGGCAGCTGAAGCTTGGTAAAGTCTGGTGGTGCTGTAGGGTGCATCTCTGAGAGTGGCTAGGGATGAGGGGGAAGAGGAGCCCAGAGAGCACTGCTGCCCCTGGGGATCTCTAGTTTGTGTCACTGAAGGCTGCATTTCTCTCTTTTTCTCATGCAGGTGAGATGGACCAAAACTGCTGGCAGCGCATCGGACAAATTCCAAGAAACATCAGTGCTTAACGAGACCCTTCGGATTGAGAAGATCCAAAGGCTGCAGGGGGGCCGCTATTACTGTAAAGCAGAAAATGGGGTTGGGGTCCCTGCCATCAAGTCCATTCGAGTAGATGTGCAGTGTAAGTCATTTAGTGGAAACCCAGACCTTCCCACAGTTCTACTGTATGTCTCTGCCTTGCTGCGGGGCTGGCATGGGGCTGTATCGCCCTAGGACCTGATTCAGGAGCAAAAAGACTGATGTGTTGTCCCCATGGTTGCTTTTCCCTAGGAGATTAGATCCATCCATGAAAAAGAGGGCTCTGCCTGTCCATGTGAGTCACTCATACTGGGCATTCCTAGTACTAGGCTGGGATGTAGCACTGTAGGTGGCTTCTGCATTTTTTGCCTTCACTTTGAACTTGGAAGCATTTGAAGCAAAACAGTGTTTCTTCAAACTGGTAGTAACCCTGAAGCTTGAGGGATTCCTGAAACCATTGCCCTGCTCCCCATGTTGCTATCTCTGTAGCATGGTGGAAGCAGAGCAGGAGACCCTGGGATGCATCTGAGGAGGATGAATTGTGAGGGGGTAAAAGTGAAGGAATCTGTGAGCATCCCTCGGCTTCAATGACTCAACATTTCTCTGTCTGGTTACAGTGCCCATCCTTCTTGTCTCCTGGAAGTGCTTTTAGCAGTTCTCTACCTTGGGCCTCAAGTTTTAAAGGCATCTCATACTGGCTTTGTGTTGTTTTTTTGAGGGCTGCTGTGGCCAAAAGGGAGGGTTACATCTTATCATGTAACTCCTGTATCTCAGGAACCTGAGATTTAGGGTCTTGGCAATGTTTGACCTCTCGGGGAAGACTGTCGTTCTGCACATTGCCCTTGGCTACCCACTGTTCCAGTCTTCCACAATGCAACTAACACCAAATCCCTATCCTCACTTAGATTTTCTGAGAAGGCTTAGTCAGCCATAGATTGATGCAAGTTGTGTAAGATATAAATTGTGATGAAGCAGCTGGAACTCTCCCTGAATCTGTAACCACCTGTTCCTACAGTCTTCTTAGCAAGGCAGTCTGCTGTGCGGAGGTGCACTGTGGTTACCTGTCAGTGGAGCAACCTTCAGCCTTCAAAACACTAATACCTGTCTGGGTCTGGATAGAGCTTTGCAGACAGCAACTGCTGTCAGACTGCTTCCTCTCAGTCTTACTGTCCATCTCTGCAGTGGTGTGACCCTCACAAACTTAGGCATAGAGACAAACAGCCTGTTTTGTGACCCACATATGTGTTTTATGTATTGGAGCAGCTCCAGTCTCCATTTGTTCCTCATCCTACCCTCTACTGGAGTAGTATAGAGTGAGTACTGTCCTACAGGCTAGGAAAACAGATTCCTTCAGCAGCAGCTGCTTTGCACAGGATGAGTATTTCTGTGTGGGCACTGCATAGCTTTGTTTAGAGGAGCTCTGACACCCGCCTATAGCTGCTTGGCTTCTCTGCCTGTTTCTTCTAAATGAGGTGGAGCTATGTGGTAACTCTCCACTGCAAAGGGGACCAGCTTTCCTCCAGCCTCAGTATGAAGGTTCTCAAGGGTTGGTGCTCCTAGAAGTGGAACCGTAGCATGAATCTCTATGCCCTGAGGGCACTCCCTTTACTTCTGGGGTGCACATTGGAGCTAGAGTCATGTAGTGTCCTGTGGTCCTTTGTGCCGCTCTGACCTGTAGAACTGTGGGGCTAATGGGTTGGTCAAGGGTTTTTTCATACTAACATCTACTCTGCAGATGGACTTGGTAATGTACCTCTGTTCTGCTTTCTTGGGTTTGGGGGAGGAGAGGCTGTTTAATGCTACCATTTGCAGTAGGTGCAAGGGAACACACAGGAGAAGCCACAGTTTTTGTTGAACACTCACCCAGGCAACTTTCAACTGAATATACCACAATTTGTAAACAAACCTCTTCTACCCCTGCATCCATTTGTAGTTAGAGGTAAGTGATCATCCTCGTGTGAACTTTGGTGTCCATGACACTTACTGCTAGTCCTCACTTGTGCTTTTAGTATCAGACAGCAAGGTTGTGCACAGAAAGCGCCACTGATGTCAGGGGGGTACTAAACTGGAAGCACTAACTGGTGTAGAAAGTTGTTCTTTCACCTCAAATGAGCATCAAGCAAGGTTTGAAAGTCTTGGTGAGATACCAGCAGAAAGGCAGATGCTGTTTGGAGTATTTCTCCGTGGAAGAAAGTAAAGGAAAAGCAAGAATGGATGCTTATAAGGTTCTGTTGTGCATGAAACATCCCATGTGATCATCGCCATGTGCAGCCTTGGGCCAAATGTCTGATTTGTGCAGCTCACTGGCATCAGTGGCATTACTGGTGCATCAAGGACATGCTTATCATTGCCGGTCTTATTTTCGCTTTCCTCAGGAGAGCTAGGCTCAGAGCTGACTGCTGTGAAAGAAAGCTGAAAGATTTGAGGGAAGAAAGGTTTAGCAACTGAAAGGAAGATGTTTTCTGTGTGGGGAGGTGCTGGGAGACCTCAATGGTGAATATCTTCTTTGATCAGTAAAGGAAGTGTTTTACCATGTATCCTGCTGAGAAATGGAGCCCCAGAAGGGTGGTAACTGATGAGTTACTCACAAAAAGTATGAATAAATAAAGGAGGGGTATGGACAAAGAAGGAGGCAAGAGGAGAGGCTGTGCCCAAGGTCCTGGTCCAAGAGAATTTGATGTAAAGTTCTGTCAGCCCATAGCCATATAGAGACAGCACTGTATGGGGAGAAGCCTTTTTTCCTCCACCCATCAGCCTTGGTGTTTGTTTTGGGTTTTTTGTGAAGTTTTTTGTGGGGGTTGATTTTTTTTGTCTTTTCATTGTTTTGCTAATGGCTCTACTCATATCTCTGAGCTTCAACACGGTCAACCTGACAAATCTCAGGTCTGATTATGATTGCTGCCTAGCAAACATACAGCTCATTAAAATGTGCAGATCCACAAGTCAATGCTTGCAATTCAGGAGAGAACTTGCGTTATTTGGATGAGACATCAGCAGAAAATCATCCCTTTTTTTCTGGGAGTCAGATTTCTAGACTTGTGAATTGATGAAATAAAACATGAAAATGAGGTGGCACAGGAGAGCAGGAGGCGATGAACATGTGCCCTCTTCCTCTGTGCTACTATGCATAGAAGGCAGTGCTGCCAGCAGATACTGGGGGCATGGGTCTTGGTTTCCTTGCAGAGGATGGGATGATAAGTCTGTTGAAGATAGAGAATTGCTTCAGCATCCTCTTGGGAAAGTTAGCATCCCGTGGCTTGGGTAGGTGTACCCTTCAGTAGGTTAAAAACTGGCTAGATGACCATTGAACAGGAGCCAGCTGGGTGCCCAAGTGGCCTGGAAGGCCAGTGACATTCTGGCTTGTAACCAGCAATCGTGTGGGCAGCAGGACCAGGGATGTAATTCTCCCCCTGTACTGGACACTGCTGAAGACTCCCCTCAAGTACTGAGGGCAGTTCTGGTCCCCCTACTTCAAGAAAGAGATTGAGGGGCTGGAGCAGGTCCAGAGGAACAACAAGGATAAGGAAGGAACTGGAGGGAAAGTCTAATGAGGAGAGGCTGAGAGTGCTGGGGGTGTTCAGTCTGGAGAAGAGGAGACTCAGGGGGGACCTTCTCCCTCTCTACAGCTCCCTGAAGGGAGATTGTAGTCAGGTGGGGGTCAGGTTCTTCTCTCAGAGAACTAGTGACAGCTAGTTCCAGCTCACACCCATTGCCCCTTCTCCTATCATAGAATTATAGAATCATAGCATCATTAGGGATTGGAAGGAACCTCGAAAGATCATCTAGTCCAAGCTCCCTGCCACAGCAGGATCACCCAGACCAAGTCACACAGGACCACATCCAGGCGGGTTTT
>VXBP01009297.1:0-74118 GCA_013400115.1 Rhinopomastus cyanomelas | reverse complement strand
GTTCATATACCTGTAGAAATTCTTGGTGTTCCCTTTGACCTCCCTGGCTGGGTTCAATTCAAACTGTGCCTTGGCCTTTCTAACCAGATCTCTAGCTGTCTGGGCAGCTTCCTTACACACCCCCCATTCTAGCTGCCCTCCCTTCCACTCCTTGTAGAGTTTCTTTTTGTGTGACAGTGTGTCCAGGAGCTCCTTGATCACCCAGGCAGGCCACCTAGCATTCTTCCCTGCCTTCCTCTTTGTTGGTGTACATTGCTCTTGGACACAGAGGAGGTGATACCTGAATACTGACCAGCTGTCCTGGGCCCCTCTTTCCTCAAGGGCTTCATCCCATGATACTTTGGCTAACAGAACCCTGAAGTGATCAAAGTCTGCACGCCCAAAGTCCAGGGACGTAAGCTTGGAAAACTTCCTTCTGGTTGCCCCGAGGATCTTAAATTCCACTGCTTCAGGCACCTCCTGATCTCTTAGCACTCACCAGGTTCTTCTTGGTTGTCCCATGGTTTCTGGAGCAACCCCTCCCCCTGCTACAATATGAGAAGAAACTTCTTCACAGTGGGGGTGACAGAAGACTGGAGTGGGCTGCCGGGGGGGTTGTGGAATCTCCTTCCCTGGAGACGTTTAAAAGCTGCCTTGATATGTTCCTGTACAATTTGGTCTAGATGATTCTGCTGTGGCAGGGGGATTGGACTAGATTGTCTTTCGACGTCACTTTCAATCCCTGATGTTTTGTGATTCTGTGATTCTCACAATTGTGGGTTTAGTACTATGGTTTCCAGATGGATTTGTGAAGCAGAAAGTGGACACTGATTAAAAGATGATGGAGCAGAGCTTCCTGTGATCCTTTTGATCTCTAACTGGAGTAAAGAACAGTGATTTGAGTGTAGGATGTCACTGGTGAAGATGAGGCAGACCACTGGCCTGAGTGGTGTGTGCCAGGTAGGTTTGAAAACTACGTGGAGATCTACAAACCAGAGGGTGCTTTCTATCCTTGGAGGTTGTGTGGTGAGTGGGAGAATTTCAGCTTCTCCTGTCTGCTCCCTTTAGGTGTTGTTTTTGTTACCTGCTCTCAGATAAATTCTTAATTCAGCAATTGTCATCAACAAAATTGTGGGAGCTTCCACTGTCTTCTGTGATGCCTGGAGCATCATTTGCTCTGCAGGCTGTATATGCAGACCAAGCTTCAATAATAACTGCTGTGGCTCTCCTTTACTTCCTCTCTCCCTCCATTCCTTCCTCTCTTCCTTCCTTTCTCCACTCCTTCCTTCCTCTCTTCCTCCCTTCCTTCCTTTCAGATCTCGATGAGCCTGTTCTCACCATTCATCAGACCATCAGTGATGTTCGTGGCAGCTTCTACCAAGAGAAGACTGTCTTCCTTCGCTGCACTGTCAACTCCAACCCACCAGCTCGCTTCATCTGGAAACGAGGAGCTGAGACGCTTTCCCACAGTCAGGACAATGGTGTGGACATCTACGAACCCCTCTACACCCAGGTGAAAGAAACCAACACTTTGTGTTTGTCTTGAGCATCCTGCCTGATGCAGGGCACTCTGCAGTGGATGGCATTGGCTTCCTTCTATGGATCATGATGTTGCAGGAGAGGGTGGAGGCCACTGCAAGGGTCACTGTCTCCAAACTGGCTGGCGAAGCCTACTTCTGTGGGTGGATTCTGAGGTGATATGGGGAGTAGATCAGCAGGAGGGTGTGAGAAAGCCTAGAAGTCCTTTCCCCTTTCTGCTACTGTACCTGTGAACAGGTCACAATACCATGAACAAGGTCAGCTGAGACTAAATTCAAGCAAACTGTGCCACGATTTTCAATCAGAAGAGGAAAAGTACTGAAAAACACAGGATTGTAAGGTACCTGAAGACTAGCTGTAGGCAGAATGGGTCACGAGGGTGCTGAGACATTGGAATAGGTTTCCCAGAGGAGGCTGTGACTGCTTCATCCCTGGAAGTGTTCAAGGCCAGGTTGGATGGGGTCCTAGCCAGCTTGGTCCAGCGGAAGGTGTCACTGCCCATGGCAGGGGCTTGGGACTGCCTGAGTTCACTTGGGTGACCTCTGAGATCCCTTCTACCCAAACCATTCTGTGATTCATTGATGTGGTTTCGCCTATCTCACATTACTGATTTTTTGTCAGTCGAGTGCCCAAGCTTCGTAAATCAGGGAAGTTGCTCTCTGTTTAGCCATATGAGTGAATGCCAGCATGTTGTGGGAGCCATGAGGCAAATGATGAAGAGCTTTTCCTAATGGCTAAAGTAAGAGGCAGCCCAACTGCCCGAGTATAGTTGTCCTGCAACAGGCTATACTCATCCTTTCTGCTTCTGCTTGCCTATGCTGGATTTGCCCTTCTGAATGCCACTTTCTTCGCAGTAATTAGCCCACCAACACTTTGGGAGACAGTGGGGAAATTTTCTTTTCCAGGACACTGTGGGCATGTTTCTCCTAAGCTGAGTGCTGGCTCTGAATGTCCTCAAATGCTGATCAGCACCACTGCTCCCAGCAAGGCTGTTGATCAACACAAGGCAGTTATGGGTTGGAAGGGAGGGCTGAAAGGGCTGCTCCCCAGCTGAGTTTGATTTCTGAGTGATGCTCTGGGCAACCTTTCTATTAATGTAGTTGTGTTCATATTTTGTTGAAACTTGCTATCTTCACAGGTCAGGGAAGTGGGCAGCCACATGGAAATGCTCAGGGGAATGAGGAGAAAGAGAAGAGCTGCCAGTTAGCATCAGATTTACAGAACTGCTTTAAGTCAGCAGTGCTGTTGGACCTTGAAGCGAGCTTGGTCTAGTGTGGCATCTAACCAGAACTTCCCAGGCCTTAAAAGAAGCCATTGTGGGCTCATTCAGCTTGACTAAGCTCAGTGTAACTAACAGAAGATGTTGCTTAATGAGAGTATAGTGACCTTCCAGTTTCAGAAGGGGGCTAGAAGAAGGCTGCAGAGAGATTGTTTACAAAGGCCTGGAGTGATGGGACAAGGGGCAATGGTTTCACGTTAGAGAAGGGCAGATTGAAATTAGCTGTTAGGAAGAAGTACTTTACCAGGAGAGGGGTTGAACACTGGAACAGGTTGCCCAGGGTGGTGGTTGAGATCCCATCCCTGAAGATCTTCAGGGTAAGGCTGGAGAAGAATCTGGTCAACTTGATCTATTTGAGGATGCCTGCCCCTGCTCACTGCAAGGGAGGTTGAACTAGGTGACCTTTGGAGATCCCTTCCAATCCAGAACATGCTATTGTTCTATGGTTCTAGGATATTTCCTTCAGCTAAATAAGGCATCTGACAGAATTTCCCCATGTTGCAGCATTACTGTGTAAATGAGCCCTCTAGCTCCTAGTGGACTGTGTTTTCACCATGATGGGCTGTTTCCATCTCTGAGAGATGATTTCAAGAATACTGTGCTCACACAAGCATGACCTTTCTGTCCTCTCCATAGCAATGGCATAAACCCATGAGTTTGGGTTGGCAAGAGTGGAAGCCTGCTGTGAGATCACGAAAACCCTCTAATGCTCTACATTTACCAGAGTACTCCTCAGGGGTTTGTAGGACTGTCTTAGAGATGTACTGGTGTCTGTGTCCAGTTTGGGTAGGCTTTCATATTAAAAAGGAGGTGAACTGCACTGTTTATGCTTTTAAAAACTTTATTACAGGAAGGTTTATACATGTTTACCTAACACTTACTAATGGCCCTGTAAGAAAGGAGTTGACATACACGTTGTAAATTCTGCCACTTGTGTGGCATAGTAACATGTCCCGAGGGACAGGGTTTTCATAGAATTATCAGTTTCCTTGGCATTTATCTTTCTAAGTTAGAAACATAGAATGACTTTAGTTGGAAAGGACCTCAAAGATCATCTAGTTCTCAACCCCTGCACCATGGGCAGTGACATCTCTCACCAGACCAGGTTGCTCAGAGCCTAATCCAGCCTGGCCTTGAACACTTCACCGAATCACAAAATCACAGAGCACTAGTGATTGGAAAGGACCTTGAAAGATCACCCAGTCCAATCCCTCTGCCACAGCAGGATCACCTAGACCAAGCTGCACAGGAATATAACCAGGTTTGTTTAAAACATCTCCAGAGAAGAAGATTCCACAAACCCCTGGGCCAGCCCAATCCAGTCTTCTGTCCCCCCCACTGTGAAGAAGTTTCTTCTCATATTTACATGGAACTTCCTATGTTCCAGCTCACACCCATTGCCCCTTGTCCTATCTTTAGATGAGAAGAGCCTGGCTCCATCCTACTGACACCTACCCCTGCACATAATTATAAACATTAATGGGGTCATCCCTCAGTCTCCATTTTCTCCAAGCTAAAGAGACCCAGCTCCCTCAGCCTTTCCTTATCAGGGAAATACTCCACTCCCTTCATCATCTTTGTTGCTCTGTGCTGGACTTTCTCCAGCAGCTCCATATCCTTCTGGAACTGACGGGCCCAAGAACTGGACACAATATTCCAGAAACAGTCTCATCAGGGCAGAGTAGAGGGGGAAGAGAACCTCTCTCCATCTGCTAACCACCCCGATTCTGATCCACACCAGGAAGCCGTTGAACCTCCAACAGGTCAGTTCCCAGAACCTGGCATTCTTCTTGCCCAGATGCAAGACTCTACACTTGTCCTTGTTATACTTCATTAAATTTCTCCCTCTCCAGCCTGTCCAGGTCCTGCTGCATGGCAGCGCAGTCTGCTGGGGTGTCAGCTACTCCTCCCAGCTTTGTGTCATCAGCAAATGTGCTGACAGTGCACCCTAATCCCTCATCCAAGTCATTAATGAATAGACTGAATAGCACTTGTTCCAGTACTAACCCTTGGAGGACTGCACGAGATCTAGGCCTCCAACTGGACTCTGTCCCACTGACCACTACTTTCTGGCTTCTATACTGCAGCCAGTTCACGACCACCTCACTACCCCATTGTCCAGATCACACTGCCTCAGTCTGGCTGCGAGGAAGCTGTTTGAGACTGTGTCAAATACTTTACTGAAGTCAAGAGAGACTACATCCACCACTCTGCCATCATCTATCCACCTGGTTATGCCCTCATCAAAGGCTATCAGTTGGTCAAGCATGACTTCCCTTTGGTGAAGCCATGCTGACTGTCCCTAATGACCCTCTTGTCCTTGATGTGCTTAGAGACAGCATCTAGGACAAATTGTTTCATCTCCTTTCCTGTGATGGAGGTGAGGCTGTCCAGTCTATAGTTAATTGGGTCCTCCTTCTTACTCTTTTTGTAGACTTGAGTGACATTTGCTGTCCTCCAGTCCCTAGGCACCTCTCCTGATCTCCATGACTTAGCAAAGATGATGGAGACTAGCCTAGCAATGACGTCCACTGTTTCCCTTAGCACTGACAGGTGCATCCCCTTCAAGGCCCATGGAGTTATGTCCATCCAGTTTGCTAAACTGATCCCTAACCCAGTCCTCATCAACCAGGGAAAACTCCTCCCCTGTCTTAACTTTGTCTGGGGACTCAGCAGTCTGGGGCTTAGTATCAGAACAGCCCCAAGAAATATAAACAGATGGAAAGAAGGTGTTCAGTATCTATTCTTTCTCTGCATCCTCTGTCTCCAGGGCACCCACCTCATTCAGCAGGGGGCCTGCATTGCCTCTAGGTTTAGTTTTACCTGCAATGTATTTGAAGAAGCCCTTTTTGTTGTCCTTGACCTCTCTTGCAAGATTTAATTCCAAGGAGGCCTTGGCTTTTCTAGTTGTGTCTCTACATCCTCTGACTAGAGCCTTATAATCACGCCAAGTGGCCATCCACTCTTTCCATGACCTATAGACATTCTTCTTCCTCTTCAGTTTGCCCAGCAGCTTCCTGTTTAACCACACAGGTCTTTTTGTTCCCTTCTGTGACTTTTAGGGATGGATCAGCCACAACCTGCCCGGGCAGCCTGTTCCAGGGCCTCACCACCCTCACAGGGAAGAATTTCCTTTTCAGATCATATAAATCTGCCCCTTGTCCTAGCGCTAGATTCTGTTGTAGAGTCTCTCTCCAGCTTTCCTGTAGCCCCTCCAACCATGTCAGGGGTTGCATTGTATACTGCACCCAATGCTAGAGCTACAGCAGAAATCCTGTGCCAGGAGGACCACATGGGGATGGAGGGCACCACCATCTCTGCTGCTCAGTACCGGTCACGCAGCTTTGACAACACTGCTGCTTTCTTCTGAAGCAAAGGATGAAGGAGGTGGGACTGAAGGCAGCTTGAAGGGATGAGGAGATCTAAAATGAGGAATTAATGTCAGTGTTTTTCATATTGAATACAATTTTAAACCAAGTAAATATGCAAGCCTTCACAGAACCAAAATCATCACAAGCTAATACACAGAAAACTCCTGACAGTAAAAGGAAACCTCTGCCACGAGGCTTTGCTCTCCAGCATCCACCACTTTTCAGTTCTGAATGGTAAAGCAGAATGCTGGGAGACACTGGCGTCTCCAGTCCACTGCAGGTTGAGTGATTCACAAGTACTTGAAAAGCATCTGGCACTGGCCTTGGAGAAAACAATTTCTTCCCAAAATTTAATCTAAATCTCCCCTCTTTTAATTTGAACCCCTCCTCATCCTATCACTAGAGTCCCTCATAAACAGTCCGTCTTCAGCTTTCCTGTAGACTCCTCAGGCAGTGGAAGGCCACTAGAAGGCCTCCCTAGAGCCTTCCCTTCTTCAGGCTGCACAGCCCGATCTCCCAATATCAGAGGTGCTCCAGCCCTCTGATAATCCTTGTGGCCTCCTCTGGTCTCACTCCAACAGCTTCAAGTCCTTCTTATACTGAACACTCCAGAACTGGACACAGCACTCTACATGAGGTTTCACCAGAGCAGAGCAGACAGGAAGAATCCCCTCATCTGACCTACTGATGACACTTCTGATTTAGTCCAGGACAGAATTGGTCTCTGGGCTGCCCTCACTCACTGCTGGCTCATTCTGAGCTTCTCATCTACCAATACCTCCAAGTCCTCCTCCTTAGGACTGCTCTCAATACATTCACCACCCAGTAGGGAACTGTGCTTGGGATTGCCCCAATCCAGATGCAGGACCTTGTGCTTGGCCATGCTGAACCTCCATGCAGTTTGCAGAGGCTCAGATCTCTAGCCTATCAAGCTCCCTCTGGATGCCCTCCCTTCTCTCTAGTGTGGTGACCACCCCACACAGCTTGGTGTCACTGGCATAGTGGCTGAGGGGGCACTCACTGCCACTTTCCAGGTCACCAGCAGGTATTTTAAACAGCACCAGACTGAAACCAGACCCCTGAGGAACCCAGCTCATATCTGATCTCACTGGGACAGGAGGCCGTTGATCACTGCTCTCTGAGTGTGACCATCCAGCCAACTCCCTATCCACCAAGAAGTCCATCTGTCACATCCATGTCTCTCTATTTCAGAGACAAGGATGTCCTGTGGGATAGTTTCCAATGCCCTGCACAAAAAAAAAAAAAAAAAAAAAAAAAAAAAAATATAAAGGTNACACAGTACTCAAGATGCGGCCTAACCAGTGCAGAGTACAGGGGCAGAATGACCTCCCTGCTCCTGCTGGCCACACCATTCCTGATGCAGGCCAGGATGCCATTGGCCCTCTTGGCCACCTGGGCACACTGCTGGCTCATGTTCAGGCGGGTATCAATCAGCACCCCCAGGTCCCTTTCTGTTTGGCTGCTCTCCAGCCACTCCGACCCCAGCCTGTAGCTCTGCATGGGATTGTTGTGGCCAAAGTGCAGCACCCGGCACTTGGACTTATTGAACGCCATCCCGTTGGACTCTGCCCAACTGTCCAGGCGGTGGAGGTCCCGTTGCAGAGCCCTTCTGCCCTCCAACCCAGCCACATCTGCTCCCAGCTTTGTATCATCTGCAAACTTGCTGATGACAAGTCCAGGCAGATGACATCAGCTGCTCTGCCCTTATCCACCAATGCTGTAACTCTTTTAAGTCTATTCAAATCCTTGTTTCCTGCATATTAACACATCTGAGCTGTGTCCAGTCCCTTGAGGTTGCCCTCAAGAGGATTTTCCGTGCTGACACCTTCTTATATCTGCAAGCAATTACACAGTGGTTTCTCCAGAAGAGATTTAGGCAAACACAGAGACCAGCAGTGACAAGCTGTTAGGGGAAGACATATGAGTTGCAGAGTGTACAAACCACAGGATGCTTCTCAGAGCTTTCTGCATTCCATAAATAAACAGCTACAGAACACATTTATTGTTAATTTAACAACTTGATTCTGGTTTTTTAACAAGCCGGGAGGGCCAGGGAGTGGTATTTCTGTTTTGTTACCATAGCGTAAGAACAGGCTGTCAAAGTCCCTCCAGTCACTCTGGTTTTTACACCAGCACAGCTGACATTAGACTCCGGAGAAGAGAGGTCAGGAAGTTTTGGAGAGGGTTCTCTGAGTATCTTTCTGAGCTACCATTTTTTTGTCCCTCTACTGCAAATTTCTGCAGGGTAATGGTTGAACTGTCTCCATTTAGACCAGCATGAGTACCTGTCTCTGCTCTAATTTACTCTAGTTTTGCAATGTTGAGATCCCAGTGCTGTCCCTTGGGTTCTGACCAGCATCTTGGTGTGAGATCTCAGATTCCATTCCAGGAGCTTTAAGTTGAATTTTCAAGCTCCACAAGATAATTCTGACAGCAGTTGGTGAGAAATTCTGCCTAGACCCGTTTGGTAATGTTTCCCACTTCAATGCCAGTCACTTGCTGGTGTTTTGAGAAATCCAAGACATGGAGTTACCTCTGCAGACATTTAATGTTTCCTCTATATATAGCTGGCAGGGCTTGGAGTCTACACAGCTTGCCCAAGATTTTGATGGAAGCCGTAAACTTTGGGACAGGTTATGGCCTTGCAATGGTAAGCTGTGATTGCACAGCCATATCTTCTCTTTTCCTCCCCATTTTTCCCAACTTTCAGGGTGAAACCAAAGTCCTGAAGCTGAAGAACCTGCGGCCCCAGGATTATGCCAGTTACACTTGTCAAGTGTCTGTCCGCAACGTCTGCAGCATCCCTGACAAATTCATCACCTTCCAGCTCACAAACACCACAGGTAAGAGAGCCTGAAGAGGGTCCCTGCAGCTCTCCAGGCCTTTGCTGTTACCCAGCAGCATGGCAATGTGACTTGTCCAAGGAACTCATCACCTCACATTCATGTACGTGGCTGCTGGGGTTACAAGTCTTTCATGCACAACTCTTGTGGCCAGGGATGCTCCAGTTTCCTGTACCTCTGCATAAAAGTCAGTGCCTTGGCCATGCTGCTGTGACGTCATTAAAACAAGCTGTGTATAGGTGTTGAGGCACTATAAAGTTTTTAATCCAGATACTGCTTTATTTATTTATCATTTTAAGTGACTTTAAAAATAGATTTGATACAGCCTAGAGTGAGGCACATGGTGCAGGAGTTCTTACAAATAATTCGTTTGCATGTGACCCTGGCCAGGCTGTGCTCTCCACCTCCCGGCCTGGTGCTCCACTGCTGTTGGTGTTTGTGGAAAACAAATACGTGCAATAAATACATGGATGTTCATCCTGGCACTGCTACAGTGTCCCTCCAGTTGTGAGCAGAACCAGTTTGGTGCCTCCTGCTTGACCTGCAGTAAATGACTGAGAATCAGGTAGCAGGAACTTGTAAACATCCCACCCACAAAGCAGCCTCATGGGTTGAATATTTTCAAATAGTAAATAAATGTCAGGAAGTTGCTGCCAGCCCTGGGGTAGTCCATGAGCAGAAAGAAAGGCATTGTAGTTGTTTGAATTATTCACCTCTCTAATGTAAGACAAAGCAGTTTGCATTTCTCCTGTCATCTCTGTGCAGCAGAAACAGAACTCTTCTAATGTGGCCAACTGGGACGTTGTTGATCCTGTGTGTATCATGTTTGTGGATCTGACCTGAGCCCAAGGTGCTGAGTAATAGCTGCATCACTTTATGTAGAAAGAAGAAAAACAGTGAGCTTAAAGTGAGCTACAGCTAATGGTAGGAAAAATGTACTCTTTATATAGTAAGGTCTCTGAACGTATCTCAGGCAACTAAACCCACTGCAGCAAGTGCTGGAGTATTCCCTTCAAAATCTTGCCTTGTGTTCCTGATGAAGAAAGGAATCTTGCACAGCAGTTCCTCCCTGTTGTGTCTTTACCTCTTGAAGAGTCAGTAAATCCTGTTTCTTTTCATATCGTCTCCCACCTGACAGCCCAAGCACAGGGAAACTACCCTCCAGTTTGGTCCAGCCCTTTTCCTGGGTCAATAGGGAACCTGCATTTTAGGTTGTAGCCAGATCATAAGACAGTGATGTGACTGAATTTAGAGCAACTGCTTAAGTATTTACCTAAGCCCTGACCCTGAACCACAGAGCACAGCTCCTTTTTTTTCCCTTATGTTTAGTTACAGATGTCTATTTACACAGTTACTGGGGAGCCTGAATTTAAAGGGGCCTTGGAAGATGTGCTCCTAGGACATGGTCCTGCATCCATCTCCTTGGAAGACGTGCTTCCTGCATTAGGAGCTGGTGGTGAAAGTGAAGCGGGCGTTGCAGTATAAGCAAGGTTTTCTTAAAAACAAGTATATTTAACATGGAGTATGTGCCTTACTTGCCCTGGAGGCAGTAATTTACACAGATGAGACAATATTTGCAGAAAAATCTTTATTTCTCTCCTTTTTCTATAGATCTTTGCTTTCCTTCTTGCACTCATGCTCCAGTAGCATCCCTAATCCTTGATTGTGTCCCGAATCCTGAGCAACTTCACTCAGGATGCCTTTGCAATGAAAGAGTGCCCAAAGGGTGCCAAGGTGCATGGAAATCAATCTCTTAAAAATGTATAGACCCAAGCACCGGAGACCTTGAGGGGAATTGCAGGGGTCAGGTCATGCCAAGCAGAGGGAGTCTTCTCAGTTAATTTCCAGTTCCTCAGCTGTGTCACTTTGGCTTTACCAGCAGTGGCCTTTGGGCAGATTGTAGTTCCCAGCAGGGAGATGGACTTCTCTCAAGCTCTGCATCAACAGCTGGGTCCTAACATGTGTGGATGAGATGGTTCTTGGTCTGCAGCACTAATGTGAAGGTGGTTTCTGGCTGCTCCTCTGTTCTGCTGCTATTGTGTGGCTGTAGAGCAGGGGTTGGGGTCTGTAGAGCCACTGGGCCAGCTGAGCATTGGGCTGTCATCCACTGCTCTAGCAGGGTCAGGCTGATGTTTTCCTGTTCCTCAACTTCTGCAAAATTAAGCAGCCCAGCAGGTTAATTGTCCTGCAGTTTTACTGCAGCAAATTGGACTTCAAAGGGAATTGAAAGCGATTCTTTGTTTTTAATGGTCCCCTTGCTGCTTGGCAGACTCCGCCAGCAGGTTTTCTGAGCTGAGAACAAAAAGAATTGCCACAGGTTACAAATAAATGAGATTCATCTCCTGTGTAACAATGTCTGCATGCTGTTAACCCTTGTCTGCTGACAGGAATGGGAGTGGGAGCCCATGCAGGCTGCTGCAGCCAGGGCTCTGTTTCGAGGTACATTGTAGCAGCTTCCTGCCTGGGGAGGTTTGGCTGGCAGCTTTGCCTCCCTCTCACATGGACAACCTGCCTTGAGGTAGTGCTTGCACCAGCTTGTCTCTCTGCCATGCCCAGAACTGGCCAAGGTGAGTAGTGATAGTGATGTGCACATTAAACACTGCAAAAGCCCTAAACCTTAACCTGAGCCTGCAGGACTCTTGTTTGTGCTCCCTAACTCGGGTGTCTCTCTGGGAATACCTTGGTCTCAGGGTTTCTCTGCCTCTGATAGGGATGGATGGAAATTCCCAAGCAAGATGCTGCGTATGTCACTTTGTACCCAGTGAATCTGAGATGGGTCCCATGTCGAAGGCAGGAACACATACTGGATGTGGGGTACACTCAGCTGGCAGCCAGTTAGTTGATGGGAATGTGTCTGCCTTACTGTGGTGAACTATTGAAATCCTGGGCATTGCAGCCTCTTGTGAAACTACCTGGAGATTGGAGAGGACATACAAATCCTGACTGTACTGACTGGTGCACATCAGTGCCCACTGTTTCCAACACTCTAGCAAAGAGACCTGTCCGAGGCTCTGAGTGCAGACTATGCCCTCCCAAAATTCAAAGACTCCAACTACAGACCTCAGATGACCAGTTCAAATTACAGAGCAGCCATCTTCTTCCTTAGAGCTGCCAGCCAGCTCTGGCACAAGCAGCACGTGCCATGGCCAGGGAGAGAACGTTTGGTTCAGTGCACTAGAGCAATATCGCAGCATGGCAGTAGCTGCACTGCTTGAATTATGCTGAGGAGAGAAGAGTCCTGCTCACCCTGCTTGTATGGTCTGTAACTCAGAGATCCAACACAAATCCAGCACAGCTCATTAACACAGGGTCCAGGGAGAGAAGCAGCAGAAATAATGATGCTTTTAAATCAGGCTTCATGAATATGGAACAATGCCTTATTTTGCATTATTATGGTTGTTACTTAAAACATACTCCCCCTCTTTGTGCTGGGGGCTGCTACTTTCTCAGCTGGCTGGCTGGAGCCAGTGGTGGTGCTGACAAGGGCTTTAAAACGGGTTTCATGGGATGAAATATAGAAGACAAAGGGAAGGTTTTTGGATCAGTTCTGGGAGGAGGATGTAGTGAGAAGGGCGCAAAGTAAAACAAAGCCAAGCAGGGCACTCAGGGATTCATAGGAGAGGCTTTCTAGGCATTCTGAATTTGTTTCAGCTCAACTGTGTATGAGAGACAATCCCTATGACCTGGTCTATAGCCTCCAGATCTACAGGCAAGGGTATCTGACACCTGGGGAGGTGGAGGAAGATAGGAACAGGGTGCAGAGCTGCTATGTGTGGTTTGTTAAGGGGCAAACTGGTCCTAGTCCTCTGTGCCAGGCTCCCAGCTGCCTGGCAAAGGCTTTGTCTTGCAAAGATGTTTGGTTGGGTGTGAGGGATGGAGAGGTACATCATGGGATACCTGAGGTCCTTTCTGAACGATAAACCTTTCTGAAAACTCCCTTTTGGGGTGACAATTCTATATAGGAGTAGTGGTTTCATTACAGCTCTCCTTGGGTAGGCTTCTCTGAGCCTGTCCTTTCTCCTTCCCCTCTCCATTGGGGTGCAGCTCTGGTGATGGGGCAGAAGGAGCAGTCTGTGGCCGGGCATGCACCTGCTGCTCTGTCTGACCTTCCCTTGGGATTGTGAGCACTATCCTGCAAACACTGACATCCCAGTAAACCCCCCAGCATGCTTTAGATGGGATTCTGAGATGTTAAACCCAATCCAAGCCTGCAACTTCCCTTGCCTTGTGCAAATAAGCCTCTTGCTATCCTCCCTCCCTTATCTTCTTCTTAGTGCTCAGCCCTGGGTACGGTTTCTGTCCAAGGCACAAACAGACTGTGATGCATACAACAGTGTTGCAGCAAGGCAGATACAGGTACCCTAGTCCAGTAGGAGCTACCAGTAGAGCCTTTTCAGCAGTGCTGCTTCTGCCTAGAGGCAGGGGAGTTAAACACAGGGAGAGCAGAAGGCACTGTGGTGTCAGGAGAGGAATGAGCTGGTTGCAGTGCAGGTAAGTAATGCAGAGCCACTGTGGCTTCCCATTGCCCTCTGCCTCGCTGCAGTTCTTTGTGTTGGGAGTCGAGAAGTTGGAAGTCTTTGTGTTGGGAGTCTCTTCTCTCANGCCTCGCTGCAGTTCTTTGTGTTGGGAGTCGAGAAGCCTCTTCTCTCGGGTTTTTGCTGGTGAGTTTTTGTGCAGCTGCCACTCTTACCTGTGCAAATGGGGGTCAGCAGGCATTTCTTCTGACCAGAGTCCTAAGCCCTAGCGAACTTGCACTGAGTGTGCTAAAATACCATATGTACCTTGTGCCCCAGTTCTAAGCACTGCTGTTGAGTTGCTTTAGGTGTTATCTTCATCCTTAAGTGATGTGAGGTCCTGCCTGCAGGGTTACCTAACCATAACAGAGTAGAGTGCTCTAACTCAAAGATATTAAAATGATTTAGATTGACAAGCACCTTGGATTTGTAAGGAGTTCATAGATTCCTCCAGCTCTCCCTACTCACACCAACCATTTTCAATGACAAATCCTATGAAGCCTGGACAGGCTGGAGAGCTGGGCAGGGAGAAATTGAATGAACTATAACAAGGGCAAGTGTAGAGTCTGGCATCTGGGCAAGAACAACCCCGGGTATCCGTATAGGTTGAGGACTGACCTGTTGGAGAGCAGTGTAGGAGAAAGGGACCTGGGGGTTCTGGTGGACAGCAGGATGACCATGAGCCAGCAATGGGCCCTGGTGGCCAAGAAGGCCAGTGGCATCCTTGGATGGATCAGAAGGGAGGTGGTTAGCAGACGAAAAGAGGTCCTCCTCACCCTCTACTCTGCACTGGTAGAACCACATCTGCGATATTCTGTCCAGTTGTGGGCCCCTCAGTTCAAGAAGGACACAGAACTGCTGGAGAGAGTCCAGCGCAAATCCACGAAGATGATGAAGGGGGAGGAGCCTGATGAGGAAAGGCTGAGAGAGCTGGGTCTCTTTAGCTTGAAAAAAGGTGAGGGGTAACCTCATTAATGTTTATAAATATGTGAAGGGTGGATGTCAAGAGGATGGAGCCACGCTTTGCTGCGTTGCATCCAATGAAGGGACAAGGGGCAATGGGTGTGAGCTGGAACATAAGAAGTTCCACATCAATCTGAGAAGGAACTTCTTCATGGTGAGGGTGACAGAACACTGGAGTAGGCTGCCCAGGGCGGTTGTGGAGTCTCCTTCTCTGGAGGCGTTGAAAACCTGCCTGGCCATGTTTCTGTGTAACTTGGTCCAGGGGAGTCTGCTGTGGCAGGTGGACTGGACTGGATGATCTTTCGAGGTCGCTTCGAATCCCTAATGTTCTGTGATTCTGTGTGAACCAGTGCTCACACAAGTGGATGGGTGTTTCTCAGGCTTGTAAGTACCCCTCTTTGGTCTCCTCCAGCACCACCTGTTCTGAAGCTGTCTGTGAACGAGACGCTGGTTGTCAACCCCGGTGACAACATCACCATGCAGTGCTCTCTGATGGGTGGTGACCCACAGCCGGAAGTGGTTTGGTCTCACTCTCCTGGCCCCGTGCCCCCCAATAGCCTTGTGCAGGGAGGCAACCTCACCATCTGGAGGATCCGTGTGGAGGACTCCGGCTACTACAACTGCACAGCCATTAACAACGTGGGCAACCCAGCAAAGAAGACAGTGAACCTGTTGGTGCGGTGTAAGTTGCTTTGTCTCAGATCAGTGGTGTTCAGGCTGGAGGGGCTAGATTTGAATTTTTTCAAATTCAAATTTTGTTCTTCTACAGCTGAGGGTGAATGTGATACTTGGAAGTGATTACTATTCCAGACATGTGCCCATGCAATCTTCTCTGCTCCCAGACCAGCAGCGGTGCCAGCACTGCTTGCATCCTCACTTTATGCTATAGCACTGTCCTGGGCTGGAGAGTGATCCCAGACTGCCAGACATGAGGGTCTTGAGATATTTTGTGGTAAAGTTAACTGGGACTGATTTTGCATGGAGATGACGTCTTCTTGAGAAGCAAAGAACTGTTGTTTTGTCCCTTGCAAGACATTCTGCTGTCTCTAATCACGTTTGCACTTGTGTTCATTGCAGCCATGAAGAATGCCACGTTCCAGATCACTCCTGATGTGATCAAAGAGAGTGAGACCATCCAGTTAGGGCAGGACTTGAAACTCTCATGCCATGTAGATGCTGTCCCTCAGGAGAAGGTTGTCTATTCCTGGTTCAAGAACGGGAAACCAGCCAGGTTCTCAGACCGGTTGCTCATCACCCGGAATGACCCCGAGCTCCCGCCTGTGACCTGCAGCTTGGAGATCATTGATCTGAGATTCAGTGACTATGGCACCTACCTGTGTGTGGCTACCTTCCAGGGAGCATTCATTCCTGACCTCAGTGTGGAGGTGAACATCTCCTCAGAGACAGGTGAGTCTTTCTGTGGCAGCTGGGGACCTCAGAGGTGTGGTTGGCATTGCTAGCTGCCCACCACTGTCATGCCTCTGGCTTTTGTGAAGGACCTCACATTAGTGTCTTCGGTCCCAGTGGGGAAATGTCTCACATCCCCAGGCAGACAGGAGATGGATGATAGCTCCTCTGCCAGATGTGTTAGGCACAGAGCATATATATTAATATTTTCTCTCCATGAAAAGTGCACAGTGCAGTCCAGTCAAAGCTAGACACAGTTTTGGGGTGGGATTTGTCCATGAAGCCTCAAAATTGTGATAGAACCACATTTCAAATATCCCTGTGCTCAGAAGGCAGTCAAAGAGAAAGCAAGCAGCTCATTCTTTCCCTAAGCATTACTTAAAGGAATGTCTCTGTCATCAGAGCTTTGCCCCGGAGATTGGTGTCATTTATCACAGCAGATTCAGTGAAGAGCTCTCGTGTTCACTGGGTTGCTGTTGGGATCTGTCTTGGACACTTATCTGTTGGACTTCCCATGTAATGGATGCCTTCCTCCTTTTGATGCAGTGTTAAAGCTTTATGCCATGGCTTTCTGAGGACAGGACCAGTACATGAGTGTGATTACCAGTCACCCTGAGGACTGAAATGTAGAGTCTCATGGAATCACAGAATAGCTCAGGTTGAAAGGGACCTTGGAGATCATCTACTCCAACCTCCATGCCATGGGCAATGATTGCCTCTCAACTAGACATTTTTGCTCAAGGCCTTAAGTCTCAAGGCTGCCTTTTTGTTTCTGGAGAGGAGCTGGGTCCAGCTCTTTCCAGGACCCCAAGAGTATAGCACAAAGCAGTACTGGGTTAGCAATCTGCTGAGGACTCCTGAGGGGAGCCAGCTGCCCATAGATTTTTGTCCTGAAATGTCATTAAATATTTCATTTCAGTCGCTGGTTGTGTTGTGTCTACTGGTCAGACTGGTCCCACTCTTGATTCTTGATTGCCCACTTTGGCACCCCCCAGCAGAAAGTACTGTGACTGCTTTTGTCGCTTTGGGAAGTCCTGATCTCCCAGCAGAAATGTTGGAGCAAGCCTGAAGATTGAGTTCTGACCACGACATAACCCACCAAACACCTTCTGCTTGCAGCCCTGGAAGGTTGGGATCTCCCCATGCCAGCAGGCATCACTTCTATTTTACCGGTCAGGGAACAGAAATGGGGAGAACCCTGATCCCGGTGCAGAGCCAGCCCTCCCCATCTTACGTGTCTGCTGCCACCCGGAGCAATCTTTTTGCCTAAGATCACTAGATGGCAGAGTGCAGTTGTGTTTAAGACTGCAAAGGTAGGAGGTTTCAAAGGGCTGGGTGAGCGCACCATAAGGTTGGGCAGACACTGGCAAGGGTGGTGTGGTGACAGGTTGTCCCATGCTCTGACCTGTCTGATGAAGAGTATGTTCTTGTGGATGCTGCTCATGGGGAAGTGTAGTAGGGGAGCCTGGGGTGTTTGGAACCTCTCTCTGGCAAGCAGGACCACCTTGTGACCCAGAAGTGAAACTGGCCACCAGATGCCAGAGCCACCTTCCCGTAGCAGCCAAGGCTGTCCAGCATGCAGCATCCCCGCAAAGAGCAGTGGGCCACCTCCAACACGTGCTTCTCACATAAAATCCCAGCAAGTTTTCTCCAAGTCCACAAGACTGAAGCAGCAGGGTGGTAGTGAGTGACACCCCCTTTCCCCCACAGAGTAAAGTCTGAGCTCCCCGAGGTGACTGCTTCAGTTAGCAGCTTCGAGGAGACAGCGCTAATTGCAAATAAACTTCAACTGTAATTTACAGCTTTTTCCCATGGAAAAAAACTCCATCCTGCCCAGAAAAGCAGCTGCCAGCAGTGCTGGGTGCCAAGAATACTCTTGTCCCTTCAAGACAGTGAGTGAAGAGATTCTGCAGCTCACAGCACACCTGTAAATTGAAAATGAATCAAGGAGGCCACTGCAGAGGGACAGTGGGCTGGAGCCATCCTAGATTTGCTCTTAAAGCAGCTGTGGACTGCAGGGTGTGCAGTTACTGTGGGACACTTTCCTGTGCTGGGGGTGAACTGAGCCAGCTTTGGTCACACGGTCTTGTTACTGTAGTCCTAAACTTTGATTCAAATGGAAGCACTGGCTCTTGCAGTCACAGAAGTGTCAATCCAAGTGTTGCCACTGTCTGCAGGAAGGTTGAAGAAGGAGCTTTAGTGGCTGTATTTAGCTCTTAGAACTGTTAGCTGTGAAGCCCAATACAAATAAAATGTCAGTATTATGTGGGTTCTAGCATGAATATCCCCTTCTTAGGTTCTTGGCAGAGTGAAGGATGTGGACAATTACACTGACACCTGTCCACCCTTTAGCTGCTGTCTTTGGGTTTCTGTTGAGCTTTTTGTATCATAGAATCATAGAATGATTGAGGCTGGAAAAGCCCTCTGAGCTCATCCAGACCAGCCCAGGACCTGACATCACCACAGTGGCCAGACCAGGGCACTAAGGGCCACAGCCAGCCTGTCTTTCAACACCTCTAGGGGTGGGGACTCCACCACTGCCCTGGGCAGTCTATTCCAGGGTCTGATCACCCTTTCCATGAGGAAGGGCTTCCTAATATCCAACCTAACCCTTCCCTGGCAGCTTCAGGCCCTGCCCTCTTGTTCTGGTCCTAGTCACCTGGGAGAAGAGCCCAACTCCCACCTGACTGCAACCTCCCTTCAGGGAGCTGTAGAGAAGGAGAAGGTCCCACCTTGAGTCTCCTCCAGGCTAAACACTCCCAGCTCCCTCAGCCTCTCCACTCCCTTCCCCAGCCTCATTGTTCCTCTGGACCCACTCCAGCCCCTCAATCTCTTTCTTGAAGTGAGGGACCCAGAACTGCCCCAAGTATTCAAGGGGAGGCCTCGGCAGTGCCCAGTACAGTGTGAGAATTACACCCCTGGTAATTCAACAGGGGCTGATTTGTCAGCTCGTACCTGCGCACTTCTCTGGCCTTGGCTTGGCAGCAGCTCTGCTGGGTGAACTCTTCCCATCCTGAAAAGGATGCCAGAAGTGATCTTTGCATTTATCTCTCGCTCAGGTGAGCCAAATAACCAGTGAATTTCAGTGTAAATTAAGCAAAGACACTTAGCAGAGCTGGCTCCTGGCTGTGGTTTAGCAGCAAACAGGGATCTCAGGTGTCCAATCCAGCTGCGACCTGTAAACAGTAATCCTGTAAGCGCTGGCTTTGGTCTCACCTGGATACTGAGACTAGATACACTGACAGATAAGACTTCTATTTCTTGGCCAAAAGACTGTTGTTCTTCTTGGGAAATAACTCACCAGAAACTGATAAATAGATCAAAAGATTTTGGCTTCTGGGTTCTTGGTGCTAGCCCTGCTGCTGGACAGTATTTTGTAACCAGAGGGATGGCATTCCTTGGGGGGATATCCCAATTGTAGAGTTGTCTAGGCTGGAAAAGGCCTTCAAGATCACTGAGTCCAGCCGTTCACCCAACTGTCCCAAGGCCACTGCTAAACCCTGTCCCTAGTCTCCAGGTCTCCATGACTTTTAAACACATTTAGGGATGGCAATCCCCTCCCTGAACAGCCTGTTCCAAGGCCTGAGGACCCTTTCCATTCATGTCCAACTAAATTTCTCTTGGCACAACTTGAGGCCATTTCCACTTGTCCTATTGCTTGTTCTGTGTGAGAAAAGACCAACCCCCATCTCTCCTCAACCTCCTTTCAGGTCGTTGTAGACAGCAATAAGGTCTCCCCTCAGCCTCCTTTTTTCAAGGCTAAACAACCCTAGCTACCTCAGCCACTGTTCCTAAGTTTCTCCAGACCCTTCACCAACGTCACTGCCCTTCTCTGGACCATCTCCAGCCCCTCAATGTCCTTCTTGTGTTGAGGTGCCCAACACTGAACCCAGTACGGAGAACAGGGGGACAATCCCTTCCTTCCTCCTGCTGGCCACACTATCGCTGATGGAGACCAGGATTCTGTTGTCCGCCTTAGCCACCTGAGCACCCTGCTGGGCCACAATTGGCTAATGATCAAACAATATTCCTGGATCTCTTTCTGCCAAGCAGCTTTTCCAGCCACTATCCCCCAGGCCTCTGTATAACAATTGCCACTGGCACTGGGGTACGTTGCTGCAGAAGCTGGGATTTCCCCTGGTACTCTGCAGCTCCAGATCCTGTAAGATGATTTACGTGGACAGTGTATTCCTATAAGTGTTGCAGTGCATCAAGTGGCAACCTCATGGCAGACTGAGAAACATCTCAAGAATTTCCCTTACTCTCTGGAAACTCAGTGTAAAAATGTCCTTCTTTTCTCTCTTTTAGTGCCACCAACCATCAGTGTCCCCAAGGGACAGTCTACCATCACTGTCCGGGAGGGCTCCAGGGCTGAGCTGCAGTGCGAGGTTCGAGGGAAGCCCAAGCCCCCTGTCATCTGGTCCCGGGTAGACAAGGAAACCCCCATGCCTTCCGGCACGATGACAGTGGAGACATATGATGGGAAGCTGTACCTGGAGAACGTGACCCGGGAAATGAGCGGGACCTACAAGTGTCAGACAGCCAGGTACAACGGCTTCAACATTCGACCCCGGGAAGCCCTGGTGCAGCTCAATGTGCAGTGTGAGTATGACCCTCCAGTGCTGGAGCACCTGTGAAAATGCCTCTGTACACAGAATCTGCTGGGCTAAGTGGGGCTGACAGACTCAGTGCTGCTTTCAGACAGAGCTGACCTTTCTGACTGGGCTGAGCAGACACATCTTTTTGGTCTGGGGACCTGTGAACTGTCTGTATGTAATTGATCTGGCTAAAATAAGCCAAGGGCAGGGTACTGTGTGGTCAGTGTGTTGCTGGTAGAAAGGAGAGGTGCTGTGTGTGCTCTCATACAGTGTTTTCCATCTCCTCCCCCCAGCCAGGTGCCCAGGCACATATGAGCAGCTGGGTGCCTTACATATGTGTAAGACACCTTTGGGGTACGTTAGTGAGGCTGTAAAGTCAAGTGCTCAAAATGCAGCAAACGAATGTTAATTAGACCATTTCTACTCTACACCCCTTTCTTCAATGTATTTAACCAAGCTGTCATCTCTGGATGTGCCTGAAATGTTTTGCCTGCAAAGCAGTGCTGGGCAGACCCTACTGGGGACTGCGTGTGCCCAGGCAGCTTCCGTGCAAGAAAGCTGTGAGCAGCCTAATCCCAATCTTAGCATATGGTGTCTTGAGTGATTTCAGCAATGGGGAGTCCTGCCAGCCCTGCTGGAATGTGATACCTCTGCACAAAAGTGAATGTAGAGGGATGGATGACACTGGTGTCTGTGCTGGGTGACTGTCTTCATCCTTTTCCTGCAGTGGTTTCCCTCTAGAGAAGCGAGTACCTACTCAACTCCATGCTTTGTGTTTTGGCTTGGGAGCCTGTTCTGACTCCTTCAAGACTCGGATTGATGGTTGGACTTGATGATCTTTTCCAACCTAAATGGTTCTGTGATTGAGATGTGCAAAGGGGAAGGCAGGTGGATCAAATGCATTGGTCTGGAAGGAGCTGTGACTGCAGGAGTAGCCCTCCCTGCAGACTCCATCCAATTGGGATGGACCAGTCACTGAACTTTGGCAACGCCCTGTGAACAGTCCACATCTGTCAGGTGGTGCATGAGTAGGAAGCAGGTTAATTCATACCCGGGCACGCTGCCTCTGGGCTGTGACTGACAGGCCTTAGCATGCAGCACAGCGATGCTCATTAGCCACACTGTCACAGTCCTCCCGTCTTCGCTCCCAGGGAAGGAGAGAACTTAATAAACCGGGCAAAGCTGAGTAGACGTGCTGCTCATATGCTGCAGACATGCTGGGAGCACAGCAGTGACAGAGGGGTGTGAAATCCTGCCAGTATTCAGAGATGCTCTTGCAGAGCTATCTCTGTCATTTAGGAGCACAGCAGGAATTACAGGATGGGGGCAGGGAAGTGCCTGCAGGCACTTTCCATGGGTGGAAAACCTTCCTGAAACAGGGTGCATCTTGTGCATCTTTGTGCATCTTGGTTTACGCTGTTTAGGAAGCCATGCTGGGCCAGGTGCATGCAGCATGGCAGGATGTTTCAGGGACTGTCATTCTTGGTCACCCGAGGAACTGATGTGAGATGCAGCAAAATCTCACTCTGGAGCAAAGAACCTTCAGGGTGATGGTGTTGCCAGTTTGGTGTTTGAAAGATATGTGGTCCTCAATGACCCTCGTGAACCCTGCAGAAGCAGCAGCAAGGTTGAGTCTGAGGTAAATTATGGTTTAATGGGTGGCCTAGAGTGGTATCACAGTGCTGAATCTTGGGTGGGAGGGACTACCCACACAGCAAAGATGGCAGGAATAAGTCAGAAGCTGTTCTGGGGCAGAACCTTCAACTAAATCCCCAAGAAAGTAAAGAAATCATGCACTTTTGTTTAAAAAGCCACTCAACTTACTCTATTTATAACACTTCCCAAGGGCAAGCAATGCTTTGTGGGCATCTACAAAAAGGCTGGAGAGGGACTTTTTAGGATGTCAGGTAGTGAAAGGACTAGGGGCAATGGAGCACAGCTGGAGATAGGTGGATTTAGATTGGATGTGAGGAGGAAGTTCTTCACTGTGAGAGTGGTGAGAGCCTGGAATGGGTTGCCCAGGAAGGTGGTGGAGGCCCCGTCCTTGGAGGTGTTTAAGGCCAGGCTGGATAAGGCTCTGTCCAGCCTGATCTAGGGTGGGGTGTCCCTGCCCATGGTAGAGGAGTTGGAACTGGATGATCCTGTGGTCCCTTCTAACCTTAACTGACTGTATGACTTGGTCTGGGTGATCCTGCTGTGGCAGGGGGATTGGACTGGATGATCTTTTGAGGTCCCTTCCAATCCCTAATGATTCTATCACAGTGACATGGCACATGCAGCAGCTCACCTAAAGGGCCCTCTTCCCATCTGCATCAGAATATTCACAGTTCCAGCGAAGGTTATGCAGAACCTTATGGTGGCAATTCCTTCTCCTATGCCAGCTCTGGCATCAGGACTGACAGTTTGCTCCATCAGCATGAAAAGCAAGCTATGAACTAAGGGAAAAGAATTGTCCTCATCCCCTTTATAGGGCTTCCCCTTCTTCCCATCCCCCCAGTACTGTACAACCCTCTACCCCAGCAAACGCAGTCTCTCTTTATCCCTCTCCTCCTTGTTCTGGCAGCTCGGAGGAGGTGGGGGCTGGATCTGGGGCTGCTGTGGTTAATTGAAACGCTGCTTTCCAGTGGAGGTAGCTCATTAGTCTGGTTCCTTGCTCTGGAATTCTCATCTTGTCAGAAGTGGGGATCGTGTGGCTCCTGCAGCCTCTGTGATGAGCTCTTCCCCCACCTCCCCCAGCCCATGTGTCCCACTGGAGAGCTGTTGAGGGGGGTCTGCATCTATCTACCCTGCTCCTTCTGAACCCACTCCCTCAGGGGAAGAGCGAATTCTGAGTGATACTGTGGCTGTTTCTCTGCATTGCTCCAAAGCTAAGGCAGCAAAATCAATATAGCAGATCTGGTTCAAAGTTAGAATCTGGGTTTCTGTTTTCCCTTTCCTTTTTCTTTTCCCCCTTTATTCCTTCCCTTTCCCTTCCTCTAAGTGCTGGGGCCTGTTCTCTTTAACATCTTTATGGATGATCTGGATGAGGGGATGGAGGGCCCCTCGGTAAAATTGCAGGTGACACCAAGCTGGGTGGGAGTGTTGATCTGCTGGAGGGTAGGAAGGATCTGTAGAGGGATCTGGACAGGCTAGATTGATGGGCCGAGGTTGATTGTATGGGGTTCAGCAAGACCAAGTGTTGGGTCCTGCACTTGGATCACAACAACCCCATGGTAGGCTACAGGCTTGGGGATGTGTGGTTGGAAAGTGGCATCAAAAACGACCTGGGCATATTGACTAACAGTCACCTGAACAGGAGCCAGCAGTGTCCCTAGGTGGCCAAGAAGGCCAACAACATCCTGGCTTGCATCAGAAGTAGTGTGGACAGCTGGAGTAGGGAGGTAACTGTCCCTGGGTCCTCAGCGCTGGTGATGCCTCACCTTGAGTACTGGGTTCACTTCTGAGCCACTCACTTCAAGAAGGACACTGGTCTGGATCAGGAATGTGGTAACCAGCAGGAGTAGGGAGGTGATGGTGACCCTGTACTCTGCACTTGTGAAACCACATCTTGAGTACTGGGTCCACAGTATAAGAAGGACATTGAGGTGCTGGAGTGGGGCCAGAGAAGGGCAACAAGGCTCAGGAGAGGGCTGAAGAACAGGCTTTATGAGGAGCAACTGAAGGAACTGGGGTTATTTAGTCTAGAGAAAAGGAGGCTGAGATGAGACCTTGTTGTTCTTTATGGCTACCTAAAAGGAGGTTGTAGCGAGGCTGGTGTTGGTCTCTTCTCCCAAATTACTAATGATAGGACAGATGAAATGGCCTCAAGTTGTATCAGGGGAGGTTTAAATTGCATCTTAAGAAGTTATTTACTGAGAGAGAGGTTGGGTACTCGACCAGGCTGCCCATGGAAGTGGTGGAGTCCTCATCCCTGGAGGTGTTTAAAAAGTGGGAAGCTAGAGCACTTGAGGCCATGGTGTAGGGATTAGGGAGATGTTGGGATGAGGGCTGGCCTTGGTGATCCTGGAGGTCCTTCCCAGCCACAATGATTCTATGGTTCTATGATTGTATGAAGTGCTGGAGCGGGTCCAGAGAAGGGCCATGAAGCTGATGAAGGGTCTGGAGCACAAGCCATGTGAGGAGCAGTTGAGGGAACTGAGGTTGTTTAGTTTGGAGAGAAGGAGGCTGAAGAGAGACCTTATTGCTGTTTACAACTACCTGACAGGAGGTTGTAGCAAAGAAGGGCTCGGTCTCTTCTCCCTGGTGGCAAGTGTTAGGACCAGAGGAAGTGGTCACAGGCCACACCAGGCAGGTTTAGGCTGGATGTTAGGAAGAATTCCTTCATGAAAAATGTTATCAAACCATTGAACAGGCTGCCTGGAGCAGTGGTGGAGTCACCAGCCCTGGAGGTATTAAAAATGCAGATAGACATAGTGCTGAGGGACGTGGTTTACGGATGACCTGGCAGTGCTGGGTCAAAGGTTGGACTTTATCTTAAAGCTCTCTTCCAAGCAAAGACATTCTGTTACAATAGCAAAATGCAGAAGGCATATTAGCCATGTATCCTGAAAGCCTGGCCTAAATATAATGTCTGTGAATGGCAGAGGTTAGTAGTGATTCTAAACTCTAGCTGTTGCCAAAACTGGTCCTAGAGATTACCTTCTTACCATATTGAGTATTAGACTGGTTCTGTTAGAACCCCATTAACTGTCTGGTGTAAATTGTAATCCTAGGACATTGTGCTACTTGTATGATACTGTGCTGGCTCTGACGTGTTGACAGTCCTGAAGAGCATGTCTTTGGCTATTGTGCAGCTCAAGTCCAGCTCAACCCTT
Source organism: Rhinopomastus cyanomelas (assembly GCA_013400115.1). Lineage (NCBI taxonomy): Eukaryota > Metazoa > Chordata > Aves > Bucerotiformes > Rhinopomastidae > Rhinopomastus > Rhinopomastus cyanomelas. The sequence goes on along the minus strand of VXBP01009297.1, from coordinate 48,790 downwards.
CATCACACCTGATCTCCCATACTGTTACCCCAGTATTTCCCCAAAGATAGGTTTATCCTGACTCACAGCACTCACTGTTTGTTTTCAAAGGCTCTTGCTTGATCACCCAAGTGGATTCTCCATCTTCGGGTAACCACCAAAGCCTAATAGCAGATCACCCATCCTTTCCCTTGAGAGATGTTAATTAGAATCATAGCAATGAGAGAATCATCAAGGTTGTAAAAGATCTTCAATATCATCAAGTCCAACCGTTCAAGCTACAACCCCCAGCCCATCTCCCAAAACACCCTATCTGCCTGTTTATTGAACCCCTCCAGGGATGGTGCCTCCACACCCTCTCTGGGCAGCCTGTTCCAAGGCCTCCCCACTCATTCTGGGAAGAAGTTTTCCTAAGATCCAACCTGAACCTCCCCTGGCACAACCTGATTCCATTTCCTCTGGTCCTATTGCTAGTCCTTAGGGAGAAGAGGCCAACCCCTGCCTCACTTCAACCTCCCTTCAGGTAGCTGTAGAGAGCAGTGAGGTCTCCCCTCAGGCTCCTCTCCTCTAGGCTGAACAGCCGCAGCTGCCTAAGCCTTTTCCCACCTGACCTGTTCTGCAGACCCCTAACAAGCCCAGTTGCCCTTCTCTGCCTCCTCTCCTGAACCTCTTCCTGTACTGCAATGCCCAAACTGCCCCAGTACTTGAGGTGCGGCCTCAGCAGGGTTGAGTATAGGAGCTGGATCACATCCTGCTGGCCACACTATTTCTCATGCAGGCCAGGATGTCATTTGCCTTCTTGGCCACCTGGGCACACTGCTGGCTGCTGCTCATCTGCTGTCAGTCAGCACCCCCAGGCCCCTCTCTGCCAGACAGTTTCCAGCCACTGTTCTCCAAACCTGGCGAGACATAGTTAGACAAATCATGATGATTGGATAAGCAGACTTGCACTGATGCTGTTGAAGTCTTTGGCAAGAGTCATGGTGTCTCTAAGAGTCCAGAGAAAGAGGGGAAGAAGGAAGAGGAGGTATTGATGCAGTGTTGACCTTCGCTTGGGTAATCGAGTCTGAAGGATGATCCTGGTTGTCATCTTTGGGTCACACAGGAGGTGAGATTTTGGTAGTAGGAAAGAATAGAAAAGGAATTCACCCACGAGTCTCCTTCCCTGCAAATTTGTCCCCTTAATGGCTCCAAAATAATAATTTGCAGTCATCTGGGACTGATCTGCAAAGCACTAGGTTTATTGCCCCTAAGTAAAGTTTTACCCCCTTAGGCAGTACGTGGATTATTGTGGCTTATCTCTACAACATAGTGCATGTTAGGTGTAACCAGGAGCATGGATTGCCACTCTCATTGGAGGTGCAGTTATCATGGTTAGCAGGACAGAATTCATTGCACAGTCTTAAAACACAGGTATTGCCATAGGGCCAGTGACCTGAAGGTCTGGCTTTCCCCTGAGCTGGAATATGTCCTGGATACATCCTGCTGGGGCATATGAATGAAAGAATCATTCTTTCAGGTTGGAAAAGACCTTTGGGGTCACTGAGTCCAAGCATCAACCCTACTCTACTAAGTTCACCCCTAAACCAGATCCCCCAGCACCACATCTAAATGACCTTTGAACACGTTCAGGGATGGGGACTCAACTCCGTATCTGAGCAGCTTGTTCCAGTGTCTGATTGCTCTTGCTGTGAAAAAAATTTTGCATAGAGTCCAGTCTTACCCTCCCCAGTGCAGCCTGAGCTCCCTCCCAGTATCATCTTCCTCTATTATCTGTGTAGCCAACAGAAGAGCAGGGAGAGGAGGAGCGAGTGGTACTGTAAATAAGTAAGAAGCACAGCTGGCTCCATGCAACTGGAAATGGAAATGCATTAAACTGTTCTGATCGATAGATGAAGCCATCGCTCAACATCAGGTCTCTTTGCTCTTGCCCTCCCCCCCTCTGAAACAGGTGCTTAGATATTTATTGCTGTATTCAGAGTGCTCTTGAGGCACACTTCTGGCATGGAGACGGTCCTTCAGAGTGGCTAGGACTGGTCTTCTGGCTCCTGAGAGCTCCTTGTACATACATGAAGGAAGTCAAAGAGAAACAAGATTGTCTATGGCCAGAATTGACCTCTACCTCTCTACTGGGCTGGCTTATCTGGGGAGCTGCTCATCCATGTGAGCTGGAGTATGGAGCCATCTGCTAAGAATTTTTGGCTCGGCTGCTTTGATTTCTGAGTACATTTTTAGTAGTGATTGTTTTAATTTGTTTTATTTTCATCAGCACAGTCCATCCTGATAACCTCCTATAAGCTGAAGAGCTCAGAGAGTGATTCTATTTTTTACTACCCTTGCAGTGGCTGAGGCTTTCCTGTCCTTCCATTCATACTTCAATATCACTGTTCTTGATCCCAAGAGATGGAGACCCCAGGCCTTCATATCAAGTAGAGCTCTGGGATGCTCTCGTTCATTTTAAGCCACCAGAGGCTTCAGAATAAACTAATGTGGGGAAGGGGTTTTTGTATTCAAAGCCAAGGGAAAACTCTACTTCTTGCAAGTTCATTGTTTGCAAACCTGGTGACATTAACTATCAGAAAGAAGGAAACCCTTTGTAGTCATGGGCATGACCCTGAGCCATCAGTCTGCACAAAGCTTCACCTGAGATCTGGTCTCACTTTGATGGAAATCCTCCCTGTTTATCCCCAAATTGGTTGTGTGATGGTTTGTGTGACTAAGCTGAACGTACACACATTATTGCTGTATTTCTATCAATACACAGAAGCCCCCTGCTCCTCCTGTGAAGAGCAGAGTTTTGTTTCTCATTGCCAACAGCAGCAACAGTGTGGCCATGATTAAGTTGCTTGGAGTTCGTGTTCGTGCACATAGCCCACTCCGCTCCCCAGAGCCTGGGCTGCTCACAGCTAATTAGAGTTGTCAGTCTAAGCACAGGCTGGAGGAGGAATCAGCTTTACTCCGTTATGGCTGTAAACCCAAACGACCATGGTTTGGAGCACAGCAACAACCACCGAGGCTTAGCTGGCCTCAGATTTATTTTAACAATTACCATCTGTTTATTGGTTCTAGGGCTGGCAGCCACAACTGTGACATAGGTTTCAGATTAGATCTTAAGATGGGCTTGTACCAAATGTAGCTAAAAAAGAGGATGGCTCCTGCTTGCCCTACCTTTCTGGGAACCTCGTGGAATTAGGGGGCAGGTAGTCTCACTGGCTGGGGATGCTCAGTTAGAACGTCGCCTTTGTGACCAGCATTATGTTTGTGGGGCAAAGCCCCGGGGCTCACAGTGCTGCTTTCTCATAGCCTTTGGTGTATGTAGCTTTGAAGGAAAATGTCTTTCACAGGGTAAAGTGGTCTCATGGATTTTGACTGGCCTGCATTTCGCTCCTCTGTGTGCATCAGGTAGGATTTTCTCTGCAGGACCTGCTCTCTCCTCTGCTCACTGCCTTGTGGAACAGGTTCCCATGTGCTGCAGCTCACTTAAGATTTTATTGGGATGTTTTTCCTTGCACTGCAAGAGCTTTTCCAGTTTACCTCTTTGACTGACATGCTGTGGTGGCCAGGAGATACAGGAGACTTAGGACATTAAGCAGAAATCTCAGGTGGCAGGGAGAATTCACTGGAGGAGTGAAGGCTCGGGAGCAGGATGTCATGTTCAGTCTATGGTGTACCACACACCCGATGCCAGGAGGCATCCTTGATGTGCCCTGGGCAACTGACTGTGAAAGAGAAGAGGATGATACCCAGATACATCCACTGGGTAGATGGAAGCCCTCCTGAAAGAGGGGGCCTGGATCTGCTGTATGGGGTTGCAAGGTGCCTGCGCTGCTGCTCAGCTTTTGTGCAGCAATTTCCTCATCTGTAATGCTGACAGTAGGCTGAGTAACAGCTCGTGTGAGAGCTCAGTGTCTAGAGTGGAATTTGTTTGGAAGAGAACCGGATTAAAGCAGCGAATACATTTCTTGGATATTGTTAGGAGAAGCAAATATACTTTCCATAAGCTTCCATTATCCTGGCTTCTTTGCCTTCCTCTCCAGGAAGAGTAGCTTAATTTTGTTGAAAGAGAGAAAGATTGAAGCTATACATTTGTTTTCAGGAAAGGAGAGACAAGAGCTGTATAGACACACGGGATGGCAGACAGCCTTGGTCATTTCTCAGAGGACAATTGCTCACCTGCCATGGCCCATTCAGGACTGAACATCTCTTACTGTTCCAAGTCAGACACTGCTTTTAAGGTTTTTCTGTGATGGCAGCGATCTATGCATCAACCTGTGGGGATAACAAACAATGCCAGGATCTTCTCACTCTGCACTCGGCATCCCTCAAGGCTCCGCAGGTTTGGATCTTGCCCAAGTGTGTCACTGTCTTTCAGCTACTGTGCTGCTGAAGTCCTGTCCCAGTGCTCCCCAGCCTGCCGTTCTGGGGAAACGGATTTGGTTTTGAGCCCTGTTGTTGCTTGGGTGTAATCCACAGGTGAAAGACCTCCAAACTGCTGGTGGTACCCAGACTACACCACAGCATCCTGGCTGGAGGAAGAAATCATCCTGGTTCTGCTTCTGCTTGCACAGGGAGCACAGGCTCCTCTCTAAGGTACACAGTACCTCCCGCTGTGCACTTACCCTCAGGCAGGAGGTGGGAGATGGTGAACTTGGCACAGCAGCCCTTGCCAAGTTTGCTGACTTGGTCTGTGCAACACGAGTATGTGTCCAGAGGGTGTGGGAACTGGATCAAAGCAGAGAACAGGATCTGGATCCTGGAGCATAGAGTGGCAGAGCATTATCTGCCAGAGGTGTTGGATGGGACTGGGATCTGAGTTTGTGCTAGGAAGAGGAGAAGGTGGTGCCTGCTTGTATGGGTTGAGCTATACTGACTATATTGGAAAAAGAAAAAGGATAGGGGAGCTAGGAGGATGGGAAGGGTTGTGTCTATGTTCTAGCAAAACAGGGAGTTGCTGCTGATACCTGAGCAGAGTAGCTTCAGGAAGACATGTGCTCTCTGTGTTAACACTGGCGTCAGGAGACATAAGGCAAGGCAGGTGGTAGACAGAGTGAGTTAGAAAACCGCTATCAGTTCTCAGGTTTTCATGCAGGGGTCACAGGACAGGAAAGGAGGGCATTACCTGTCCTTATCAAATTTTGCCTCTCAGTGACCAGGTCATGAGCATGTTGAGTGCTCAGCTGTGAGAAGAGATATGCCAGGGACAGGTAGTCACTAGGGGAACCAGGAAGATGCCAAGCAGGCCAAGTAACCATGTTGTTTTCTCATAGCTCTCAGCCTCTGCAAAAAAGCCCGAGTCACAGAAGTGAAAACAGCTGGCCACATCTGCAAGGGGGGCACAGGAGATCAGACCAGGTACGGGCCCTGTGCCAGAGGAGCAGAGGCCATGGCATTGTGCCTGTGCTTTTGTTTTTCTCCCATGATTTTGGGGTCATAAGCCATCTCAAACAGCAGTTATGAGGGTACAGGAGAAGCTTCCATGCTGTTCCTCACCGCCTTCACCCTGGCTCGAGGGCAGAGCTGTTTCCTCCTGTTCTGCTGGAGGATTGCAGGCACGCAGAGGCAACACATAGAATAACTATGCCCTTTCTGAGGAAGGTGCTTGTGCAGGAAAGACACCAAATTGCTCCTGGTATGAACAGAAGCCCTAGAAAGAAACTGAGCGTCCTGGTGTTAAACAGCTGAGACCTTTCTGATCCTGAGCTCTGAAATAGCACCAACTTCTTTCATTCCTACAGGGAAACTGAATGTAAATGAAATTTCAGAGGTGCTCAGGCTTCTCTACATTCCAGCAAGTCTTCCTGCTGCCAGTGCTGTGTTGGGACACTCCTGGCAGGCTGAGGGTTCAGTTTTCAGGTGTAAGGGTAATTGATAGGTACTTTGAACTTACTTTATGGAAGCATCTGCTGAGCTACTAGTCTGTGTTTTTCCACTTGGGTCAGTCTCTGAGAAAGAAACTAACTTTTCTTTGAAACCAGGAAACTGTTCTCTCAGTGAGCAGGGATCATATTTCCAACAGGCACCTCTCTCACCCTGTTTCACTTCCTATAGTGCCTTATTTCCACTTCTCTTTGCCTCTTCCTCACAAACACTAATAAGTATGTTTGTGCACACGCGCCTGATCTCTGCTTTTGCTTCTGATGTAAATTTAATTGGCCTCCAAGACTTGCAGTAAAAGCAGTTTGTTTTCCTTTATGAACACATGGATGAACTTGCAAAACCATCATTTGTCCCAGAAATTGACAGACATCCTTAAATTTCTTAGTTGCATGCAAACCTGCTACACTTCGTGTGCTTGGAGAGTCCTTGTTTCTAGGGCCGTGTGTTTGATCGCAGGGAAATTTTTCTTTGCTCTTGTCTGGGAGGAGGCTGCCTTCTGAGACTGTTTGTTTGCCAAGCTGCAAGGGGCTGAATGGGCTGTACAAGAGACTGGAAATGGCTGCGTTTCTGTGGCAAAAAGCATCAGGGGGTAAATTCCTGCTGGCTAAGGAAAGAATGACAATTGAACTTGGGGCATTTTAATTCAGCTTGAGCTTGAGCACAGACATGTATTTCATTCAGTTTTGGGCATCTCAGTACAAGAAGGACATTGAGCACCTGAAGTGGGTCCAGGGAAGGGCAAAGAGCTGGGGAAGGGCCTGGAGGGCAGGTCTGATATGGAGAGGCTAAGGCAACTGTGGTTGTTTAGTCTGGTATAAAGGGGGCTGAGGGGAGACCTTGTTGCTGTCTACAGCTACCTGAAAGGAGGCTGTAGAGTGGTGGAGGTTGTTCTTTTCTCTCAAGTCACTAGTGATAGGACTAGAGGAAATGGCCTCAAGTTGTGCCAGGGAAGGGTTAGGTTGGACATCACCTGACAGAGTGATCAGAGGTTGGATCAGGCTGCCCAGGGAGGGGGTGGAGTCACCATCCCTGGAGGGGTTAAAAAAACATGTAGATAAGTCCCTGGAGAACAGGGTTTAGTGGGCAGGGTGGGGTTGGGTTGACAGTTGGGCTGGATGATCTTGGAGGTCTCTTCCAACCTTCCAATCCCTAATGTTCTGTGATTCTATGAAGGCCATTCCAGCTGACCCTTTGGTAGGGTCTTGATCTGTTGTGACCTGCTGTCACCTCTGACAAAACAGGTGCTGTAAGTCTCATCCTTAGCAAATATGTGACAACTCTGGGCCAAGTGTTTAATGGTAGGAACTGGTTAGAGTGTCAAAACTAAGAGGTTCTCAACAGTGAGTCGGATGGAGGTCAAGAGAATAATGAGTGATAGTGGCTATTGCATGGAAGAGGCATTTTCCTTACCAAGTTCTGGCTGCAAAGAGATATTTGACTGTCCTAATCCTAACCTAGAGTGCAGTAGCTAATAAGGCTATATAGATGGGCTTCATAGTGCTAGGTCTGATGGGGTTTCCTGAGCAGTGCATAGTTTGGCCATTATACAGGCCCATTCATTACACTCAGCTGTGCTGTAAAGTGCAGAACTAGTGCTTGACAGAAAGTGAGAAGCCCTCTAAGGTGGTTTCCTGGGAAGAGCAAGAATCTGAAAAGATGAGAAGATGGTGGCAGCTGGTTAGGTCAGAGGTAAACAGTAACGCTCAAAAGGGGTTTCTGTGGTTTGAGGATATTTATCTTCCTCCTTGGGCTGCTCATAATGAGGCCTTGCAAAAATCCAAGACTGTGCATGGAAATGGGCAACTTTTCATCCCAATTCACTTTCTAGGGACCAGCTCACATGTCCAACCAAAAGGATGCAATGAAACTCTCTATAGGTTTTAAATATGGAGGTAAGGATGGTTGGTTTTGTTAAAAACCATTTGGAGATGCCTGTGTGCTCCAGTCTGGTAATTCAAAATGCTGAGACTCCAGCTTCCTGCTCATTATAAGAAAGCAAAAGCTCTCTGAATCTCTCTCAAATAATTTTACACTGTTAATCTAGACAGCAGAGTTAGTTATATTCCAGTTCCTATTACTAACGAAGCTGGGGAACAGGACGAGTTTACCTTTGTCAATCTAAACTTGGATTATTTGCACATTTTCAACGCAGCTTCTACTCAGAGGCTGAAGTGACGAAGAATTCAGCATGTGCCTCAGTAAGTTATGGCAGTGTTTTTTCACTCCATGATTCAGCAGTCTTGATTGAAACTAAGCCTGACTCCAGTTTCCAACTACAAGCTTTGTTTCTTCCTTTGTCTTGTCACACAGGTAGCTGTCTGTTATTAGCAGTCTCTTGCTTGTGTAGTCCCAGATACCAGAACCACTAATCTCCTGGCCTTTTCTCAGTGTGCAGTCCAGAAAGAGTGTCTTATCTATTCACTACAAGGTATCTTTTCCAGCCCTTAATTCATTTTCATAGGTCTGTTTACAATTTTTTTTAAAAGATCATTCTGGCAGTGTGGTCACACATTGCCCAGGGATTTAACCCAATACAAAATTAACTAATTAATTTAGTTAAAATTGCTAATGGGCTGAAACAAAAACAAAACTAGGAGGATTCAGAAAAACAACTTACAAATTGCAGGCAAAGCTAAAACTCACTTGATTTGGAAAAAAAAGACCAAGACATGTTTCGTTTGTCCTACATAAACCCATAAAAAGACACAGGGAGATTAATCCCATGCTCTTACATAACTGGGCCAAACTGCAATCTCCAGGCCCTGCAAGGGACTTCCAGCAGTTCTTGCTGCCTGTGGAAACATGGAGTCCATTCAGTCCATGCTCACAGCCCTCAGTGTCAGCTGGTATTTTAAAGACTATCTCTCTCTTCCATGTGCCTTTTAGGTCAGCCTTCCATCTCCAGTGTGCCAATTCTTGTGATCATGATTAAGGGGAGAAATCTCTCTATTTCAGCAAACCATGGAATTCAGATTAAACTTGCCTTGTGCTGATCCTTGAGATACCACTCTCTCTCTTTCTCTCCAATCACCACATTCCCAGGGCTAGGTGGCTGCCATGTTCAGTACAGTTCCACGTGTGTCCTCTCCAAACACAGACAAAAAGTGAAGTGATGAAGGAGGAACCAGAAACCCAACACCAGATGTTTCAACCCTTTTGTTTCTGTTTGCAGAGCCACAAAAACTCAGCCTGGAATTGCAAGCCAAAACATCACGATTTGCTCCAGTGACTTCCCAATGGAAATTTCAAATTCCACACTGCAGCTCGCATACTAAATAGCTTTTCAAAAATTATCTCACCAACCATGGAATCATAGAATCATTGAATGGCCAGGGTTGGAAGGTACCTTCAAGATCATTTAGTTACAATTCTCCTCATAGATCAGGTTGCTGTGGGCCCTATCCAACCTGGCCTTCAACACTTCCAGGGATGGGGCAGGCACAACTGCCTTGGGCATCCTGTTCCAGCATCTCACCAAGCTTACAAGGAAGAATTTCCTCATGTCCAACCTCAACCTCCCTTCTTCAAGTCTGTAACCCTTTCCCCTTGTCTTCTCGCTACACACTCATGTCAAAAGCCCTCTCCTAGCTTTCTTGTAGCCCCTTTCAGAGATTGGAAAGCTGCTAGGTTACCTGGGAGCCCCATCTTCTCCAGGCTGAACAGCCCCAACTTGCTCAGTCTGTCCTCATAGGGGAAGTGCTCCAGCCCTCTGATCGTTTGAGTTGTTCTCCTCTGGACCCATTCCAGGAGCTCTATGTCCTTCTGATGTTGGGGACTCCAGAACTGGACACAGGACTTCAGGTGGGATCTCACTAGTGCAGAGAAGAGGGGAAAAATCACCTCCCTCTGCCGACTGTCACTGCTTCTTCTGATGCAGCCCAGGATATGGTTGGCTTTCTGGGCTGCAAGTGGACACTGACTGCTCCTGTTCAACTTTTGCTCTACCACCACCCTCAAGTCGTTCTCCTCAGGACTGTCCTCAATACTTTTCCTGTGGGATATCACTCAAGATGTCTTCTTAGAGGATGTCTTCCCTCTAGTCAGTGTTCTCAGTGGTGTGGGCACCCATTTTAAATTCATTTTTGAGCTTTTTCAGTTAACATGGTTTTAATCTGCTTCCTGTGCACTACATTGGAATAGCACCTCTTCACTTTGTCTACCATGTGGAAGCAAGCCAAGATCTTTCCAGTGCCTGAGGATGTTATGACAAGATGGTTACTGTTCTTGTTGCTTTCTCAAACACTACCTAGTTTGTCTGCCAAGGACCCATGGAACTATATTAATTACCACCCGCTTTTTAACATGTAGTTCTTTATTCATCTTCCATGAGCTTTCTTTTCTGGAATCAGTGAGGAATTACATGCTTATTGTTGCTTGTGCAGGGGTCTTCTCTGCTTATATTGACCTAACTGATTCGTGTAGGCAACACATGCATGGAGGATACAGAATCATCTTATCTCCTCTGGTGTTTGTAGGATGCCTTCACAAGCCTCCCCTCAAAAGCCTGGCTAGATAAAGGTTTCCCCCATCTCTTCCCCCTTTCTAACAGCCTTCTAATATTTTTATGATTTGTTGTTATTGTTATTTTTTGCGCTGATGAGTTCAGCTTAAGGTACATGGATCCAGCTAGAATCTTACAAAACAAGACATACACTGAAGACTCTTTCTGTCACCTCTGACTTCTGTAGCATATTTGGCCCCAGATGTTCCCAGATTTAAGTCCATGCGGTTTCTTTCCAGAGTTCAGTGCAGAATTATCTCTTCCTGCCCTCCATAGAGGGATGTTTTGGGAAATATTGCTGAAAATTATTTAAAATATCATTTTCACCTGGAATGTCTGCTTCTGTGGGGTTTACATGTCATGGAGAGGCTGGAAGGAGTAAGATGCCATGTTGTAGTGTGTGCTGCCACAGCCTGTTGAGGTGCTAGTTACTGATGCACTGACTCAGACCAGGATCTGCCTTCAGATCTTGATGCAACTGTAGAGAATTAGAAAGCAAAGACCATTCTTTTAGTGTCTCAGAAGAGCTTGGAACTTGAACAACAGAAACTTAATGGAACCAGCTTCAGGAATTCACCTGTTGAACCAAACTCCAGACGTCAGGAGAAGAACTGTACTTGTCACTTCTCCTCAGTCAGCATCACCATGTCTGTGTGAGACAGGCATGTATCATTATTAGAAGGTGCTGCCCCTCCAAATGCCTCCTGGTTTGAGTTCAGCCACAGAAATGGCTTGGAAAGTGTAATGTCAGAGCAGATTTATCCAATGATCTGTGAATAAATGTCTCTCTCTTGGTCCAAATCCAGGGGAGATGGGACAGAGCTGATAGCCAGATGGGGTGGTTGAGGTAGCAGCCTGCTGTCCTTGAATGTTTGCCACTTCTGTCATTGGCCTCCTCCCTGTGCCCTCTGCCGCAGCAGATGCCCTGAGCACTGGGAAGTGATTTCAGGGAGCCCACAGCACCTGCTGCAGTTGTCAGAAGTGTCAGTGCTCTTCCTACTGCAGGGAAGGACCAGAGAGTGGGGCTGCTTCTGCTTCAGTAGCAGACTGGTGTGCTGCTCCTTCTCTGGAAGTGCAGTGGCAAGCAGAGAGATTACATGAGTTCTGGTTTAGTACTCTTTTGGCAGTGGTAGGTTAATGGTTGGTCTTGATCCTAAAAGTCTCTTCTAACCAAAGAGATTCTGTGGTTCTGTGAGGTGAGGTTTTCAGTGGGGGAATGAGTCTCTGATAGCCTGTCTGTGCCCTACTTTGAGATGGGCTGTGTCATCCAGGCCTGGAGAAACAGGACTGCCAGATCCAATGCTGTCATCATAGGTGTTAGCAGTTTGGGCAGTAAGGTGTAGGGAGATGATTCTCTGAAAACAGCAATCAGCAGAAGATACAGTAGTTAAAATCTGTGACAGTTACTGATATGACAGGTAAAGTAAATTTCTTCATAATTAATTAGTAGAAGAGGAGTTGGAGACAGGCACTTGGGAAATCCACATATTTTAAATGCACATGGGTAATGGTGTGAAGGATGGAAAGGGAAGAAAGGGCTTTCAGATGGCAGAGATGGCAGCTGTCTTTTTGGAGCAGGTCACTATTCCGAAAGACCTGAGCCACTTCATCTGATGGACTGCCTGAACCTATCCTCATTTTTCCATCCTTCACCCGTTTCATGATTCATCTGAAGATGATGATGACAGTGATGAAGGGGAGCCATCCAGAGAGTGACAGCAAAAATTCCTACAGTAAAAAACGTTCTTGTGCCTCCTTTCTCTCCACTCTATGTACCAGTCCTTTGCTTGAAAACTGCATCCAGACCTTACATTGCTGTGTGCTCCTTAGGTTCCTGTACGCCCCACTCTCTTGTTATATTAACTCTTATGGGGAAAATTGCTTCAATACCTGTTGACTTCAGCTGCTTCATCTATGAGACTGAGCTTCTGCCATATATCTTTTGGTTTGAGCACCCTCTCAGCCTCTTTCAGAACAGTTACAATTTCATTGTTGTCATCTTCCTCCAATGAATCAAGATTAATCAAGAGTGAAGGATGGATAAATGGGGTAATGATGACAGCAGAACAGGATATGAAATGATTGATAGCAGAACTCCAAGGCAGTGTAAAGAGAAGTGATTGAGAACTGGGTGTTGCTGCATTCTTCCATCCAAATCCCCTACTAGGCCTGAAGGAAAAACCTGATTTGTAAGGGGAAGCTGCCCTCTTTCCATCCTATAGGTAATTGGAGAACCATTGTATTAACTGTTCCTGGGCTGACTTTGCCCCTCGTGTCCTTTCTCTTCCTACAAACAAAGAATTCAGTGTAAACATATTAAGGAGAGATGATTAAATATATAATTATCTTAATTACCCTGGTTAGCTTATCAGGCTCTTCCTGGCTCGGATCTTTCCCATTTCCAGCTCTGATCCCAACACCCGATCATTAAAGCAGAATTTTAATCAACATTTGTGCTACTCTCCCTCTTGCTTTGCTTGCCTGTGTGGAAAGCAGCTGCGGAGGACCAGTTGGTCAGCTGTGAAACTGGAAAGAGCAGGTGATGTGATGCTCTAGCCTAGCAGTGAGCAGAAGGCACTCTGTTTCACTTACAGGGTTGCAAATGGTAGCTGTTGGTCTCTGCCCCATTATAGGCCCCCATGCTCTTCTCTCTGCCAGGCTCATGTGGCAAGTCAGAGCTGTAGGTTCAGGCTGTTGTGTTTTTGTGTGTTTTTCCAACTTGTTTTGCATGTGATGCCTCTGGCAGAGCTCTAGAGCAGAGGAAGGAGGGAAAGGAGAGTGGTAAAGAGATCTATATGTTCACTATATATAGTATGTTCACTGTAACATCAACAGCATCTTTGAAGCAGCTTTGAGAGTGCAACAGAGGATTCTCCTCTTCTAGTATTTGTTGAGATTGGAGACGGCTGAGGGTGTCAGGAGGATGGAGCCGGGATCTTCCTAGTGTCATCTAGTGATGGGACAGGGGGCAGTGGGTGCAAGCTGGAACATAGGAGGTTCCACATCAATATGAGAAGGAACTTCTTCACAGTGAGGGTGACAGAGCACTGGAACGGAGTCTCCTTCACTGGAGATGTTTAAAACCTGCCTGGATGTGTTCCTGTGTGACTTGGTCTAGGTGATCCTGCTGTGTCAGGGGGACTGGACTAGATGATCTTTCGAGGTTCCTTCCAATCCCTAATGATTCTATGATTCTGTGATTCCCAGGACATAAAAACACCCATGGGGAGGACTTACAGTAGGTTTAAACAGCAGCCAGAGAATTGGGGTAGATGGTGAGTAAAGTAGTGGAAAAGCCTGAACTAATAGGAAAGATGTAGGTTCTCTGTTTTGGAAGAAGAATCTCATTTGGTTCTTTTTTGTGGGTTGCTTTTTGGTTTTGCTGTTTTTTCCCTAGTTTGCAGTAGTAGTGTGTTGCTGTATTCCCAGAACTACCAGGCTGAGTAACCCACCTATGAATTATGGAGTAGTAGCTAACTGGTTCTCTGCCAAAAGTTAATGCTTATGGGATGCTTTTGGGGAAAGAGTATTATTGGCTGACTGTTAATGAATGTTTGGATCTGAACTCTCTATACACGACTGGGAATGGCATGTCACTACCAACGCAACTTGTTAAGCAGGAGGATGTCATAATGGGTGTGAGCTGCCAGCTCGGTAGGTTTAAGAAGACAGAAGGCAGAAGCTGAATGGTTTGGCAGTGCTACGTGTGGAAGGGTCCCTCTTGTGGGTTTGTGAGTGGGCAGGAGGATCCCAGGTCCACCGTAGCCATCATCCGACTTCACTATACTGCAACTAGCAAAATTGTGTGAAATGTTTTCATTTAGGAAAAATATCTCCTCCATTTGGGTTACACTGTTGGTCTGGCAGTAATTGAAGGACTGAAATGCCCACCCACTCGCTCTCTTGGTTTCTCTTGGGAGTAACTGCTGTTGGGTGTGATATGGGGGATCACCAGTATGCATTGCAGATAGGAATGGGGGTGTCTGCTGGGTGTGCACTGTCTGTGCCCCAATGTTTTTTGGTTAGGGGGCCATACTGTTTTGAAACCAGGCAATTGAAGGTGAGGTGTGGGAATGAGGTGGCTTTACACTGTTTTTCTTGGTAGTGTCTCGTTAGCATAAAGTAATTGTTGGTGAGTCTAAGTGGAGTTCCAGCATGTGTGAGAGGGATGGCCTTTTGCAGAGACATACCTGAAAGGCAGAGGGTCCAGAAATTCCTGCCCAGGGTGGACTTGTTCTAAGCACTCTGTAAAGTGAGCTAGAGGTCTGATGTATTAATCAGTGCAACTCGTCACGCAGAAGAGGAAATTCTTTAGTAAATCCCTCTTTATTCAGAACTGGTTGAGCTAATTGGCTCTGAAACGTCAGAGGAGAGGAAAGCAGAAAAGCTCATAGCGAATACACTTAATTTGCTCTTCTTTTAAAAACAGTCACCTAGCACAGAACCAAGACTTCTCTGCTCTGAGCCCTGCTTCTCTGGTCCTTGCAGTCACTGGTTTATTGGAAAGGGGACTCAGGAAAAGTTTTGTGTTTGAAATAACAGTAATTGCAACTTGGTTTTCAAGCACTTTCTGAAAAACACACACTTTATCTCTTTACACATAGGCAGGCTGAATTGCAAAGGCAAAAACATAGAAGATGAAAGGGAGGTGCTGTCTGAGAAGCTGCAGTGGGCTGCACGAGCCTTCCTCCATCTACCCTCTTCTAACTGCTCAACTGTATCATGCGCATGGAACAAGCAGATGAAACTGGGCTTGTAAATATTAGTAGGATGTTTGTCTCCACATGAGAAGCTGCCTGTGCTTTCTTGGGGTATGGGTGCTGTTGCAGGGAACAGAGTTGCTCAGATGTGATTCCCATCCTTGTGACAATAGAAAAGCTTCCCACTTGCTCAGGTAGAGACCCCTGTTCTCTCCTGGAGCCAGAATCATGGAGTTTTCAACCTGCTGTGAAAGCAGGACCAGAGTATCTTAGATGCCTGTGACACAGAATCACAGAATCATCAAGGTTGGAAAAGATCTGCAAGATCTGCCCTACAACCTCCAGTCACTAAACCATCTCCTGAAATGTTTACTACCCCAGATTATGAAATCAGGGGCTCGATAAGGAAGCCACCCTCTGCTGGCATGGCTTTGTCAGAGAAGATTAGGGAAGACTTCATCCAGTATTGTAGGTTAACTGTCAAATGTGAATGTGTGATGGATGGGGTCATACAGATCTTATAAGGCTCTAATAAGAGCCTGTGCTTGTTTGCTTTCCAGAAAGAGAAATTACTACCTGGTGTTGCTAGCCACCAGACACAGCTAATGACTGCAACTAACCAGAGTTGCAGTCTTTTGCACCAGGCTATCTCTGTGTGCTTTGCAGTGCTCATCTAGCAGGGGGGTGAGTTAGCTCTCACCCATGGGATCAGGTGAAGACTAGAAGCAGCAGTCCCACTGGCCCTGTGATTGCATGGCTAGACTTGAGGAGAGCCATTCTTCAGAACAGGATGAGAGCTGCTGGGAATGAAGCTGGCTTCTAATCCAGGAAGGCTTGCTTTCCCACCACTTGTGTGAAGTGTTTAAATAAAGCTGTGAATGATGCCTGACTTGAGGGGGTTGAGGGTGTTTTTCACTGGGGAGGTAAGGCTAAGGACGAAAATGTGGGTCAGTGTAGAACCTCCTGTGCTGCTTCTGTCTGCTGCCCATTCCTGTGCCCTCAGGCCATCTTTCTGCTTGTGCCTTTCTGCTTCCACCTGGACATCGCTGTGCCACAGCGCTCTCTGCAACAGCGAAAGCATTGCACAAGGTCAATACCTGTAGAGAAATGGCAGCGCAGCAGCGCATCGCAGCTGCACAGATGGGCAGCACAAGGCACGTGGCTGGCCACCTACAGACTGGGGGAAAGGGCTGTCTTTGAGTCAGGGAGCAGGTGATGAATGAGCCACTCAGCTCTGAGCCCTTTCAGGATGAGTGACCATTTGAGAACAGACCAGAGTATGCTACTTACAGCCCTCAAGCTGTTGGGGAAAGCAGTACAGTGTGTGTCTGCTTTTCTGTGTAGTACTGTGGTATCTAGTATTTCCCACCTTCCACCTCAGCCCCTAACACTCTGGTCTGTTCACCCTGCTCTGCAGACGCTGGTTTGTGTTTGAGTTTGTCACTCTTTTCGCTGTGTCAGCCCGCTCCAGTATGAGCCTTTCATGGCCTTTAATCTTGATCAGATTGAGCAGCTTCAGGAAAACAGCCTCAGTTTTTAAAGTGGGGACAAAAAGCTCGGATTTTTCTTTTTTTCTGTATTTACCCCACCAAGTGACAGACTTTCCATAGTGAATCACTGCCAACATGGGTTGCTCTGGCCTCATCACTACTGAGAGCAGCATCTCTACCTTCTGCAGACACCTGTGTGTGATAGGAGCCTGCAGCAGTCAGACAGGTCTGCAGTGATCACTGAGTGCCCCTTCTACAGCTGTTCCCAAGCAGGAGGGTGCAGTAACAGCTGAAAGAGGCGGTGGTTCCTCCTGCGAGTATTTTGACTATTGTAAGGAAGAACACTCCTCCCTTCCTCCAGGCTAAGGTAAAAACAGACTTCAGCAAATACAGGCTTGACCACAGCTCAACAGCCAGTCCACTTGTCACTGCTCTAGCAGGATAAGCATCTCAGTCTGGGTTATATCCAATGGAAGAAATGAAACAGCAGGTTATTGAGGTATAAAGCAATACCTATTGATACTTGATATTTCCATTTAGCTCCTCACCATCAAAAATACCATGCCAGTTTAGCAGAGTATTTGCTCTGTCTTACAGCAGGGGAACTGTTTACAGCCCAGCTTTGCTTTAGGGTGCCTGTTGCACTGGAGCTGCTTGTCTGTGTTCAGCTAATTTGATTTGCTCTTAACAAGCTAATTCAGCCGCATAGGCAGAGTGCTTTGCCTTGTGTTTCACAGCAGCCACATCTTAACAAGGTTGCTGGAGGAGGCTTGCTCCTTCAGCATTGCCCAGAATGGTAATGTGTCACCCTCTTCACCCCTTTAATCACTTCTGCCATCTGGCTCTTCTAGAGAGAAGCTGTGTGCTGAGAATAAGCAGTAATCTTATGTATTTGTTTGCTGTGGTTTTAGGATTGTTTGTCCTAGAGAAAAGGAGGCTGAGGGGAGAACTTTCTACTCTTTACTACTACCCGAAAGGAGGTTGTAGTGAGGTAGGAGTCAGTCTGTCCTCCTAAGTAACAAGGGATAAGACAAGAGGAAATGGCCTCAGGTTGTCCCAGGAAGTTTAATCTGGATATTAGGAGGAATTTCTTTATGGAAGGGGCTGTAAAGCGTTAGAAAAGGTTGCTGAGGGAATTGTTGGGGTCACCTTCCATGGAGGTGTTTACCAGATGGCAGGTGTGGTGCTGAAGGACATGGCTTAGGGGTGCCCTGTAAGTGCTGAGGTGGACTTGATCCTTAAGGTCTCTTTCAATAAAAATGGTTCTGTGGTGCTTGCAAGGGAGTCCCAAAAGCCTTGTATTTGCAGAGTTATTTTTACCTCCTTCAAGTGTAGTAACCTACTGCTTGCGGGGTGGCTGCTGTGTAACAGCTCAATTCAGCTGCATGCACTGGATTTCAGAAGAGAAACAGAAAGGCATCTGAGGAACCTCTGGACAATGACCTGTCTTTGAAATTGGGCTAAAAACTGGAGTTGATACCCAGGCTTCCCAAAGAACACCACAGCAGCTTAGTGAGCTGGAATGCTGCTTCCTTGTGGGTATAGAATCACAGAATGGTCTGGGTTGGAAGGGACCTGAAAAAAGGTCATCTAGTCCAACCTCCCTACAACAAGCAGGTACAGCCTCAACTAGATCAGGTTGCCCAGAGCCTTATCTAGCGTCACCTTGAAGATCTCCAGGGATGGTGCCTCAACCACCTCCCTGGGCAACCTGTTCCAGTGTTCAACCTCCCTCCTGCTAAAGAACTTCTAACAGCCCATTTCAATATGCCTTTCTCTAATGCAAAGCCATTGCCCCTCATCCTACCATTACAGGATGTATTAGGAGCAGTGGAAAATCATTCTCATTTGCTGCAGTGTCGTAAACGTGGCCGTGTTAGGAACATGTTAGAGGCCTCTGCTCCATCTCGGAGGTCCTGGAGCTGCTCACTGGCTGGTTCTGGGCAATTGGGTCAGTGGCTCATTTAGACAGCCAGGGATGTTTGAGCCAAGGATGAGAAAAAGCTGTGCTGTTATCTGCTGAGATTTGCAGATTGAGTCCCTCCCTTCTGTGTAGAACCTACTTGAAGGAGTGTGAACTCCTCAGTTGGTGTTGGAGGACAGAGCTGACATCTGGCTCTGTTGACCTTCCTTTGCTTTCACATCCATCTGCAGCTTTCAGAAGGTCCCTTGGTTAGTACTGCATTCTTTGCAGTGATGGGGTGACTTGGAGCCCAGGAGCTCCAGGACTACCTGCAGATTCAATGCTTACTGTGTTTCCTAGTGCCAGGGACAAGAGGAGAAAATGAAAATTTTTATTGTATAAACACTTTGAGACTTTCCCTTTGCAAGCAGGTAACTTAGACCCAGAGCCTGTCTCAGTGCAAATCAAGTAAATCCCATTTCCCAGCTGAAGAAGTCTTCTGAATCCTTGGCTTTGTTGCAGCTCCTGTGTCTTAAGGAAGTGTCAAGAGTATCCCAGCTCTACCTCTCTGTGACCCTTTATCAGTCCATGAGGCACAGGGGACACTCTGCTTGCAGCTTGTGTCCAGTTTCAGAACTTTGCCTCAGTCCCAGCTCTGTACACAGGCACTGGATGGTGCAATGAGGGAAGCTGCTCTCCCACTCTACTTTCTTCTCACGAGACATATTGTTTTGAGTGTATCTGGAGCTGATATGCCATTTTCTAAGATTTTCTTTCTCTTTTCTCTCCTGTTTTTCTCTGTTGTGGGATTTTTTTTTTCTCTTCCATCACCAGCTCACCTTGATTATAATGTGAGACCCCAGTGGCTTCAATTAAGGAGCAGATGTGATCCAAGGAAGGGGATAACAGCTAGGGATGGAGGTGACACATTTGTGGCACTAGGTCTAATCAAACAACTTCTCACATTATTCTCACCATCAGGTGGGAGACTTGCAAACCAAAGGCAAGTCAGCGCTTGGAGCACCCGCAGAGACACACTGCTAGTAAAACCGTCTGTAATGAGCTGACCCTGCCACTCTGTGCTGCGGCCTGAGCTCAGACAAGGGCTGCTTTTAATCCACTCGAGTGCAGCAAAGGCTCCTGAGGCTGAGAGTTGGGGATGGTGCTTAGAAAGCAATTGGGTGCTGTCCAAGAAAGGCTGCCAGGTCAATGAGATACTTGTACCCTGTGTACCCACAGGTGTCTCTGGGAGAAAGGACCCTGCAAGCAGACCTGTGGGGTGCTGGATGCTCCACCTATGCCTGTGGTGAAGATGGAGGTATTGCTAGCATAGCTGCAGTTGCAGATGGGTCTTCTGGAGTCAGGCTGTGGGTAGGAGGTTGTGCTGGAGCCCTCCAGTTGTGGCTGCATTCATGGCAGCAGGGATGCTGTGTGACCTGGTGGAGTCTGCAGCACTGCAGACACTGTATGCTGCAAGTTTTTGGGCCGGACTCCGCTTGGCAGCTCTTTAGAGGAGGCAGGCACTGTGTAAATTTGTGGTGCATAAAAGCTGTCTGTGGAAGAGCAAGTGCCTTGAACCTGCAGAAGGTAAGCTATGATGGTGCTGGAGCTGCTCTAAATCTGTTCTCCCTCTAACAGCTGGCTTGTGTTAAGGGAGCATTTATCATTTTAGAGGGAGAGTTTCTGGTTATTCCCATGGAGTGGTCTTTTAATTAAGTTTTTACTGCATGTGAGACGTGTTCATCCAACAGCTGTGGAGACTGAAGTCCTCAGTCATTACTTTAAATAAGAGATGGCCCAGGCAATAAGAACTGGGACATTCTCCTTGGTCTGCTTCAACCATGACCAAATTATGAGGTTGTACCAGCATTAATGAACAAGTCTTAGTAGCCTCCCTTTGCTAAGCAGGTAGCCACCCAGACCATTGTCACACTAATAGCAGAGAAGCTGACAGGGTGAGGTGTGACTTGCCTTCCAGAACGAGGGACAAAAATAGGACCTGTAGCCCCTGTAGCCACTCCCTAATGTTTTGTATTGATGTATTTGGGAGAGGCCCTCTAACATCCTTTCTAGTCTGTGCTCCATGGGGATCCAGTGCCTATCCCTCAGTCTGAACATGGTGTACCTCATAACCCTGTGGGACGTTGACCAGCTTGCCATCTGGACAAGAACAACCCTAGGTACCAGTATAGGTTGGAGACTGACCTGTTGAAGAGCAGTGTAGGAGAAAGGGACCTGGGGGTCATGGTGACAAGCAGGGTGACCATGAGATAGCAATGGACCCTTGTGGACAAAAAAGCCAATGGCATTCTGGGGTAGAATAGAAGGGGGGTGATCAGTAGATCAAGAGATGTTCTCCTCCTCCTCTACTACTCTGCCCTGGTGAGACCACACCTGGAATATTATGTCCAGTTCTGGGCCACTCAATTCCAGAAGGACTCAGAACTGCTGAAGAGAGTCCAGTGCAGAGCCACAAAGATAATGAAGGGAGTGGAACATCTCCTTGATGAGGAAAGGCTGAGGGAGCTGTGTCTCTTTAGCTAGGAAAAAAGGAGACTGGCAGGTGACCACATTGATGTTGATAAATACGGAAAGGACAGGTGTCAGGAGGATGGAGCCAGGATCTGCTTGGTGGCATCCAATGATAGGACAAGGGGCAATGGGTGTAAGCTGGAAAAGAGCAGGTTCCACATAAATATCAGAAGGAACTTCTTCATGGTGAGGGTGACAGAGCACTGGAATGGGCTGCCCAAGGTGAAATGTCTCCTTCTCTGGAGACATTTAAAACCCGCCTGGCCGTGTTCCTGTGCAACTTTGTCTAGGTGATCCTGCTGTGGCGGGAGGATTGGACTAGATGACCTTTTGAGGTCCCTCCCAACTGCTCATGTTGTGTGATTCTGTGAACATAAATATAACAGCTTGGGGTCCTACCTACCTCCTCTGGGAGTGCAGTTCATGTTAGCTATGAGGATCTGAGTGTTTATTCTGAGCAGAATCATAGAATCATTAGAGATTTGAAGGGACCTCGAAAGATCATCTAGGCCAATCCCCCTGCCACAGCAGGATCACCTAGACCAAGTCACATAGAAACACATGCAGGCAGATCTTAAACATCTTGAGTGAAGGAGACCCCACAACCAACGTGGGCAGCCTGTTCCAGTGCTCTGTCACTCCTACTTTGAAGAAGTTCCTTCTCACATTTATGTGGAACCTCCTATGTTCCACCATACAACCATTGCCCCTCGTCCTATCACCAGATGACATTGATAAGAGCTCGGCTCCATCCTCCTGACACCCACCCTTCAAATATTTATAGACATTAATTATGTCACCCCTCAGTCTCCTCTTCTCCAAGCTAAAGGGACCCAGCTCCCTCAGTCTCTCCTCATAAGGGAGGTGCTCCACTTCCTTCATCATCCTTGTTGCCATACGCTGGAGTCCCTCCAGCAGCTCCACATCCCTCTTGAACTGAGGAGCCCACAACGGGACACAATACTCCAGGTGTGGTCTCAGCAGTGCAGAGTAGAGGGGGAGAAGAACCTCTCTTGATCTGCTAACCACCCCCCTTCTGATCCACCCCAGGATGCTTTTGGCCCTCTTGGTCACAAGAGCACACTGCTGGCTCACAGTCATCCTGCTGTCTACCAGGACACCCAGGTCCCTCCCCAGCCTATACTGGTACCTGGAGTTGCTCTTGCTCAGATGCAAGACTCTACACTTACCCTTGTTATACTTCATTACATTTCTCTCTGCCCAGCTCTCTAGTTTGTCCAGGTCTCACTGAATGGCAGTACAGTCTGCTGGGGTGTCAGCGACACCACCCTGCTTTATGTCATCAGCAAACTTGCTGACAGTGCACCCTAATCCCTTATCCAAGTCATCAATGAATAGATTGAATGGGACTGGACCCAGAACCAAACCTTGGGAGTCCAATTGTCCCTCTGTCCCATTGACCACCACTTTCTGGCTTCTATGTTGCAGCCAGTTCACAATCCACTTCACTACCTGATCATCTAGTCCACAGTGCCTCAGTGGCCTTGGCTTTTCTAGTTGCATCCCTACATTCTCTCACCAGAGCCTTATAATCACCCCAAGTGGCCATCCCCTCCTTACCTGACCTGTGCCACTCAGCTACTGGAGTTGCTTTTCTGAAATGAAAGAGCAGGGTTTGATAGCTCCTCCAGGCAGCTTCTCACTGTGGAGTGAGCACTNTCGTAGCCCTCCGCCGGACCCTCTCCAGTAGATCCTTGTCCCTTTTAAACTGGGGGGCCCAAAACTGAACACAGTACTCAAGATGAGGCCTCACCAGGGCAGAGTAGATCCCACTACCTAATACATTGGAAGGATGTGGGAAGTGCCCCAGTCCTAAGAGGATATTGGTGTCAAAGCCCGACTGAGCAGGCTCAGATTTGTGGATTCGCTTGGGACGAATTAAATAGATTCACATCATAGTTCATCATAAAAGCCAAGTTTACTACAGTTAATAGATGCCATCCTCAAAGAGTAGAGAACGAGAAAAGGGAAATGAGAGAAAATAGATAAGAGATCAGATCACCAGTCAGGACTGCGGCAGTGTCTGGCAGGCTCTGGCCTCCCCCTTGCTCCTCAGCTCCACAGACTCTCGGTGTCTCTGGCCATATTCTTAGTCAGTCCCTTGGTGCAGTCAGCTCCATGGTGACCAGGGGTGATCAGCCACACCATCTGTTTGAGTCTCCTTTTATCTGCTGCTATGAAGGACCTTTTTGTCACCCCCTGTGACATGAGGAAAGGTGGCACTTGGCATTTTTGCCGTGGTATGCGGAACAAAATGTTTTTGCTTGGTGGACTTAGACAAAATATCAATGAACCACAGCCATTAATCCTTCAGTTCATCTGTATCTTACTCTGCTCTCCCCACAGTGGCTCAGCCTTGGAAGTTGCAAACTGCTCTTGCTCTCAGCTTCTCTCTCTGTTTATAATTATCATGTTAATTCTCTTTGCTTATAATTTTTGTGTACATCAGAGTCTAACAGTCAGCCAGCCCTTGCTGCTTCTGGATTGATGAAGCCTGGTTTTCACTAGAAAATAAATATTCTCTTAGAAATCAGATGTGCCTCTGTCCTCAGAGGCATCAACTGGGTGGCCATGCTGGGCTAGATGGCTGTTTCTTGACAACATGGGTAGGGATGGGGGTGGGGGAAGGCCAACAAGTCAGATATCCTGTTGGAAGTGTGTTATCACCACCCAACCAGGATGGAAGGGTGGATGAGACATACTACAGGCAGCTGGCAGAAGCCACAAAGTCTCTAGCCCTTGTTCTCGTGGAGGGCTTCAATTTATCTGATGCCTGCTGGAAACACAACTCCCTACAATGCTACAGGCTGGGGAAAGTGTGGCTGGAGAACCACTTGGTGGAAAAGAGCCTGGGGATGTTGACTGACAGCAGCTGAACCAGCCAGTAGTATGCCTGGGTGGCTGAGAAAGCTAAGAGCATCCTGGCCTGCATCAGTAATATTGTGGCCAGCAGGACTAAAGGAGTGATCATTCCCTGTAATGGCACTGGTGAGGCCTCATCTTGAGTACTTGGTTCAGTCTTGGGCACCTTAGTACAAGAAGAACATTGAGGCACTGGAGCAGGTCCAAAGAAGGGCAGTGAAGCTGGTGAAGGGCCTGGATGACAGGTCTGATGAGGAGCAGCTGAGGGAACAGGTGCTGTTTAGCCTGGAGAAAAGGAGGCGAAGGGGAGACCTTATCCCTCTCTACAACTCCTTGAAAGAAGGTTATAGTCAGGTGGCGGTCAGGCTCTTCTCCCAAGTCACTGTTGACGGGACAAGAGGAAATGGCCTCAAGTTGTGCCAGGGGAAATTTAGGTTGGACATCAGGACAAATTTCTTCCCCAACAAAGTGGTCAGGGATTGGAACAGGAGGCCCAGGGAGGGAGTGAGTCACTGTCCCTGGAGGGATTCAGAAAGCATGCAGACCTGGCACTTGGTCTAGTGGGCAGAGTGACATTGAGTTGATGGCTGATGACCTGGGAGGTCTCCTCCAACCGTAAGTATTCTATGACTCTCACATTCCTGTTTGTTGCTGTTTTTATTCCAGTCCCCCCTGTTGTGGAGCCAGCCTTCCAGGATGTACGCCAGGGCATGAGGCGCAGTGTCACCCTGCGCTGCACCATGCTGAAGGGCAGCCCCATGAAGGTGGCCACTTCTGTTTGGCACTTCAATGGGACTCTTCTGGCACAGCCCCTGACAGAGCAGCAAGACTACTCAGAGCTGAAGGTGGACGTCAGCCGGGAGACCAGTGGTAGCTACGAGTGTAGCATTTCCAACGACGTGGGGGCCTCCTCCTGCCTCTTTCAGGTGTCTGGTAAGTTGCAGGGTGCACAGTGGAGAAGGCTGTTGGGTGGCAGTTCATGGAGGTGGGAAGCTTTCTCCCCATAAACTGGAACCAGTACAGGCAACTGTTGCTATCTCCTCTATGTTCAAAAGAGGTGACATTATGTAAGAAACAGAGAGAAGTCTGGGATGGATCTGGGGCAGTTAGTGCCAGCCACTCGTGCGTTTTGGCAGTGTTTGACCACTTGCCTAAAAGATACAGGACTTCATCTCCAGGTTGCCATCAGCCTTCAAGCATATACAGTCTGTGTTGTAGAGAAGTATCGACCAAGGGGGAGTGAAGGGATCTCCACATCTCCACAACAGGCTTCAAATCACCTGATTCCCCCTTAAAAATAGGCAAACAGAAATTGTTTTATGGATTCCTGGACCTTGCTTGTTCTCCAGTCTGTGTCACTATGCCTGCTAGGTCAACATGAGCTGCTAGGTCTTACTGTGCTCAATGAGTTTTCTGGGTATGGTTTCCTGTGAATCAAACAGGCACTACAGTGGGACTGCTCTGCAGCACCTGCAGCTGCAGAGCAGGATGGCAGAGTTATAGTATCTACATCTAAAACCAGGCATTTGACCTGCGTCTCCAGCTGGTCATTAAATCGGCTTTTCCCATGACCCCAGAATTGACTTGGGCATCAGTTCCTAGAAGAGCTCTACGATGAAGTTGCCTTAATAAGCAGTAAATTCAGCCAAAACACTGGTTTGTCAGCCCAGGGCCAATTTATAATACTTTTCAAGTCAAGGCTGAACAAATGAGAATAAATAACATCCGAAGGGCCTGATTTTGAAGCAGATCTTTTTCAGAGTATAGAAAAGCTCAGGTATGCTGTAACTCTGAGGTGCTGTTAGAGATTAGGAAGGCAAACCCCCTTCTATTGTTTGGGCTCTTTTACAGGAATTTGAGATTTTGTGGAATTTGTTTGGCAGTGGATTTTGGTGGAGAACTTTGGTGGTCCCTGCTCATTCGTCATATGCTTGCAACCCTCATGTCACTAAACTGCAAACCATCTCTCACCATGAGCCACAACAGCTGTCCCTAGTAAGCTTGAGAGTCCGCCCAGTTTTGTATCATTGAATCACAGAATAATTCAGGTTGGAAAAGACGCTTGGGATCATCAAGTCCAACCATCAACCCTACTCTACCATGTTCATCCCTAAACCAGATCCCCCAACATCACATCTAAATGACCTTTAAAGATCTTCTTGAATGCGTTGTCCAGCCTTGGGCACCTCAATACAAGGAGATATTGAGGTATTGGAGTGAGTGCAGAGCGCAACAAGGCTGGTGAAGAGACTGGAGAATAAGTCTCATGAAGAGCAACTGCAGAAGCTGGGGCTGGTTGGTTTGAAAAAGAGGAGGCTGAGAGAAGACCTCATCACTCTCTACAACTACCTGAAGGGACTCTTATCACAGGTCATTAGTCATTGAACAAGAGGGAAGTGCCTCAAGCTTATCCAGGGGAGGGTTAGGCTGGACATTAGGAAAGGTTTTTTCACTGAAAGAGCAGTCAGGCACTGGAACAGGATGCTCAGGGATGGCTTTGGGTCTCCATCCCCAGAACTAACCACACATTGCCATCTCTGTGCCATATGAGATAAGATCTCCTAGCAGAAAGCAGTTTGTCCCTAGACAGCACTCATCAGGGTAGCAGCAAGCATTTCTATTCCTGCATCCCTTCTCCAAATGTAAGGAATTGACATCCGAGGGTGGCTTTTCAGCTCCAGTCACCTCTGTGTCAGTTACCCTTCAGTTAGACCCTCGAAGCTGGTAGAGCAACCTGAACAATAATGGAATGGCTGGACTGCTGTGCTTGGGCTCAGGACTGCTGAAGTTTTAATTCCCATGAACCACAGCCTTCCTGTGTGAGCAGAGGGAATAGCATAGGGTTTTTTACATTTCTTCTCTGTGAAAGAAGGACCATCCTCCTTCCTACCTGACAGAGAGACTAATCTGTGGCTGTGAGGTCACAAAATCACAGAACATTAGTGATTGGAAGGGACCTCGAAAGATCATCACAGTCAATCCTTGGATTCTGCTCAGAATAAACACTCAGATCCTCATAGCCAACATGAACTGCACTCCCAGAGGAGGTAGGTAGGACCCCAAGCTGTTATATTTATGTTCACATAATCACACAACATGAGCAGTTGGGAGGGACCTCAAAAGGTCATCTAGTCCAATCCTCCCGCCACAGCAGGATCACCTAGACAAAGTTGCACAGGAACACGGCCAGGCGGGTTTTAAATGTCTCCAGAGAAGGAGACATTTCACCTTGGGCAGCCCATTCCAGTGCTCTGTCACCCTCACCATGAAGAAGTTCCTTCTGATATTTATGTGGAACCTGCTCTTTTCCAGCTTACACCCATTGCCCCTTGTCCTATCATCGGATGCCACCAAGCAGATCCTGGCTCCATCCTCCTGACACCTGTCCTTTCCGTATTTATCAACATCAGTGTGGTCACCTGTCAGTCTCCTTTTTTCCTAGCTAAAGAGACCCAGCTCCCTCAGCCTTTCCTCATCAAGGAGATGTTCCACTCCCTTCATTATCTTTGTGGCTCTGCGCTGGACTCTCTTCAGCAGTTCTGGTGGTCAAATACACTACAGACTGAGTATGTACATCTGCCCAGGCTGAGGTTAGTTCCTAATGTGAGTGGAGATTCATCCTCTAAGATGTTCTGGAAGGGTAGTGAGATACCCACCCTACGAAAGCAGTCCACGCTCACAGCAGTCTGCACTGCCACTAAGCACAAGACCAGAAAAGCCCTTAAAGATGGAGTGAAAAATCTTCAACTCTAACCACCAGCACTAAGCAAAAGGCAAAGCTTTCCATTCATGGTAAAAGCCTTCTGGAAGGAAATTCCCAAAGTATCTCAACGTGTTTTATTTCAATTAGGTGAGGACTTTCCAAGCTTCTGTCTCCGTCTTGGAGTCAGTTAATAAAGAATTAACGTCATGCCACATAATGATTGTCATCAGTTCTGATTTTATGCAGCTTGACTTCCGCAGTCAATACCAATTGAATAGCAGCAATTAGTCTCTGTGGTGGTTCTGATCTTCTGCTTTTGCAAAACTTCAAGTCAATAAAAATAATAATTAAAAAAAAGGACTTGGAAATAAACATTAGTATTACTCATCTGAGTTCATCAAAGATAAACACCAAATCCTTTCTAGCCTAATTATTACCTTGTACCGAGCAACAGGGTCTGTGGTTCTAGTGGAAAGATGAAGCATCACCTAAGGAAGTGGTGTCTGTCTGTTCTGCTCACCAGCAGCTTTTCCTGCCCAGGCATCTTTCTAGTTCACAACTAGACCAGATCTCTAAGCACACCTGTATGATCTGTCATAGAATCACAGAATTGTCATGGCTGGAAAGGACCTCCAGGATCATCAAATCCAAACCTCCTTCTAATAGCTCCCTAACCCCTAAACCATAGCCTCAAGTACTCTAGCTACTCAGTTTTTAAACACCTCCAGGGATGGGGTCTCCACCACCTCCTTGGGCAGCCTGTTCCAGTGCCCAACCACTGTCTCAGTGAAGAACTTCTTCCTAAAATGCAATCTAAACCTCCTCTGATGCAACCTGAGGCCTTTCCTCTTGTCCTATCATTAGTTACTTGAGAGAAGAGACCAGCACCAGCCTTGCTACTACCTTCTTTTAGGTAGTTGCAGACAGTAATCAGGTCTCCTTTAAGCCTTCTCTTCTCTAGACTAAATAACTCCAGTTCCCTCAGTTGCTCCTCATACAGCCTGTTCTCCAGGCCCATCTCCAGCCTCGCTGCTCTTCTTTGGTCCCACTCTAGCACCTTTAAACACCTCCAGGGACGGTGACCCAAAGCCCTCCCTGGGCCAGCCTGTTCCAGTGCCTGACTGCTCTTTCAGTGAAAATACTTTTTCTAATGTCCAACCTAACCCTCCCCTGGATAAGCTTGAGGTACCTCCCTCTTGTTCAATCACTAATGACCTGTGAGAAGAGTCCAGCATCCACCTCTCTACAATGTCCCTTCAAGGAGTTGTAGAGAGTGATAACATGTCCCCTCAGCCTCCTCTTTTTCAAACTAACCAGCCCAATCTCCTTCAGCCACTCCTCATCAGACTTCTTGTCTAAGTAAATGATGAGGTTAAATCCCTTCTCAAACATCCAATTTCACAGAATCACAGAATGTGATTAGTGAGCTGGAATAGCTCCCTTAGAACCGGCAGCGATACTGCTTCCTTGTGGGTATAGAATCATAGAATGGTCCAGGTTGAAAGTAACCACCAAAGGTCATCTAGTCCAACACCCTTGTCATCAGGAACAGTTTCAACTAGATCAGGTTGCCCAAAGCCTTGCCTGGCCTCACCTTGAAGATCTCCAGGGATGGTGCCTCAACCACCTCCCTGGGCAACCTGTTCCAGTGTTCAACCTCCCTCCTGCTACAGAACTTCTTCCTAACAGCCCATTTCAATCTACCCTTCTCTAATATGAAACCATTGCCCCTCATCCTATCGTTCCAGGCCTTCGTGAACAGTCCCTCTGCAGCCTTCTTGTAGCCCACTTCAGGGACTGGAAGGTCGCTATCAGGTACCCCACAGAGCCTTCTCTTCTCCAGTGTCTTCTAACTGCAGCTGGCAGCTGTGAGCTGGACCTGTGCAATTGTTTGTCTTTGGTCCAATGGACAGAAGCCAAGATTATCAGACCAACCTTCTTCAGCCTTCTTGTAGCTCCCTTCAGGGACTGTATGGTCACTACCTGGTCTCTCTGGGGACTTTCATTCTCCAGTCTGAACAACCTTAATCTCTGTCTGTCGTCACACAGAGGTGCTCCAGCCCTGGTCATTCTCGTGGCCTCCTCTGGACCTACTCCATCAGGTCCCTGTCCTTCCTGTTCTAAGGGCTCCAGAGCTGGAGCATGTTGACTCTCCAGTATTTCCCTTCCTCCTACTGCTCTCTGTTCTTCTAGTGGAAATGTGGGTTTAGAAAAGCCATTTCCATCCCTGCCGAAGCTCTCTCTGTTTTTACCCACTCTGAAGTCAAGCCTTGCTGTGGGTGCCTAGCTGACTTGTGTTACCGAGAGGCCGGATCACTGTGTGGACAAGACACAGAAGATGCAGAAGGAGCAAGGTCTCCTGTTTAATGCCATGATCCCTGCCTCATAAAGAACACTTCTTCTGTGACCTGCTGGCCAAAGGATGTTTGCTCAGCGGATGTTATTAGGAGACTATGTAAAATAGCAGTTGAAGCAAAAGGGCCAGTTTGAAGCTGTTACCTCAGTCTAAACTACAAAGCAAGAGAGCAGTGATTAGAGCTCGTTACAGCTGGAAATCAACACGTTGTCCCCACCTTTCCCAATATTGGTCATCTCGCAGTAGTGATGCGGGGCTCCCCCAGTAGATGAGGCTGAAAGCAACAGTGGTTCACAGAACATGATGGCACACCAGTATACCACCATCCACAGTAGCTAAGGTCTATCATGTCAAAGGCCAGTGGATGAGCTGGGTGAGTCATGTTCTCCCTCTCTCACCACGTCTCTTGGTAACTTGTGTTCCACGTGATCCTATTCCTCTCGCTTTTCTTTTTTCCCCTCCAGCGAGAGCTTACAGCCCAGAGTTTTACTATGACACTCCCAACCCCATCTTGAGTCAGAAGCAATCCAAGAATTACTCTTACGTCTTGCAGTGGACACAGAAGGAGCCCGATGCAGTGGATCCCATCCTCAAGTACCGCCTGGAGGTTTGGCAGGTAAGAGCAGCTCTTCTGGAGCCTCAGCACATGCCTTAGGGAAAAGAAACTGTCAGGAGACAGTTATGTCAATTCTTTGCCAGTCAAAAGCTGAAGGTGATTAAATTGTCTGGTCCTGGTGGTCTTGCACCTTCCCCTTGGATGGAAGGCTGGCATTTGTTTTCACTTCTGGTGCTGGGTAAAACCAGGGGCTTTTGCAGCCCTGCTGCATCTGGTCAGACTGTTCATGCTCAGTGCTAAAATGGGGTTTGAATGTGAGCAAAAGCCCACAGTCATTTGTAAGTATTGTAGGTTTTACGGGCCATAGCCTCAAGCAGGTGGAATTTCATCCTCCTCACTCATCTGAAATAAAGGGAAAAAGCTTAAGAGCTCTCCAGGCAGGAACAAGCCATTGGGTATTTGTGTTGCTGAGGGCTTCCACACCGTTAAACAATGAAGGAGCATGGACTCTATAAACTCTGCAGGGGAAGAGAAGTGAGTTTTGAGGTTTGTGAGTCTAAAGAGAAATCATACCAGAGACACTTAAAATGGGTGGGTTTTGCCATTAGGAGGTAGCTCAGAAGCAAATGCAATTTGTAAGGAAAAGTTTGTTTACTGTAGATAGAAAACAAAATAACTAAACAGATCCAAGTGCCTCTTTCCTCTGGCTCTGCACAGTAGGCTCCAGTTTTATGTCTGCATTTGATTGTGAGCTCTCTGGGGTGGGACAGCCTTTGTTTGCCTCTCAAACCATGCAGAGCACATTGTCACTGCTTAATAATAACACAGGACATAGGGGAGCCTCTGCTAATGAAGGCAGTTTGTCATAGTACCCCTTTCCTCCTCGCTGAGCTGTACTATTATCAGCACTACAGCTCCGTGAGCTAATTTGTGATTTTTATCCTTCCCCAGTGATGCTGAGGTGGTTTTCCTTTTGCACAGGGCCTGGAAGTAATCTTGGCTCTGTTCCTCATTGAGCTCCCCCTGAAAGGGATCAAGAACAGGGAATATCTCATTTCTGCGTTAAGTGATGACATGAAGGGAGCTGAGTAGCTGTGCAAATGTCACCCCACTCCACGGTTTTGTTCAAACTCCACTGATGACTGCTGCTAGGGTTTAGTTTGCAGCACCACCATGTAGCTATGACTACCGCACGGTATGTGTCAGAGGAGTGTTACACCATGGTCCTTCTGTAACCCAGTCTCATATATGAGGAGGCTCTTGGAAAGGGTGATGGATGCCATCGTGGTGGCCTAGGTCTGAGTAAGAGAGGACAGAGAGAGGAGGAAGCAAGGGAGAAGTTCCCACTTCTGTCAGGCAAGAGGGCAATGCTCTAGAAAAGACTTGTGGGGCACTGTTGCCTCTCACCCTCCCCCACTGGTGTTTCCTGGTGAGGTATCTACCTCCATGTGCCATACTGAGGTCTTGCAGAGCTCTTTTCATTTTCTTGACCCAGATGACTACAACCCCTCTGTTCTCCAGCCTGTGACACGTCCCAGAGCTGCCTCTGTGCTCCTGTCCTGCCTTCCTGATGTTTTTCCTGTGATGCCTCACTTGAGCTTCAAGCAGCCTTGTCACACCTCCTGCCCTGCCACTGTTTCCCTGGTGCCATCACCCTCTTCTGTGTCCTGCAGGCTTGGCTGCATTGCCACTAATTCTTCTCCATGCTGGGGCACCTGGGCTAAGCTTCATGTCCTACTCTTCCGTTATCAGACTGCAGAACATGGTGACATTAGTGTAGATAATTGTGAAAAGCTCAAGGACTTAAAAGCACTGCTGACTAGAGAGCTTTTCAGCAAAGCAGAGCTTCTTCAGAAACTGTCTGCCTGCACAAGGAGCTGCCTCTTGCCTGTGCAGCTTCCTTTCTGGGTACTGGCTTCCAGGCATTAGCTGTGACAGCACAAAAACCCTCACAGAGACCTGGGATTGAAGTGGAAGACTTTCCTCAGGTAAAATGGGCCTTACCCATGGCCAGGCACAAGCACAGGAAAGCTCACCCAGCCTTGTTACAGAATCACAGAATATTCCACGTCGGAAGTGACCACCAAAGGTCGTCCAGTCCAACACCCCTGCAGTCAGCAGGGACAGCCTCAATTCCATTAGGTTGCCCAGAGCTTTGTCCAGCCTCCCCTTGAAGATCTCCAGGGATAGGGCCTCAACTCCCTCTCTGGGCAACCTGATCCAGTGTTCAGCCCCCTTCCTGCTAAAAAACTTCTTCCTAACAGCTCATTTATATCTGCCCTTCTCTAATGTGAAACCACTGCCCCTCATCCTATCATTTCAGGCTTTAGTAAACAGTCCCTCTGCAGCCTTCTTGTAGCCCCCTTGAGGGACTGGAAGATCACTGTCATTTTCCCTCCCAGAGCCTTCTCTTCTCCAGGCTGAACAACACCAGCTCCTTTAGCCTGTCCTCATAGCAGAGGTGCTCCAGCGCCCTGGTCACTTCTGTGGCCTCCTCTGGATCCATTCCATCAGGTTCCTGTCTTTTCTGTACTGTGGGCTCCAGAGCTGGCCACAGGAGTGCAGGTGAGGTCTCACCAGGGCAGAGCAGAGGGGCAGAGTCCCCTCTCTTGATCTGGTTGCCACACTTCTTTTGATGGAGCCCAGGGATGCTGTTGGCCTTGTGGACTCTAAGCACCTACTGTCTGCTCATGGCCAGCTTCTCATGCACCAGGATGTGTGGTCCTTCTCCTCAGGGATGCTTTCTATCACCTCTTCCCCCAGCCTGGTTTGATATTTTGCTGGTTTCCATTGCACACTCCCTGGTTTGCTTGAAGAGCTCTTGCCACATGCAATGTGAAGATGCCCAAGGAGCAGAATGCTTTCCAAGGCACCTGGAAACCTTTGAATTAAATTTGCTTTCTGCAGCTGCTGCAGATGGGGCTAGATGGGATTATAAAAGCTCTGCTTATTAATTGACTAATGCCTAGCTCCTTCAGCTTGTCCTATTCAACAGCTTCTGAGGGCTGACTGGGCATTCCTGGGAGGATTGCAAGCAGACTTGGGTGCAGTGGGAGCTCCCAGCATTTCAGGCAGGTGCATTTCCACAGGAGCAGTTCTCGACCCAGGGGCACAGCAAACAGACCAGTGACCATCAAGTAAGAAATAACTTTTTAATCAAACCAAATAAACAGCCTAAGAGCTTGGAGCCACTGAACCAGGTGGAGTGTGTGTGAAGAGCAGCACAGAAGCAGCTTCTTGTCAAGGCTCTTCTTTATGTCTCAGCAAACAGGCTGTTATTTCCCCAGCTGCACTGGTCAGAAGTGATCGGCCAGTGGCACTGTGTTGAGCAGCAACGTAGAGAAGCAAACCTTTCCCATCAAGGAATGGCAGGGGCCTTGCAGACACCTGTCCTGATGGCTTGTGAGGTTTTTCCTTTCTTCCTCTGATCCACATGATGACTGGCCACCCTCACAGAATGGCTTAGGTTGGAAAGGGGACCTTGGGGAACATAGTGTTTCACCTACCAGTCACCAGCCACAGTTGGTCTGGTTGTGGACAGATAGCATGAGGCTTTTAGGCTGTTGCTTGGTCAGCGTTTTTGTCTCTCTGTATTTCTGCAGCACAGAATGGTGCCGAGGCACTGCACTCCAGCTGAACATGTTTTTTGTTGCTTGGGGATTCAGAGCAGCCTTCCCAAACCTGATCTTTGCTTAAAAAATGAAAAGCCTTTCAAGTTGCTTGTTTCTCTCTGTGTATTTTATCCTCTCCCAGAGCTCTGCTCTAACATTAAAGAAATGAAAAGCCATCTCATACTGCAAGCAGGTTGTGTCCTGGAGGGAAGTGATGAGTTGGGCTGGTGGCTACGGTTACGGAGGATAGTGGCAGAATTCCTAGGCACTTAATGAGCTGGAACCCTTCTCTGTCCTGAGGCTGCAAGAGAAAGAGGAAGGAGAAGGTATCAGTGCAGTAAGGAAGTTTAATCTTCATTGTGCCCTTCAAGAAGACCCGAGGCTGCTCCATACCTTGTCTTGGGCTAGAATGGGCCCAGCTTAACACGTTCTTGTCTTTCCCTTCCTTGGAGCAGGCTCAACCATACCTAACAGACAGACTCCTGAAACGTGCATGGGGCCAAACCCCAGACCCATTTGCTAAATTGGCTCACTGGGCTGTCACTTCAGATTAATTCTTGTCAGGGAGACTGTCTGTAATGAGCTTGGCCCTGTGCAATGCCTGAGTAATTGCATGTTCTCTCTTTGTTTGTACTTTCATCCCCTCCATGTTGGATAAACATCCCCTGCTGTCCTCAACATTCATCTGGTCTCCAGAGCCAGCCGCCACTTGCCTCATCAGCCAGTCTGAGCAGCTTTAATGAGAGCTGTGGTAGTAGGGAGCCAGGCTGGCCATGTGGGGAGGTGGCAGATAACAGAGCTGTTTGGACAGATGAGCACAGGGGCATTAGCGGGTATTTAATGATGGTGATTAGAGTGGAAGGTTAACTCCGCTGATGGCCATTGCAACGCAGTGGGAGAGGTTTGATGTCAGGGCCCATGGGCTGTGGATCTGTGTCACTTCAGTTCTGCCTCTGAGTTGTTCTTTTGCTTTTTTCTGAGCCCACCTCAGCAGTGTCTGTCAGCCACTGGATGCTTCGTTAGCACATGGAGCCGGTGGCCCCTTCAAGGATGCACAGCCTGAGGCAGGGCCATCTGTCTTCACCACCAAACAGGAGTGACATTACCCAAAAGAGATGATGAGCAGGCACTAGTCCATGGCCTTTTATGTAAACATTTA
Organism: Rhinopomastus cyanomelas; assembly: GCA_013400115.1. Lineage (NCBI taxonomy): Eukaryota > Metazoa > Chordata > Aves > Bucerotiformes > Rhinopomastidae > Rhinopomastus > Rhinopomastus cyanomelas. The sequence goes on along the minus strand of VXBP01009297.1, from coordinate 13,540 downwards.
GTTGAAAACACTGCTAACCTGCCTTTCTCGTGCACCCCTATGGCTTGGTAAACTCATGCGTGTTGTCCTTGGCCCATAAGAAACCAGCCTAGTGAAGCTGGACACGTCTTCCAACGCTTGTAAGCAACCCAGTGATAAAACAGACAGCTATTTCAGACAGCTAGGGTGGAACAAACTTCCACAGTGAGCTAATCCACCCAGCCCTATACTTGTCAAGCATGAGAACATCTCATCCAAAAGCTTGTCTCTTCTCATCTTCAGCAGCAACCAGTGTCTGGAGAAGACTCTAAAACCAAGGCAGACGCATGCAGCATTGCCTCCCTGCCTCAAGCTGTTATAAACCCATTTCCTTATTGGGTCTGAAATTAGGGAAACCATTCTTAGTGTTCTGTAACATCAGCAGAAAAGTGATATACAGGAGAGAGAACTTTTACTGATGCAACCATGACTTCAGGAAGAACCTCTTAGGAGACTGAGCAGGCAGCCTCAGTGCTGTGGTGGCCAGGCTTGTTTTGCAAACAGAAGGGAGTGAAGGATTTGCTGGCTCTGGGGGATTCCATGCTGGCTGGGCAGCTCGCTTGGGTCTATAGCACTTACCCCAAGGCAATCTGGGTTGCCATGGCCCCAGAGCATCTCCCCACTAGTCCTGCTGAGGGAATGACACCGTGAGGTTTTAGAAAACTGGGTTAAAAAGCAGTCAGAGTTGTCCTTCTAAGTAAATTTTCATACTAGATAAGAAGCTTAAAGAATGGACTTGAGACTTGTAAAGTAGAGAAGTACTCATCTGGATAAAATGTGGCTTCTGGCCTGGTGTTAGCTGGAGAAAGGAAAGGGCTTGTGGTGCCACTTCAGCTGAGGAATCCTCCCACTGAGAGGCTGCTTAGCTAGACAACCCAGTCTGATGTCTCAGTGATGGGCACAAACAGGGCATATGGAGTAGAGATGTGTACATCCCTTTTACTTTCCTCCTCCCTTCTAGAACTTCTCAGTTCTGGCTGGTTAAAGCAAGGAAAAGAATGTGACTTCCCATGAAGCAGCAGATGGTGGCCCTGCCTGGATCAAGAAGCTGCCATGGATCAGCCCTTGAGGAGTGTAACAGCACATCCTTTCGCTGTTCATCACTTCACTGTCTTGATGGTGTTAGGACAGGAGACTGCAGTGACTTGGCCTCACAGTGTTTGCCCAGGATGGTATCTCAAAGCACACCTTCTGTTGGAGGGTGGCTTCAAAGTCACATCTGCCCAAAGATGGCAAATGGTCTTGTTTTCTTTTTTGCCCGCCTGAGCTGCCAGTTTGATGTCTGATCACAGGCTTCTGTCATAGGGGGTGATGTCAAATCACCGCAGCTCCACTTACCTGCTGAGCCAAGCTCTGGGTAAAGGTGTTTTTTCAGCTGTAAATCTCCAATCTCCCCACTGGTGCTCTTCTATAATTTTTATTTCAGCAGTGAGAACAGGCAGAATACCTTTGTGCCCTTGAGTCAACAGCTTTTGGTCATGACAGTGGCATACAGCACTGAGTGCAGAACTCAGTCCCGAGGGAAGTGGTGAGGGCTGCAGAAGGAGGCAGTGTGTGAACGTGAGGAGTGCTTGGTGGGCAGTTCAAACAGCCAGTGTGATGCACAGACAGGAAAGCAAGAGAAAGGGGAGGTCACACTGCCTTTTTAGACTGCAGGAGTGGGAGAAGTGTGGAACGTTTGGTGGGACCGAGTGGCAGCCGGCGCTGGTGTAAGGCAAACTGGCTGATCAATAGCACATGATGGACAAGCCTTGTTTGAGGTTTAATGAGATCACTGCCCGGGGTCTGGGGGGAAAGCAGCAGCTTTGCCCGAGGCATTGGGAAGCAGAGAGGGCAGAATCCTGCCTCAGCCGTGCTCTCTGCTGCCTGAGAATGGAACCCAACATCAGTCACTGCAGCTGACAGCATGGTGAGCTATCTCTTTTGTGTCTAGCAATCTGTCACAGAGGAGGATATGTCAGTGAGACCAACTGCTATAACAAGTTCCTCTCTACCTGTGCTGTAAGGACAGGTGGATGTTTGGTTAAAACAAAGAACTTTTTCCACATTTCATAGAATCATTAGTGTTGGAGGAGACCTCTAAGATCATCAACCCAACCCTACTCTGCCCACTAAACCCTGTTTCCCAGGACCATATCTATGAGTTTTTTGAACCCTTACAGGGACAGTGACTCCACCCTCTCCCTAAGCAGCCTGTCCTAAGCCCTAACCACTCTGTAAGGGAAGAAATTCGTCCTGATGTCCAATCTAAGCCTCCCCTAACTTAAGGCCATTTCCTCTTGTCCTATTGCTAGTAACTTGAGAAAAGACACCAACTCCCACCTGTCTGCACTCTCAGGTAGCTGTAAAGAGCAATAAGGTATTTCCTCATTCTCTTTTTCTTCAGACTAAACAACCTTAGTTACATCAGCTTCTACTCATATGATCTGCCCTCCAGGCCCTTTTTGCCCTTCTCTGAACATTCTGGCACCTCAGCGTCCACCACAACTGCCACCAGACCATCTCTGTTTGTGAACAGCAGGTCTAGCAAGACACTTCCCCCAGTGGCCTCTCACTCCCAGCTGTGTCAGGAAGATCTCTTCCACACATTTGAGGAACCTCTTAGATTGTTTCCTCTCTGCTGTGTTGTTTTTCCAGAAGGTGTCAGATAAGTTGAAGTCCCCCATGAGAACAAAGGCTAGAGACTGAGACATTTCTGTTAGCTGCCTGTAGAATGCCTCATCCTCCTCTTCATTATGGTTGGGTGGTGATAACAGACTCGCAGTGGGGTATCTCACCCTTACCCATGGGCACTTGACCTTATCATTACCCTCATTCACCTCAATATGATCAAACCATTCCCTAACACAGAGCCACCCCACCATGTCTCTTTCTTTGCCTGTCCTTCCTGAAGAGCATATGGCCATCCATTGCAGCTCTCCAGTCATGAGAGTCATTCCACTATGTTCCAGTGGTGACTAGGTCATAGATACCCTATTGTACAATGGCTTCCAGCTCCTCCTGCTTGTTCCCCATCTGTATGTGGTGGCGTAAGTGCAGTTGAGATGTTGATTTGAGCCCCAATGATTGCAGCCCCCAGGTTCATCTTTACTGAGCCTGGTTTCATGCCCTTTCCCCTTCAAATCGAGTTTAAAGACCTTTCACTGAGTCCCACCAACTCACTTGCAAGAATCTGTTACCCCTTTGAGACAGCTCAACGCCACCTGACCTCAGCAGGCCCAATGCGCTGTGAACCTTCCCATAGTGAAAACACCCCAAATCCCTCCAATGGCACCAGTCTCTAGCCATGTGTTAGTCTGGGGAGCTTTCTCATTCCTTTTAGTGATCTTCTCTGACTGTGACTCTGAAGGGACTGAGGAAATCACCCCCTATGCTTCCGATTCCTTAAGCAGTTGTCCCGGTGCCCTAAAGTCCCTTTTGATTGATTTTGTGCTTCTTTTCTCAGCCTCTCACTTCCAGCTTGTATGACCAACCGTGGGTGACACTTGTGTCTGAGGTCTTTACTGTCTCAGTCAGGAGCAGCAGAGTCTCTACCCAGCACAAAGTTTCCACCTGGCCATTGCTCACTGGAAGTGGCTGGGAGCTGTGATACCAGGCTCCCTGCTTAGGTCTGCCTGATATCCTCCAGTGCTGCTATGGAACTTGCCCTTTGCCCGCTGGATTTTAGCAAACAGCACCCAACTAACGTGTTAGTTGCACTAACCCTTTCTTTTTGCCTTCACAAGTTGTTCTCAAGGATGACTCATGGTTTTCCCTGAGCTGGTTATCCCTGGTCCACAGATCATATGTAACCAGCTAGTTAGGAAAGGGAGTAAATAGAGTGTGGGTAAAGGGAGACAAAGGGAGCAATAGGTGCCAGGTTAGTTATGCCTCAGTCTCATGATACCATACCTAAATAAGTAAGGTAACCTGCCCATAACAGGGTAGCTGGTGGTTTTACCAGGTGGCTTTCCATTTGTAAGATGCCTTGCCATGGAGATTTTGGTCTTAACATTCATTTAAATGTGCTGTCCCTCATGCAATTGACTGCAAGACAGAAAGTAGGGTATCATTTATCTTGTCTAATACAAGGGAATAATTGCAAATGGTTTTCCCACTCAGCTCTATTTAGAACAGAACAGTACAAATAACCTCTCTAGAAAAGCTTGTGTGATCTTAAAACACATATAGTATCAAAATCTCGTCTATCTTTAGCTCCTAACACTGCTCCTTCTAGTCTCAGTCAGAATAAGAAGGATGTGAGAGGAGAGATAATCACATTACCCCAGCTGATACACCTCTCAATCAGTCTTGCAGGCTTGAGGTGTTGTTTTCACACTGTGGTGCTTCTTCATATCCAACAGGCTCTTGGCTTGTGTTTTACAAAGCTGAGGATGAAAAATGCTTGCTAGGTATACAAATCAGTACTTTGTGTGCATCTCTTATCCGCAATCCTTCGGTGGCTTCAAGGGGGTTCAGGGCAGTTATTGAGTCTTTCAGAAAGTCCCTTTCTGTGAAGCTGTGAAGCAGCTTCCTCCCATTTATTCTGCACATCTATTGTTGTCAGTGGTCACCCTCTGTTATTCCTACTGCTCCATTCTTTCCCTTGTGCTCCTTCTGCCCCTTCCCTGTTCTCCCTTCAGTTTTCCACCTCTTCTTGCTTTTCTTTGTGTGTCATTTTTATTGTTTTGCTTGTGGTTTGGGGGTTTATTTTCCTGGTTCTCACTTCCTGTAACTTGTTGGAGGTAAGAGGAGAGGGCATGAGAGATGTTGTCTCGTCTGTAGTTAGCAGGCAGGAGTAGACACTAGATAGGTCTTTTGACTGTGTTTCATAGGGAAATGAAAGGTTACACAGTGATGCTGTCAGTGCAGGCACCACAGTGCAATGTGAAGGGCTTTAAGGGCTCTCTGGGGTTATCCTGCACTACCTGCCTCTGCCTTACAGTGATACTGTCCACAGAGTGGCTCACAGCTTAACCTAACTGCAGATGGGCAAGCATGGCCTATGCAGACACTGGCTGCTTTTTTTCTTGGAGGCTGAACTGCTGACAAGATGCTGCATAGATATGTCTGTGGGTCTGGCTGCTGGCAGCTGTGTCCAGTGCCAGGAAATGACTGTGCATGCTGAGATAAGGGATTGGTGTAAAGTTGGGTCCAATAAGGCAACAAGAAGTGTCAATTTCCAGAAGTGAGGCTCAGAAGGACTGGAACCAGTGCTCTTTGCAGGAGGGGTTGTGGGACAACGTGAGTGATACAGTGCTTAGAGTAAGAGAAGTGATTTCAGGCTCTGCAGTGCACAGTCAAGTAAAGACAGAAGCTTGCAACAGCAATATAGAGCTTCCAGTCAGGACAGAAGGACTGCATGTACCTTTAGGATTGAAGATTTGGCTGTGAAACAGCTGGAGAGAGAGAACAAAACATAACTAGCTATGCACATAACCTTCCTAGCTCCATACAAGCTAAGCAGTGACACCAGGACAGGCTCCTTGCCCAGACTGTGGAGAGTATGGCTTTCCCTCCCTCCCCGGCTATCAACAAGCTCAAGTGCAAGTGTATCCCTTTTCTTCTCCACTTCTGGGCTCTCCTTCCTCAGGACATGCAGTGCCCCAGTAGGTCCCAGAAGTTCCCAGTCATATGGTGCCTCTGTCAAGGCTTTTACTTGTCTCCTTGACAGAATGAAAATTAGTTCTGTTCTTCTCAGAGTGGGGAGCATACATATTGCTTTCTGACCAAACCCTAATGAAAGGCATTATTGAAGAGTGTGGAACAAGCATTTACAGTAATCCATGACAGCATCAATTTGGCTTCTCTGAGAAGCTGTAAACTCCTGCTCTTGGCACCTAATGAAGATGGGCAGTTGACTCTGTGTGTGAAAAGAAGAGGAACTGCCTCCTGGCTGTGGCTCCAGCTGTCCTCAGTAGCTAGTGAAGGCTGCAGTTGCTTCATTGGAGTTGCTGGGAAGCTAAGTGCCTGCAAAACAGCTCCTCTGCCCTGATCAGGTCGTTGGGGAATCTGCTTGATTTTAATGTTCATTTTCTACCTGGTGTTCACACAAGTCCCTGGGGCTTGGCGATCAACATGAGGAGAAACAACTTTGAGAGATGTTGGAGCCCTATGCAGGGCTGCCCACAGAGGTGGTGCAGTCTCCTGTTCTTAAGAATTTCCAAACCCACTTGGATGCTGTACTGTGTGACCTGATCTAGGTGATCCTGCTCTGGCACAGGGGGTTGGAGTAGACTATGGACTCATAGAATCATAGAATCATTAGGGATTGGAAGGGACCTCAGAAGATCATCTAGTCCAATCCCCCGCCATAGCAGGATCACCTAGACCAAGTCATACAGGAACACATCCAGGTGGGTTTTAAACATCTCCAGTGAAGGAGACTCTACAACAAACAGTGTGTGATTCTGTGTTTTCTTTGTAATTTCTCCCTCAAACAAGTATGCTCAGCTGCTTAGTTACGAGCCCACATGCATGGCCAGGCAGGTCACACAGGTAGATTATCATGGTGCTCTTTGTTGAGCAGGACTGAAATATTAACTTTTGACAGATGTGTTTGTTAATATTATTTGGCTTTACTTGGTTGAAATGTACCTGGTTTAAACATCAGTCTGTGAGCCACACTCCTTTTTCCTTTATTAGCCAGTGTTCCAGTGTTCAATCTCCCTCCTGCTAAAGAACTTCCTCCTAGCAGCCCATTGCGATCTGCCTTTTTCTAATGTGAAACCAATGCCCTTAGTCCATGTGAAGGACTCCAGGCTTTTGTAAACAGTCCCTCTGCAGCCTTCCTGCAGCCTCCTTCAGGGACTGGAAGGTCACTGTAAAGTCCTCTAGAGCCTTCTCCAGGCTGAACAACCCCAGCTCCCCCAGCCTGTCCTCGCAGCAGAGGTGCTGCAGCCCCCTGATCATTTTGGTGGCCTCCTCTGACCATCAGGTCCCTGTGTTTCATGTGTTTTGGGCTCCAGAACTGGACACAGGATTCCAGGTGAGGTCTCGTCAGGGCAGAGCAGAAGAGCAGAATCCCCTCTCTTGATCTGCTGGCCTTGTTGGGACAAGCATTCCTAAACATCACAAACTATCTCAAATGACAAGATGGGGCAGGACAGACAATATCTACCACAATAATGTGATGGTGAAGAACAACAATGACAGACCTACTTTACAGGTCCTGCAGACTTGATGGCTAAGTAGGCAGAAGTGTGTGAGCATGCTCTCCTGTGGTTGTCAATGCTGCTCACAAGTGACAGGGGAAGATGGCAGTTGCAGTGGGGGAAGGTTGCACTCTGTGCAGGTGAATGCACACAGAATCACAGAATTACTGAGGCTGGAAAAGACCTCTGAGCTCATTGAGTCCAGACCATGACCTAACATCACCACTGATTTTGTCCTTCTTAAGGTGCTTTTAGTGAACCCATGCTGCAAGATCCTTCTCCCTTCTGCTCTCTGTATGATACTCACAGCCAGCTAGTAAAAGATGTGTGTTGAATTGGTTTTTCTTTTCCTTTGATTATTGGGACCGAAAGGAGGTGAAGGCAGGCATGATGCTGTGCATTGCTCTGTGCTCTTATTCAGGACCCACTGGCAGTATCCTGAGCCTGGTGATGAATGAGTTTATTGCATGAGATCCTCCAGTGAGGCTTCAGCATCTCTAGTAAGGGGGTTGGTGTTTCACTGTCCTCTGTGCCTTCCTTTGCCTTACTAACCTCACTGCAGCAACATAAAGCTGAAGCACAGGGCCAGTATGATTGGGAGGAGGCTGCAGGTGGAGTAGAGGGGAGACAGTACCTGCATAGCACAGGAGGAGAACACACATGGAGCAGGAGAACAAGGGCAGCAGCAGGCAATTGAAGCAGAGGATTAAAAAGCAGTTTCCTGCTGACCTGATTATGCAGCTTTACATAGACCTGCTGCTGGCAGCTGGGGAGGCAAAGGGTGTTTGGGGAGAGGGACACAGAACTAGCCCTTGGTATTAATCTCTGTCTACTCCATTGCACAGAGCAAGCAGCTGGCTGGACCTGTCCCCTTTTTGTCCTTTGTGTAAATTTCCTGCCCTTTAAACTGTGCTGGCAGTGCATCTGGCCCAATCTTCCAATGGCTGCAGCTAGCCTAGGGGAAACACTTGGCCTGTGCTGCTTTTCACCTGGAAAAGCCAGTCTTTTCAAAGACATCCCCGACTAGTTCAGTTGGGATGTCAGGGCTGTAGGGACAGCAGCAAGGATGTGACAGTCAGTTGCTGTTTGCCCCAGTTGCAGGTGGCAATAGAGACAGACAGAGGCTAAGAGAAAAATTGGATCTGAGGTGGAAGGAAAAGACCCTACCCAAACTTTTCCTCCATATTTTGAGAGGAGGCTGTCATCCAGTTCACCCCTGAGTAGTAGGACAGTGATGGCCCATGATGGGTAAAGGTGGTTGCATTAATTCCTTCTTCACAGCTAAACTCATGTGGCAGCTAGATATTTACTTGGTTGAACCCCCGTGCCCCTGCAGATAAACTCAACTAGGGATTATAGAGCTCTGCAGTCCAGACTGAAGGCTGGTTTCTCAATTTGCCCTGAATTAGGTGGATTGGGGAGAGTGAGTGGTCTGACATTGCTCCCAGAGGCTTTAGATACCCAAATTTCACCTAGCTCCCAGCTGAGGTGGAATTTGCACTGCCTGAATCTCACCCTCAGGCTTCTCTCTGATTCTCCATTTTGTTTCTCTTCTAAAGGTTAAGTCTAGACAAGGGAAATGGCTTCTGACCTCCCTCTGTTTGCTGGCTGCCTTACCATTACCCCAGCTCATAGCAGCCTGCAGGGAGGAGCTACCACCGCCCCTACCAGTCCATCTCCACTCCCCAAAGTGCTCCTTGTCAGAAGCCCTACCCATCCAGTCTTCTGCTTCTCACTTGTCACTCTCATTTGCTCCCAGATAATCAAGGGTCTCATGGTGATGATCCCAGATGAGGTCATCGCTACTGAGAGCCAGCTCCTGTCTGGCTTGGCAGAGTGGCAGCCAAGGACTGGCAGATGGGAAGGCTGAGTGCTAGATGTGCCAGCTGGACCAGTACCCAGCTGGTGTAGGTGCAGGTGGGGCACTGTGGATATGACTGGATTCTGGCAGTGTCTAGGGGATAGGGTCATGTTTGATTCCCAGAGGCATTGCCCTGGTTTTGCCTGCTGTGACTTCTGCCAGGTGCCACACAGAGAGACTGCTGACTCCTCTTCCCCAAAGAGGAGGAGAAGAGTGCAGAAAGCAATTGCTCAAGCAACTTACACCCTGTTTAGGAACAAAAGTTCTCTTCTAGGCACAATCTGTATGGCAGGCTCAAAGCTGGTGTTAACTGTGAGAACCACAATTAGCCTCTGGTTCTAAGGGGCCAGTCCTTCCACAGCAATGTGCCAGTGCAAGATCTGGTCCAGCCCTACATCTTTGCTTGGGACCACCATCCACACAGTTGGCTGCTTAGCTCAGGTGAGGAGGCGAGTTTGGCCTTGGCCATACTGGAAATCAGCAGGGCTCTGGCATAGGAAGCTCCAGTGGTAGTCATTGCTTCTGAATTTGAAGTTACACTTATTGTAGAATCATCGAATAATTCAGGATGGGAAAGACCCTTGATACTCATCAAGTCTGAGTATGAACACTGAATCACAGAGTTCACCCCTAAACCAGATCCTCCGACACCACATCTAAACAACACTTCCAGGGATGGTGACCCAACCCCTTCTCTGGGCAGCCTGTTCCAGTGTCTGACTGCTTTTGCTGTGATAAAAAGTGTTCCTAATGTCCAGTTTAACCCTCCTCTGGAGCAACTGGAGGCCCTTCCCTCTTGTTCAATCACTAATGACCTGTGAGAAGAGACCAGCACTCAGCTCGCTGCCGTGTCCCTTCAGGTAGTTGTAGAGAGAGATGAGGTCTCCCCTCAGCCTCCTCTTCTTCAAACTGACCAGCCCCAGCTCCTTCAATTGCTCTCACAAGATGTATTCTCCAGGTCCTTCACCAGCCTCATTGCCTCCCTCTGCACTCTCCCTGGTGATATGACAGAGCTGCTGACAGGCAGAGGAGGTACTGCACGTGTTTTTACCAAGCGCCACTTCTGGATTGCTCCTGTGCCCTGCCCTGCTGCTGGCTTTCTCTCCTGCCATCTCTCACTCCTTCTTTTGTCAAATGCTCTCCATGCAGATACTTTTGCTGTAAACCCTCCTCCCTGCATAGCTGTTCCCATAATCCTGTCACCTTAGAGCTAATAACCAGCACCAAGCCTGCCATGGGGATAACTGCATTAGCAATGAAACCTGTCAGCCTCAAGGGTCTGTCAGATGCAGGATGGTGAACACTGGGCCATGGAAAAACCAGCAAAGGCCTTCTTACCAGGACCAGCATTCCCAGTAACATGTTGCCACAAGGCTACAGGCGCTACACAGCAACAGGCAGGACATGCAGTGCAACCCTTTTTCTTATCCTTCCCCCACAGAGCAGTAGGGAAGTTTCACTGATGTGTGATTCATCACTTTTAGTGGAAGTGATTGTGACAATGACATCTCCCCCACTGTTTTCTTGGAAATTCCCTGCTGCCTAAGCCAAGGGAACATTGAGCTGGAACGGTTCAGCTAGGATGGTCCAACTCTTTCCTCAGTGAGCACTGGAGAAAGCGGGATCCTAGGAGTGATTCCAGACAACTAGTGACTTGAACTAGACCCCTTGCTCTGGTCTGTGGAGAACGCAGCATGGGGTAGGATTCAAGGGTGGGTTGTATGGAAGGGTGCTGGGAAAGCATGGTAGTAGGTCCCAGCAAGCCACCAGACAAAATGCCATGGGGCCAAGACAGCACATGAATGAATGAATGAATGAATGAATGAATGAATGAATGAATGAATGAATAAATGATTTCTGTTACAGAAGGATGTCTTATAAAAATGCCATGCTGTGTGTGCTTGGGACCTTTGTGCACTCATGGAGATGAACTGGGTTCCTCCCTTCCGTTTTGGTTCCACACAGTGCCTATGGGCTTCGGCACTCATAGTTTGAGTTGTCACCCACTCAGGAGAACCCCGCTGTTCTGCATCAGGGTGGGAATTTTCAAACAAATTCTGCATGAAGATCTCATTAATAAACTACATGTTCTTCTATGTATGGGAAGAGGAGGAATCAAATAGTGGGTAGGACCCTCAGGTTTCCACTCCCAGGATTTCTTGTAACATTGTGGGTTCTTTTTCTGCGCAGCTCTCTCAGAGAAACACCATCCAAACCTTCATTCCTGTTAAGAAAATGGAGAAAGGCCTGTTGCTGGAGCACATCCTGCCCAACTTGAAAGTGCCTCAGAGTTATGAAGTTTTCCTGACGCCCATCACCAGCTTTGGGGCTGGAGATACAGCTGCTCGTATCATCCAGTACATGGAACGTAGGTGCCTCCTTCTTAGTCCTGGATACAAGAGCAGGTTTGAGCCTTAGGCCTATGGACATGGGTATGCATAGGCTGTCTTCTGAGACTCTTGAGTGGATTTCTCTGCTCTGCAGAGTGTTGATGGCTTGATACCTTCATATCTGTCTGTGTTTTGGCTGTTATCATCAATGCAGAGCTAGAGACCTCTGAGTGCCAGTCTCCACACACCCTCACTCAGCAGCTTTGGCCCCCAAACCCCTAGTTCCCTCAGGCTGCGCTGCAGCATCTCATGAAACAGTGCAGTATTATTTTAGAGGAAAACCACCAGACATGCCCACAGAAGTATGAGGATTTCAGGGGGCTTCTGTTCCTCCCAAAGCTGAATCTCCAACTGTTTTAAAGTCCCTGGTAGTTGCTGAGTGGGTGCAATCCCAGTGAGCACTCCAGAAAGAAACTGCTACTCCTGCCAGAAGGGATCCCATGTGCAACCCAGGGTCACCGGTAGGTGGGGTTTTCTCAAGGTTTGTTGCTGCTTGGATCAAAGAGCGTTCTGTGCCATCCCCGCAGCCAACACTGAGCACTGCTGGTTCAAGGAGATGCTGCTGGCAGATCTATGCATCTATGGCTTTTCTTGATGTGCTTGTATTGCTTTCATACTTTGACTGCCATTTGTGATTTAAGAGATTACTAGCTGTTCTAACTAGTTTTTCTGTTTCATCTTCCAGCAATCAGCTATCCCAACCCAACAGGTAAGCGCCAAGACTTCTGTATGTATGTTCTGGGTGTAATGTGTGTTATCCAGGAGTACAAGTAGGCCAGGCAAGCCAACCACAAAATAAGAGAACCACAGAATATTAGGTATTGGAAGGGACCTTGAAAGATCATCCAGTCCAATCCCTCTACCACAGCAGGATCATCTAGATTAAATCACACCGGAACATGGCCAGGTGGGTTTTAAACATCTCCAGAGGAGACTTCACAACCTCCCTGGCAGCCCATTCTAGTGCTCTGTCATCCTGCCTGTGAAGAAGTTCCTTCTCGTATTTATATGGAAANTCTATTCTGGCCCATGTCCTCACCCCAAAAAGGAAATAATGAACAGAATAAAATTTGTGCCCCAGAGTCCTTCACAAAACATCCTAATGCCTTAAGGTCTTTCTTCATTCCCCTCAGACTGTGGAATACATCTTCGTCCCCACTTGTCTGGACGATCAGCAGTGGGTTATAGTCAGCTGATCTCACCAGGTTAGGGAGCAACCTAGTGATGTTCCCGTTTCGGGCATTCCTCTTGCAAGCATTCACCTCGAGCACAGCTCCTTTCCTCTTCTCCTCCAGTGCCATCACTCTTTACTCATTTATTTGCCTTCTGGACTTTCCTGCCAAGATACTGGCTCATCTTTATTGAGTACCCAGAATTCTCATTGATTATGAGAACAATTGGCTTTAACAAGAACATGATGGTGCCCACTGAGCATAAAAACATTTCTTGAATGATGTAAGTAATGGTGGAGTGATCTTCAGGGAGTGAAACAATGTTCATTTGCTTTGATTGTTCAGTTGTTTTTAAGCCTGAACAAAGCTCGTGGGCAGACTACTTGCTAGTGATCCATAGGAAGCAGGTGGTTTCAAGTAGCCATTTCTTTACCCTTATTGGTAGCTGATGATTCAGCAAACAGTCATTTTATAGAATGAAAGAATCACTTAGGTTGCAAAAGACCTTTAAAATCATTGAGTTCAGCCATTAACTGAAGTCTACCAAGCCCATCACTACTCCATGTCCTTAAACATCGTATCTACGCAGCTTCTGATCAAGTGTAGGGATGGTGATTCAACTACCTCTCTGAGCTGCCTGATAACCCTTCAATAAAGACATTTTTTAATGATGTCTAACTGAACTCCCCCTGGCACAGCCTGAGGCCAATTTTCTCTTGTTTCTTACCACTTGTTTCTTGTGAGATAAGACTAACACTGAAACTTCTCTACAACCTCCTTTCGGGTAGTTGTACACGGTGGTGCAGTTCTCCCCTTTGCCTCTAGTTTTTCAACCTACCTATCATTCCATGTGTGCATGGGCAAGTGCTGCTCTTGCACTGCAGGGAAACATTGGGGGAGAGAAGCCAGGATTAGGTAACAAGCAGCCAGAAATTGAGATTCGGGGTTTTATTGTTAATGCAGCAC
>VXBP01009296.1:0-47333 GCA_013400115.1 Rhinopomastus cyanomelas | reverse complement strand
ACCACATTCTGGTCTCCAAGCTGGTGGAACATGGGTTTGATGGGTGGACCACTAGATGGGTGGACCACTAGATGGGTAAGGAACTGGCTTGATGGCTGTACCCAGAGAGTGGTTGTGGATGGATCCATGTCCAAGAGAAGGCCAGTGACAAGCAGAGGCCCTCAGGGATCAGTCCTGGGACCAGTCTTGTTCAACATCTTTGTCGGTGACATGGGCAGAGGCGCTGAGTGCACCCTCAGCAAGTTTGCTGACGACACCAAGCTGTGTGGTGCAGCAGACATGCTGGAGGGCAGGGATGCCATGCAGAGGGACCTGGACAGGCTAGACAGGTGGACACAAACCAGCCTGATGGGGTTCAACAAGACCAAGGTCCTGCATTTGAGTCGAGGCAATCCTAGGCACAAGTACAGGCTGGGCAGTGACTGGCTGGAGAGTAGCCCTGAGGAGAGGGACTTGGGGGTGCTTGTGGACAAACAGTTCAACATGAGCCAGGAGGAATAGAATTGTCCAGGGAAGGGGTAGATGTCCCCTAACTGGAAGTGTTCAAAGCCAGGTTGGATGGGGCTCTGGGCAACCTGATCTGGTGAAAGGTGCCCCTGCCCAGGGCAGTGTTTTGGAACTAGACGATCTTTAAGGTCCCTTCAAACCGAAACCATTCTATGATTCTCTGTTAGTAAATTTTGTTCAGTATTAGGTATTCAGAGAGCATGAATTTACATTTTTGTGCAAGTTAATATATCTTTGCTGAATCTGAGCTTTGTGAAAGATTTTGTGTTTATAGGTTGGGGATAAAACAAAGAGATCCATTGTTTTAAAACCTGAATTTAAAAGCAAATCTAGCAAAAGTTCGTAGAAGTTGTGCCAAAAGGTTTTTGGAATGGAGATACAAATGTGCCCTACACAGGGAAAGCTTAGGAAAAAAAATAGGTCAATAATTAAGAAGTCTCTTCTATCTATTTTATAGAGAAGGACAGAGATCCCAACTCCTGGTTCAGTCTCTCTTCTTACTGAAAATTAAGTTGCTTAATTTTAATTACAAACACTTGCTTTTGTCTCTTGTGACCACTAATTTTCATAGGCTAGTCAGATATTTCCTTTAATTAGCTCTAAATTTCTTCTTATCCTCTACTGTCACAGATTCATCATGCCCTCTATAACAGCTGTAGATCCTATTGACATGAATCCAACATTTATGAGCAGCTCCTGACCATGAGCCATTTAGCACATCATTTCTAGCAATCCCCAAGTACAGGCTTGCACGTTACAGCTGATCCCATACAGTCTCAAATGCATGGAGTTGCCTCTTGAGGACCTGTTCTACATGGACATTAAGGTGGAAGATTGCTTTTTGAGTGTGCTTTCCTCATTTTCCAAACAGCATTATCAATTGCAAAGCAACTTTGATGCATACCCTTTGACTCGTATTAGAGCAAAATTAGGACTTGGCTAAGTCTTGTCAGCCATACCTAAGAAAATAACAAGTTTCTTATAAGTCACAGAACAAACAAATGTACTGAAAAAATATCCAGTCAACACAAGAATAAAAGAAACTCAGATCAGAGAATTGTGATAAAGAATCACAGAATCACAGAATTATTGAGGCTGGAAAAGACCTCTGGGCTCATCCAGCCTAGCCTAGGACCTAACCGCCACATCAGCCACAGTAGGGCACTAAGGGCCACAGCCAGTCTGTCTTGAAACACCTCCAGGGGTGAGGACTCCACCACTGTCCTGGGCAGTCCATTCCAGCGTGTGATCACCCTTTCCATATGAGAAAGGCCTTCCTAATAGCCAACCTAACCCTCCCCTGGCAGCTTCAGGCCCTACCTTGTCATCCTACCACTAGTTGCCTGAGAGGAGAGCTCAACTCCCAACCTAATGACAACCTCCCTTCAGGTAGCTGTAGAGAGGGAGAATGTCCTCCATGAGTCTCCTCCAGGCTAACGAACCCAATCTCTCTCAGCCTCTCCTCATCGGACTTTCTCTCCTGTCCCTTTCCCAGCCTCATTGCTCCCCTGGACCTGCTCCAGCACCACAATCTCTTTCTTGAAGAGAAGGGCCCAGAACTGCCCCCAGTACTCACAATTCACCATCTAAGCCAGATTGCTTTTGCAAATGCAGATCAATTCTCAGTAAGAGGAAAACTTGAAGGGATAACATTGCAGTTTAGAAAATCTATGAGATAAAGCTGTGTTGAAAGTAGCATCTCCTCATTTTGAAGTGCCTCAGAAGCCTCCATGAGACACAAACATATTATTAGATATAACTATTAAAGTGAAGAGGGGAAAGAGGGAGGAGTGAATCCCAGCTAGCACTATAAGGAAACAAGATCCAACCCTGATGAAAGTCAGGGTACTCAAATGAAAAACGCGTGTACCAGATGAAAAGAGATATAATGAAGACACTGATTGCAGTTTTTTGGTGAAGCCAGAGATCTCATAAAGGTGGAAAGTTAAAAAACATTCCACAGCAAAGTAAGCTATAACATTACAGAGACGGCAAATGTCAAAGCTGCTTAATGAATGTGTTATACATCAAAGCAAGCAGTCAGCAAGAGGCATCATTAGGCATCCTAGGAAGGAATAGTGGTACTACAGAGCTTCGAAAATAGAAGGATCAACAGATAATGGATTACTGTTATAAGTACCATGCGATCTCTGGGAAAACACGACTTACTGTATGCAGTCATTCTCATTAAATATCCTTCCATGAGTGGATTTGCCACTACTGCTGCTTCTCTTATATTCTTTATTCTTTTCTGTGTCTGTACAGTGAAGTAAGTCACTGCTGCTACCTCACAGCTAAGCTTTGTTGTTGTATTTTCTAGACAGCCTTGCTGATCCAAACCCCTGATTTCCTTAAACTGGACTTTAAAAAAGTTTATTTGATGTTCTTTGTATGCACCCCATCCCCACCATTAAGCTGTGATGGCATTATGTGTCCTACCATCCTACCATTGTTGCACAAGAAGGAAGCCCTTTCCTGAAAAGTTTGCTCCCCAAGATGCAAGATAAGAAAAAGTTTCCAAGAGAGACAACACCAGAAAATGTAAGGGCATTCACCATCTCATTCTCTAGTCTCCATATAACAGAGTTGTAGCCTTTGACAGTTATATTGCAGGCATTATTAAAAAAAAATAAATTCAATAACCAAAGTACATTGACTTGGAAAGTGTTTACAGGGAATATTACAGTTTGAAAGTGAAGTCAGTTATATTATGTTCATTTTAATATGTATGTTTAGACTTGCAAGATTTAGACTTGCAAGACTCGCAGGGTTCAGGTTCGGCCAAGAGGATGTTCGCGGGAGCTCTAAGATGGACCTTCACACTCAGACCAGTATGAGCTAATAAAAGCCATTTATTACACAAAGTCACTAACTTATAGAGACTTCCACATAACCCACCCCACGAGCAACGTGACTGGACAGACGGCACACCTCCTACGTTCCTACTGGAACAAGCCAGCTGTCGATACACCTGCAGACAGCAGGTAACCCAGCCCTGTGTCCTGTGTATCTCTCAAAACCGTCCTCTGCTGCGTCTCGCTGCTAAACACAGTCCTCCAGCATAAGGACTGGATTGCTCACTTACTTATGTTCCACTACATGTATGAGCTAAGAGTGACAAAGAGGGCTATTTCCTTTGGAATACATTCTTCAGTTAAGATGTATGGTTACGACACTTGATTTAGAAGAAGGACAGCAGAAAAATAGTAATGGGAAGCTATGAAGGGCTATTAGTACTCCAGAAAGATACAACAGAATCTGTCATGAGTTCTTTGAATATCTGTCATACTCACATATTTTTCATACATCTGTGAGATCAAAGACACAAGACACTTATGTTTCAGTAACTTATGTCTGGTGCTAAAAGTCAACTTCTAGAATGCAATGTGTCCAACACATTTTAGACATCTACTTTAAAACGAGTTGAATGAGGAATAAACAGGACATTCAAAATTAAATAACTATAACTGTATATAATATATATCATGTTAATAAATAATTTATGTCTTTTGAGTTTCCCAGTAAGATGTAAGCTACTGTTTTATGAATAGTTTAAGCTCTATCAAAAATATTTATTCAGATTTAAAGTGTATGTAAAATGCTGTAATGTTGTGATTTCTTTTTCATTTTGAAAACATTCATAATTCTTAACCTGATACTGTAGGAAAATGAAACTTACATGATACCCCATGTGTTATCTGTCTGTCATTCCCTTGTTCTTCCTCCAAATATATTTTAAACTTCGTGTTTGATTTAAACAATCTGTGAGAGAAGGAAAAACCACAAAGCTATTAGAGACAAAAGGGATTTTATTAAAATATCCGATGAATAAAAGTGATAAAATAAGAATTCCACTGTGAAATTGTCCAGAATTTTTGATCAACAACAAAATGAAAACATATTAAATGATCCATACCAGCAAAAGCATTAGCTAGAATGATTGCTTTATTAGAGAAAGGATAACGCAGCCATGAAATAGAGAGGCAAAAGACAGCAGCCATCAGAAATTTACTTCCACAAAACTTCAAAACCACTAAAATTTTTTTAGTAAGGAAGTTAATTTGTAAATTAGTAATAGAAATACAGGAATGTTCATGTTATCTTTAGATGCAGAAAAAGTACACAGGAAGAGAAAAGAAGAGGACAGAACTAGGGATATTTATTAAGAATCAGAAAGAATCATTAGGAATATTTTCCAGTGAATTTGCTGTTAAAGTCTGGTGGGAAGACATTTGATGCACAACCATGTTGTACTCAGGAAAAAAGAAAAAGTAATTTAGAAAGGGGAAATCATGACTTGGACTGATGAAGTTTCTCTACAAACAAAACAGAAAAGTGTTTCTGAATGTAAAATTTTGTTTTCATTTGGTTATCTTTTGAACCTTTAAATTTTCAGATCATCAGTAGAAATTCACTCTGGACACCTTGTTGACAAGGACTAGATTTAGAAATGGACTTGAATATCCAGATAGCCTTTCATCACACCTATTTTTAAGCCTGAGCGACTAATCTGGTCAAGACTGTCTCAAAAGCCAATAAAAACCAACCAAAACAAGCCAATCAGCCCAGAAAACTATTAATTCTAAAATAACTGTCTTAACTTGGAACAAAGGAAGTTTAGACAACCAGCAAAATTACTAACTTCATACCACCTCCTGTGTATACTTCAGAAAAGAAGTTTGTTTATTTACACTTTAAAATATTTAAAGAAACAAAAAAGATCTGAAAAAGAAAATTACAAATAATGGAGTGAAAAGATGAGCTGTGCATATGGTTCTTTGCTCACAGTTTTTGAAGAAAGTAACTAAATTCTAAATAAGACCTAAATTCTAAATAAGACATACCTACACCTTTAACTGGACATAGCCCAATGCTTATTACTCTCATAAACTAATCTATACTAGTTTAATGAGACAAATCAATACAATATGTTTGGGTAGTGAAAGGATCCATCTTGATTCATGAAACACCAAGGTGAACAAAAATGTTAATTAATCTTTCACGCCTTTATGTGTCTATTTGCATATTGACCCTTGTGAGAAAATAAGAAGGAAATCCATGCTTTTCTTTTTTGATGAAAGACCTTTCACCAAAGGAAAGTCGTGCTTGACCAACCTGATAGCCTTTCATGAGGGCATAGCCAGGTGGACAGATGATGGCAAAGCAGTGGATGTGCTCTGTCTGGACTTCAGTAAAGCATTTGACAGTCTCCCACAGCACCCTCGCAGCCAAACGAAGGCAGTGTGGTCTAGATGATCAGGTAGTGATGTGGATCGTGAACTGGCAGCAGGACAGAATCCAGAGAGTACTGGTCAATGGGACAGAGTCTAGTTGGAGGCCTGTATCTAAGTGGAGTCGCCCAAGGGTTGATACTGGGGCCAGTACTATTCATTAATGACTTGAATGAGGAATTAGGGTGCACTGTCAGCATGTTTGCTGATGACACAGAGCTGAGAGGTGTAACTGACACTCCAGCAGACTGTGCTCTCATTCAGCAAGACAGGCTAGAGAGTTGAGTGGAGAGAAATTTAATGAACTATAATAAGGGTAAGTTTAGAGTCTTGCATTTGGGCAAGAACAACCACAGGTACCAGTATAGGTTTGGGACTGACCTGTTAGAGACCAGTGTAGGAGAAAGTGACCTGGGGGTCCTGGTGGGCAGCAAGATGACCATGCCAGCAATGTGCTCTTGTGGCCAAGAGGGCCAACAGTACCCTCCGATGGGTCAGAAGCGGGGTGGTTAGCAGATTGAGAGAGGTTCTTCTCCCCCTCTGCCCTGCACTGGTGAGACCACATCTGGAGTATTGTGTCCAGTTCTGGGCCTTTCAATTCAAGAGGGATGTGATGCTGCTGGAGGGAGTCCAGCACAGAGCAATGAGGCTGATAAACGAAGTAGAACACTTTCCTTATGAGGAAAGGCTGAGGGAGCTGGGTCTCTTTAGCTTGGAGAATGAGGGCTGACCTTATTAATGTTTATAAATATGTGAGAGGTGGGTGTCAGGAGGATGGAGCTAAGCTCTTCTCTATGTCATCTAGTGATAGAACAAGTGGCAATGATTGTAAACTGGAACATAGGAGGTACCATATGAATGTGAGAAAGAACTTCTTCACAGTGAGTGTGAAGTTCTTTCAGACTGGAAGGGGCTGACCAGGGGATTTGTGGAGTCTCCTTCTCTGGAGACATTTAAAACCCACCTGGATATGTTCCTGTGCAGCTTGGTCTAGGTGATTCTGCTGTTTCAGGGAGATTGTATCAGATGATCTTTCAAGGTCCTTTCCAAACCCTGATGTTCTGTGATTCTGTGATCCTGGCAAGACAGAACTCTGAGGGAATTCTGTCACCAGTTTCAATGGCATTAAAATCTTCCTAAAGGCTGTGACATATCTAGACCCTCTTATTAAGCTTTCTGCTGTACAATTTATAGGCACATATGTATACCAGATTATTTGCCCTTGAAAGAGAGTGTCTGTTTATATGGAGTTCTTCAGTGTTTTTCCTGTCTGTTTTTGGACAGAGCAAGCAGACGTCTGTGTCTTCAATATTCTTTCCCTGTTTAGGATAACAAAAAATTATGCAATAAATTTTCAGCATGATCAGATGATTAGGTGGTTTATTTATGTGGTAGGAAAAATAACATTGCTTAACTAATAATTTTTGTGAATAACTGGTCAGATATACTGCCAACTTTGCAAATGAATGTCTGCATCTCTTTAAACCTACTCAGAGAAAATTTGCGTTTGCTAAACAATGAACCACTGTCTGGTAGTGTTCAGCAGGAAACAACAGCTGGCTAATTTAAAGTCAATGGTAAAACTACGAGATTTAGTGCAAATCAACCAATGGGGAGAATTCTGTTACATAAAGCCCTCAAGCAGAGAATCCTCTCTTTACTTCATTTGTAACGCTATCTAAAAGCTGGTACTTTCATAAGTAGGACACAGGTGTTTGGAGCAACTGAAGTCTCGGTTCCTCTCGGTTAATGATTTAAAACCATCTTAGAACTACGTACCCTCCACTGGTATGCCATTTACTACATTACCAGTGCCATGAAGAAATCTGTGTAAGTATTCTAAGGTTGCAGGACCTGCTTCTCTTGAACTTCATAAGGCTCCCATCAGCCCCCTGATTTCCTTATCCCCTTGATGACTACTCTCAGTCACTCTTTTCTTTCATGATTTCATAAATTGTTTCCAGAATTAGGCATTGCATTATACTCCCAGGGACTGGAGTGATTGGGATGCAATTTCCTGGATCCTTCTTTTTACCATTTTTGAAGATAGGATTGACATTTGCTTCCTTCCGTAAATCTCTCCCACCTGATACTGGCTTTCAAATATAGTCGACTGTGGTAACTCAGCAACACGAATGAGCTGCCTCAGCATCTATATGTGTGCCCTGTCACATACCATAGACAACTGTATGGCCAGTTTGATTAAATGATCTAATCCTCCTCAACCAAGGATAGTTTCCTTAGTACACATTTCCCTTTTGCTCTCAGTCTCCCTGGATCCTGAACTGTTTTACCCGTAAATGATCGAGCAGAAATGTTTCCTGGCCTTTTTAATGTTCAACATTAGGTAAGCTAGATCATTACCAGCAGATGCACATTTTCCCTACTCCTTTTTGCAGCTTATATACCTGTAGAAATTGTTCTTACTCTTCACATGTGTCACCTCATCCAACTTTACTTGGCCCTTGACTTTGTCCCTGAATGATTGGCTAATGCGTCTTACGTTCTTCCTGATAGCCTGTCACTACTTACACCTCCTGTACGGTTCTTTTATGCTAGACTTTTGTCAAGTCCTCCTTCTTAATCTGCAGAGGACTTCTACTGGTTTTGCTAGCCTTCCTGTAAGTAACAATGTGTTATTCTTGAGCTTGGACGAAATGATCAGTGAGCTCTCCTGAGCCCTGATTTTATCCATGACTGTGTCTCATAGGGTTCTTCCAAGAAGACCCCTATAGACTTCCTGTGTAGTGGAAAACAGAAGGCTACAGAATTGCCTAGCAGTTGCTTCTCCATAAAGAAAGACTGAAAAATCCTGCAGTTAGGTTACATGAGTTAGGTATTGCATGTTGCTTTGCTTCTCTGTTTTGTTGCTGGCTTTTCAATCTAATTTATTACAAATATTCTTTCTTAAAGTAATTAATCTTTGAGACTGGGGAAGACTGGATCACTGAGCGTCAGAAGTCTTATTTTGGTTTTCTTATGTTTTTGTGAGGACTGTAATGATTGTGTTAATAATGATTTCTTCATATTAAAACACAGTTGCCAGTCAAGTTCTGTCAGAAGAGCTGCATGATTTATTTTTTGTAATTATGCATTTAAACTATGGTGATTTTCTTTCTGACAATTAAAAAAGGCAACAATAATTAAAAGATAGATATATAGATACCCTGAGTTGCTAAATGTTGGGCACATATTTAGTGTGAGACACATAATTGTTTATGAACTGCGAGGATATTCCCTGTCACAGCATAGAGCCTCTTACGGGGTAAGAGGCTCAAATGTTAAAATAACCCAACGTATTATCCATACAGGTGTCTGAGGGTCAAGGACATAAAAAACTTTACAGTGACTGCAAGGGCAATGACAGCATAGTATCAATGAATGTGCCATTTCTCAGCTCAAAGGAGATATTTGTTTAAAGAACAAAGTGTTCTGTTGAACCTGAAGGGAAATTAAATAGGATCAATGTCTCTACAGTAATTAATCTCTTCAATTACAGAAAGTGTTCTACATGTAAAAGTGCATAGAAAAAAGATAAAATGAAATTGACTTTGGTTTTCCTGTCATTAACAGAAGAGTATGGGTGCTGTCTAATCACACGATTTATGAAAGGAGGTAGTTTTTTGACAGCAAATGTGGAATAACATCATTAACCGTGTCCCTGATTTAGCAAAGCTTTTGAGTATATCCCTAACTTTAACTGTATACTTATGTCTGCTTGACTGTGTAGGCATTGAGTCAAACACAGATAATTTAATTCCATGATTAAGGTAATTTGTTGAGGTCTTTGGGCCTTAAAAGGCTTAGGACTTTGACTTGAAACACAAAGCTCTATGTCACATAGTCCTCTTTCCTTACTTACTTCCTCAGCTGTTTCAATCCCCCAACACGTAAAATAACACAAGCAAACCAAAAATATCTTCCCCAAACATCCCAACAGTGCAACCAACCAACAATACACTCAAAAAGGGTTTAAGGTCTGTGTGTTTCTACAAGGCAAAGCACAAAGAGACTATGCACTCATTTTGGAAGTTGAGGTGCTTCTAAAGAAAGAAAGAAAAACTACTATTTCTTTACTCTTACTATCACTGTGAAGGTTCTTAAGTTCAAATAATGAGATGTTACGATCTCAACAGATGAAACAGGTATAAGAAAGAGCCACCTAACTCAAAAACCATGTTACTATTGTGCAAGTTGTCCAGTTATCTCACCTCAACTTATATATAATAGCTAAGTTGCCTTCCTAAAGATGCAATGAAATACGAAAACTACACTAAAACTGCCTTTAAAGGGAAGATGAACCACGATGCATACTGAGGAGTACTAGCAAAAACAAAGATGAGTTCTTCAAGAGTAAGTATGGGATGAGATTAGCCTGTTGCTAAGACTGTTCCTGAAGAAACAGACAAGGAGTACCGCAAGAGCTGTATGAATAAAGTATATATTGCCAGGGGAAAATCGTGACTCAGAGGCTGAGGAAGCCTTCAGATCTACTGGCTGCAGAAGCCAGTTTGCTATTATGTCTGTCATATTTGATAGAAATGACTAGACCTTACTCATTTGTTGCTGAGCCAAAGCTCCATGGCAGAACTTCAGAATAACTTTTGTGTAATTGCACACAGGGCAAGGCAGAGGTGACAGAAATCACAAGAAGTACTTCTAGCAGTGAGCAGACCATAGCACCCAAGCTACCAGGGTAGAATTATATTCAGGCCATTAGAATAAATTTAGCATACAATTTTCTAGTTCACATTTTTTCATTTTTGTTCTTGAAGATTCAAAAACATTTTCTAGAATTTAAATGGCAGAGAAAGCGTCCTGGAGCATGATAACAAAGAGTGGAGAGTTACTATGTTGAATGTATTCCTAAGTGAAGAAGGATCATAGGATCATAGGATCATAGGATGTTAGGGGTTGGAAGGGACCCAAGAGATCATCNCAGGGCAGAGTAGAGGGGGAGAAGAACTTCCCTTGATCTGCTGGACACACTCCTCCTAATACACCCCAGGGTCCCATTGGCCTTCTTGGCCACCAGGACACGTTGCTGTGCCATGGTTATGGGGTTTTTGTCCTCAGCAAAACATTTTTCTTAAGAGCCACTGTTTGTCAAACTGGAACATGTTGCTCAGAGAGTTGATAGACAGCCGCATCCCTGGAAACATTCAAGGTCAGATTGGATGAGGCTTTGGACAATGTCATCTAGTTGCTTATAACCGTGCTTTTTGCAGGGTTCATTGAACTAGGTGAACTTTGAAGGTTCTTCCCAACCCAAAGCATTCTATGATTTTAAGAAAGGAAGCAGTCAAGTGCTGTAATGAGCTACACTTCTCATGTCTCATAAATATTTTCCTTAAGGATCCTTGTATAACCAATATGACTCCTTTTTTTTTTCCCCTATGATTCAGGTAAGTTATTAGAAAGCAAAACCCTTTCTCAGACATGTGAGAAGAAATTCTTATCAGAAATACAGAAAAAAGACGCACTGAAACAAAACAGCCTGACAAATATGCACTCTGGAATCTGAGTAGAGCATACAACTGTATGTCCTCCATTATTATGACAACAGAAATCTTGATTAACACATCTGAAGGCTTAGTTTGTGGCTTTGATTATGTCAGGACCATGCTACTTATGGCTGATTTCAGCGAAGTTGGTATTTTATCCACAGTGCTGCTATTAATAAGCTGTATTTTGTGACCCTTAACCTGCCTTCACCCAAAACTTGACTATGTCCTGACATTCTCCGTCAGATAATCACATCTCTGAGTATGGCTCCTGTGGAATCTAGTCTGCATTAACTGATTGGACTGGCTGTTTCTATAAGTTTCTCACATACAACATATGTGCAGCAAGTTCTCCTGTGAAAAGCATTATGAGATGGGAACACACAACGCAACTCTGTTTACTAAAGCAGATTCATGGTGACCGCAGAGTCACCAAGGGCTTTGTAACTGGTAACAGTTTTAAGAGGTTGCACTCAGATGTTGACACTGTGGCTAGGAAATCGGAGTGTCAAAATACATCCCAAAGTTACCATTTACTAACACAGGAAAGGGAAAACCAAAAGGTAAGCAAAGAACTATAGAGGATCAACTTCTCTAGAAACTGAAGGAGATTTAAGTGATAGAAACAAGAGAAGAAGAAATCCACCATCTGCTGTAGCATTGATCTTTTCTCATTTCACTTTTGTTCAAGGGATATTACTTCTTAATTCCTGCCTTCTGGACTCACTCACTTCTGCTTCTGGCTAAATGGTCTGGGTGCTTCACTTGGTGACCCGAATAACTATTCAGCATGTGTGTGGGTGCCTCAACATCAGCCTTACAATGGCAAATAAGCATGCACAGCTCATGGCCAGAGCATTAAAACAAGAAGCCTGGATGACCAAAACTGAGAGCACACCTACAAAGAAACCAGTCCTATTACAAGAAGATTCTACTGAAAACCTATCCGTGTCAGGGGGATTGGACCAGATGATCTTTCCAGGTCCCTTCCAATCCGTAGTGATTCTATGATTCTATGATTTCTTACTGAAACAAGATAAGGTGTATTTATTCATACTGAAATGGTAACTGGATCTATTATTTGCCAGATCCACCACAAATTGTACTTTATAGAACCTTGAGTATATTATGTGTCCTGGAAAGCTTACAAAAAGTCAAAATAGCAATTTCTATTGCATCAGCGTGATGCCATCATTCAGACTATGATACTTCTCAGTGACTGATGTTCTGGCTGGGCTATTTATTTACCCATTTATTTGAGATGTGGCTAGTCTGGGGAGTGTAGGGATTACTATTCATACTGAATTACTTGTATTTGTATATTATAGGAGTACAAAAGTACAGACTAATGAAAGTTGACACGAGTTCTTTTGCTATGAGGTAGACCTTCAATTTTATGTAAAAGTACTTCTCAAGGTATGGATTTCAAAAAACACATGATATACAGAAGCAAAGATACAAATTTACTCCTTGTGTGCTACTTTGGTAATACGAAGACTTCATGATACAGTCATCTTCAATTTCCCTTGCAAATTTGGTCCAAATTATATATAAAGAGTCTTGCATAACTTTACTGGAATGAGAGCAAAGCCTTTCTCCAGAAACTTGTTTCAGAGGCCTTGGAAAGCCTGACACAGTTCCAGTAGACAGTTAAATCTAAGCATCCCTAGAAGGTTATTTTAACTGCACAGTAGAGACTGTGACATGTAACAAGTCTATTTCCCATTTTAAAGACAAAGATTGATGGAAAAAGGAAAGAAATGTCACAATAGGAGACCATTCTATTGACAGCAACAAGAGAAATGACTGAGAGAGAATGCATCAGTTGCTACCATGGATTTTTATAAATATAATCTTTGTTATTTTGTGTGTAGCAAGTGTTTCCAATGGCTGTAATACTCATCAGGAGCTGAGCTGGAACTATTTGCAAGCCACAGCTATGAGTACTCCAGAAAATGCTAAATGAAAAACTCATGGGAACAAAAATTACCAAAGAGACCACATAAGTAACGCATCTCTGCTCAGTCCAAGCAGCAGTTCTACTCCATTGCTTTCTTCAGTGTCATTCTTGATTACAATTATCATTTAATCCCAGTAAGCAGCTCAGCCCCACTTCTTTGGTTACAGAACTAAAACACAGCACCATATGAGGTATTATGAAGGAAATTAGTACTATGTGAGCCATACTCGCCACAATTACTTCCATTAACTGCCTTATTTACTGTCTAGTTACTGATAAGCTACAGCCTTCCACCAGTAAAAACTTGCCAGTTAGATTTTCTCGTGTGGTTCTTGCTCTGTATTGTTCTCATTCTTTCCCAAAGTGGTTCTTGCTCTATATGCGTCTCATTCTTTCCCAAAGTAAAACAGACCAATTCAGTTAAAGATCTTAGCCTTTCAGTGTTTTCATCACAAGGATAAAAAGTAGAGCTTGACTAAGTGTAAACAAACATAAGGCTAACACATGTTCATGGACATCCCTCTGGCATCCTCTATCCAAGCCCATATTTTCATTCAAAGAGAAAAGAAAGTCAGTGTTTTTCTGTCAGGAGTGACAATACAGTCATCTCAGAGAGGTAAGAAAAACAATGAACTTCATTCTAAACAAGAACTTCTGAGAATCTTAAGAATAAACAAAGCAAAACTGATATTACTGATGTGATGATCAGAGAATAGTTGTCTCTTTCTTCTCATCTATTCTGGTGAATCTATAAACACTAAACATCAGGTGTGACCTGAAAAAGTATTTTTCAGCACCAGTCTGTCTCAGGAACACATTTTCTAACTACACAGATTTGTGAAAAATTCCCATGAAAATTGAAGATCTTTTTCTTGTTATAACACTCTTGGTTCCAGTAGAAGTATTTCATGTATTTCCAAGGAACCTGCAGAGCATTGATGAAGTTTACTCTGTTCCATTCAGTACCTCAAGGATGGCTAGATTTGCAGATCCTCTTCTGTCTAAGTTTGTGGCTTTATCTGTTCACTACAATCTAATTTAGTACTCTCACTGCTCTTCTAGTAGTGAAATAAATCTGATGAGGGTCAACAGTCTATATAAGTATAGATAGTGTTGACTTGTTTTATGTTGAATGTCATTGCTGAGTGTCATTTGCTGAGTAAGCAAATTCTGTACAATCCTCAACACTCACTTCTTAAGTACACAGCACAAACACATACATGGAGTATCCCACTTCCTAGACCTCATGGGTTTTTCATTAAACTCAAAGTACCATTTTCTCCACTTGCAAGAACTGTCTCCAATCAACACCATGAGTTTCTTTCTTCCTGCTTGTATGGCTGAAGGTGACAACTGTTCTTTAGTTCTTAAGTATTTCCATTGCCTGTGAAACCACTTTCAAACTTTCCTTTCACTGCATTTCAAATCCCACATTAGCAAACAATATTTAATACTTTTTTTGTTGATTTTCTGTATTCTTTTACAATTGCCTTTTCTACTGTGAATATGAATTCCTGCAGCACATTAAAGGAATTGCATCCAATTTTACTTCTGCTGTCACTTGTGTCATATCTGCCCACCGGTACATAACACAAGAGAAGCCCAAGCTGTAAAGGAGCTTCTTAGTTTATAGCTTATCCTGGGGTAAGGAGCTCTTTTGTATGACTTCATGTGAGACCTCATCTAGAAATACTGTGTGCTCAGTCAAAAACTCTGCTAAATGAGTCAAAACAGCACTACCTCTTCACAAAGCCAATAGCTTGTCTCAGCTGGAAGAAATCATTCCATTTTCCTGCAAGGTCTGCTTGTAGAAACAATCACTGGTGGCGAATACTAGACCACAAAGCTAACTAGGCCTATCTAGCGGGGGGGTTGCTTTCCAATTAAACAGCATCTGCTTCTTTCCACAGCCACAAAACATGTACATAACCAGTCCTGTCCTTTATGGATGCCTCCCAGATTTCTCCCATGGTTGGGATCTGAGTCATACACATGTTTTATCCACAGCTAATTTGTAAAGCACTACGACAGGAAGGCAGATTTCTGCAGCTGCTTGATTCCAGAACTATATTTCTATGGTTTGCTATCAAATTACTCGAGTTTTATAGCATTAGAAGTACCTCCCTTTGGTCCTTATCAATGTGGGTGAGATAGCTATTCTTGAACTACAGCTAACATATCCACATTGCTTGGAGGAAGTAGTGTTTGTAATGGCTATCCTCAGTCATCTTTAAAAACTGAGTCTCTGCCAATCTGCATCAGAGATTTAGTGCAAATGAGGGATGGCAAAAGTATAACCATGGATCCACCATCATGCGTAGCATCTAGCTTTTTCTGCCAGAACAGATGTAGCCAGAGGCACAGACATCTGTACAGCTGCTCCAGCCATCAATTTTTGTGGCATTTGTAGAGTGTCCCTAACTATTTCAGTAGGAACTCCCCAGTGACCAACAAGCTGCTGAGAATACACTAGAGACAGGATTTGGAGTTTAATGAGCAGATATTCAGCAAAGCATGAGCAACTAATGAGGTAGCTTGGAAGCCTCGTATTGTTTAGTGCACTGCCAGGTGTCAATTGTGGTTCCGGTTGTAAATTAATATAATCTCAGTAAATGATCTGCTGTATGAAAAAACCCAAAATGACTTCATCAGGAGAGGGTTGATCTCCTGAGGATGCATTTATACACAGTGAGGGGTTATTTATTTATTTATCGTGGCGTGTTGGAAGAGAAACAAATTCTGCCAGCTTGCAGTGGAAGTAACCAAAGAGAGCAGATGTACTGCACCATATAGAAGAGATCAACAAAGAGCAGGGCAAAATACTGGCAATGATACATTGGCTCAAAATTTGCCACATCTGGCATTTAAACACTACAAGATCACAGCTATTTACATCCTGCCCACTATTCTCCTTCTCAAAAAATATTAAAAATCCCCATAATTTTTAAAAAAATTGGAGTTAGCCATTATTTAAAAGCTCTAGCTTAGGGGCACAGTTCATTGGTGGATTTGGCAGTGCTGGGTTAATGGGTGAACTTGATGATTTTTTTCAAGTTCTTTCCCAATCCAAATTATTTAATGATTTTATTTTGTGATTTAGAGTCTCTGAGTGTAATAAACTGAAGATCAAGGTCTCATTCAGTTTGTTTCTTCCCTGCTTTGGAGGCTACTATTTGAGACTCAACATTCCTGTTCTGTCAGTCCTTCACGGATGTACTGTCTTCTGCGTCTTTCTCCTCTGTACCACAGCAACATGCTCTGCAGACACTTCAATGAATCTGAGAAAAGAGTAAGACTAACTTATTTTCTTCTTGACAAGGTATCTTCTGTTTTTCTGACTGCAAGGAAAGGGGGTTAGTGAGACATCTTTAACCTACTCTTTCATCCCGTGTCTGTTTCAATGTACCCTTCTAAAACTTCTAGCACCCCTTCCACTGCCATTTAAACTGCCAAGAATCTCAGTCTAATAACTGCTCAACTATTTAGTCATTCTTGAGTTTTTTAATGTACAAAAATTTCCATCTTTAATATCAATCGTTCAGGTGGTCTGTTCCCTGTATCTCCACTGCACTGCTGAGTGTAGCCCATTACATTTGTCAAGGATTCTTGTCCAGAAAAGAAAAAGAAGAATCAACACATTTCCAAACTTTAAAATTCTATTAGAGATCTGTGGATGTAAACACAGGTTATTGTCAGCCTGAGAGGAAACTGCAACTGGGAAAATACCTACAGCAACAAGAGTTAAAAACTTACCAATTTCCTTTCTTTCTTTACTTTATTGGACTGTGGCTAGAGGTAGCAGAGGTGTGTTGTAGAGTCTGTGTGTGACTATGATAAACTAATGCAGCCATGTGTAAGGTTTTAGTCCAAGGCACATCAACTGAGACCGGGAAGTATAATTGCTTTGCAAATCCCATTACAAGGGCGCAAGATGAAGCAAGATGAAGCGAGTACTCTGACTAATAGACTTGCAAAAATCATGAAGTCTGATTGAAGTACATTACAAAGTAATGCTGTTCACGAAGTAGGAAAATAACAAGGCAGCTCCATTGCCCTCTGGTACTCAGAGTTAGGAGGACCTGCTGTCCAGTAAGAAGTGAGAAGGATTCAGTTTCTCACAGTGAACATTTTCTGCTTCTCTGAGATTTATTACTGATAATTCCTATGGATCATTACAACAGCTGCTGCACTGGTTCAGACTGGATCATCATCATTTCCTGGGAAGCCATGGAAAATACTTAAAATTGCATTCTTGGAGCTTCAGCAAGTACTGCTGTTGGGTTCTTTTGTTTTTCCAATGTAGGTCAGCCTCTGGCTACTCTTGTTCTGCTAGTGCTTAAGCTAGATTTCTTCTCTTGTTTCTCTGTTTACATTTTCTGTTAAAACATCTGACAGGAAAGATGCTTTGATATTTTTGCCACATCTTGCAGTAGAGATATTAGAAGCTTATTACTTTTTAAATGTGATAAGAGCAGAATCATCTGATCTGAGTGTGTTATTTTTCTTGGTAATTTCTTGTTACAGTTCTTACTAATGCCAAACTTAATTGGGCCCTGTAGTTTTATGCTATAAAGTGTGATTATCATTGAATTTTCATACTGAAAATCTTACGCAAATAATTTTGTAAGCAGTTTGAAACACTTAGTTTCAGTAGGAGACATTGTTATCATTGCAGCGTAATTCAGAAAGGCACATTTACAATAGCTAGCAGTCCTGTAGGAGCAACTGAAGAAAAGGTGTATCTCATAAATCAAAATTTTAATCTTGGACCTTCACAACACCTTATCCCTGGGCTTACTACATGGCCCTTCTCACCCTGAGCTGTTAAACAGTCTGAACTATGAGCAAAACTGTTGGTTAGAAAATATTCACATCATTCCTTCAGAGTTCAGATTTGAAGCTGTGTTCCCCATATTGCCTTTGAGTCTTGAAATGAACTGTCATGTCCATGAAATAGGTTTTAGACTAAGTATAGAGGCAGAAATTAGGTTTTGATACGTGCTACTTAAACAGCTTAGATGAGACAGACAGAAGCACCTCAACATGGACACTTGTTCAGTGGGGGAAGGTGGATTTGAAAAAAAAATAAAATAAGGTTTATCTGGGATGTGAATGAATATTTGCAGAATCATAATGGAACATGGTAGAAGATTTACATTTATTCTTGTGGATGGTTTTGCATGGTTTCACATAAAAAATTATGTGGAACCTGTGTGGAGGCAGCCAAGTCTTCTTTTTGGGATTTTAGTTAAGTTGCATTTTGTGATCCTCCTCATGACATCTTTCATGGTTTTATGGTGGTAGTTGGAGGGATGTTGATAGCATACCAGTGTCTTGGCTGCTGCTGAGTAGTGCTCACACACCACCAAAGCTGTGGTTTGCATTTTTTCCCCCTTCCTAACATTCTTCCCAACAGTTGCTGAAGAGTGTGTTGGGCCAACTAACCCAAACTGATCAAGGGGATATTTCATACCGTATGACATCAGCTCAGATACGAAAGCTGAAATGTAAAAGTTCAGCAGATAGGGCAGCTTTGGTGGGCACCTAGCTTTCAGCCAGGGCCAAATCACCACACCTGTGCTGGCAGGGTAATGATTGATGCAGTTCACATTGGGCTGTAGAGGGTGGCACCATTGCTTTTGAAGAAAGCTATGTGGCAATGTGCATCTACTACAAGTGCAAAACCTCTCTTCACCCCAAACCAATAACAGATGAGATTTCCAGTTATTCTGGCGGAATCGCTATGAAGCCTAAGAGAAGGTAACTTATCCATGCATGTATGACTTAAAAAACAGCATTAGGTGAAAAAAAACAAATGTAGCTCCACTGCTTCTTAAGCATGCCCACGTGTAAACACACACACACACACACATGCTTGTGTGATGGACTAGAATAGACAAAGCGATGCAACAGCATTTAGTATCTCAGGTGGACATAACACAAAAACCTTCTGCACTAGACTCAGCTTCCCAAATTTTATTCATTTTTCCTCATCCCACTACCAAACAAAGAATGAATGAATGAATGTGTGAAAGAATGAAGGGATGAAGATCCTCCTGAAGGCACTACTGAGACAGGAGAATACAGAAGAGGTGATTGGGTACAATCAGCATGGCTTCACCAAGGGAAAATCCTGCCTGACAGACCTGGTGGCCTTCTATCAACAGGTCACAACATTAATGGATGAGGGGCGGGCGACTGATGTCATTTACCTGGACCTGAGCAAAGCCTTTGACACTGTCCTGCACCACATTCTGGTCTCCAAGCTGGTGGAACATGGGTTTGATGGGTGGACCACTAGATGGGTGGACCACTAGATGGGTAAGGAACTGGCTTGATGGCTGTACCCAGAGAGTGGTTGTGGATGGATCCATGTCCAAGAGAAGGCCAGTGACAAGCAGAGGCCCTCAGGGATCAGTCCTGGGACCAGTCTTGTTCAACATCTTTGTCGGTGACATGGGCAGAGGCGCTGAGTGCACCCTCAGCAAGTTTGCTGACGACACCAAGCTGTGTGGTGCGGCAGACACACTGGAGGGCAGGGATGCCATGCAGAGGGACCTGGACAGGCTGGACAGGTGGACACAAACCAGCCTGAAGGGGTTCAACAAGACCAAGGTCCTGCATTTGAGTCGAGGCAATGCTAAGTACAAATACATTCTGGCCACGGGATGATCAGAGGGCTGGAGCACCTCTCCTAGAAGGCCAGACTGAGAGAGTTGGGGCTATTCAGTCTAGAGAAGAGGAGGCTCCCAGGTGACCTTCTTGTGGCCTTCCAGTGTCTGAAGGGGGCCTACAGAAGGGCTGGAGAGGGACTATTTAGGATGTCAGGTAGAGATAGGAGTAGGGGGAATGGAGCAAAGCTGGAGATGGGTAGATTTAGAGTGGATGTGAGGAGGAAGTTCTTCACTGTGAGAGTGGTGAGAGCCTGGAATGGGTTGCCCAGGGAGGTGGTGGAAGCCCCATCCTTGGAGGTGTTTAAGGCCAGTCTGGATGAGGCTCTGGTCATCCTGATCTAGGGTGGGGTGTCCCTGCCCATGGAAGGAAGTTGAAACTGGATGATCCTGTGAGAGAGAAACACAAAGAGAGGAAAAGAAAGTAAAGTGTGTGCACATGCAGGCACATAGATTTTTTTCTGTATGCACAATATTCCTTTGATTAAAAAATTAATGATATCAGAGAGAGCTTTTGAGGCTTCTGTTATTCATGAACTGAACGTGTTTGAATTGTGCTTCTGTTCCATGAAAATGTCCTTTCTGTCAAAGAAACAATTTACTATCTCAACACATTTCTGTGGATTAATTTTCAACCATTTCTATTTAGTAAAGCCAGCATAATAGTGCAGCTCCCTCACCAGCAGTGCTCATTTGTTGTCATTACTTGGCTATTTTATTTCTAGTGCTCCTGCAGTCCAGGGGAACGAGTCACCCATGCTTTGAGAAGCTGCTCCTTGAAACAGGCTATTCCCAAACAAAGGCAAGGAGACAGAAATGAGAGGGGACACTCTAAAGGAATTATAAAATTATGCTTCTCTCTTCTGCTCTAGGTAGTGCCAGTGTCTGTGCAGGACACCTAATATCTGAACATGTTTTGGAAGAAGAGTGTTTAAAAAACTACTTGGATTTGGAGAAGAAGAGAAATTGCATGTCATTCTGCATCAAGAAAGTGATTATCAGCATAATGGTGCCCTTCCCTAGGGACAGGAAACATGGCTGGCCTGATAGCCGAGGAAGGAAAATAGACAAGAGTCGTTGGCTCATTTTCACTGTAAATGAAGCTTGACAGAGGATCTAAGACCTCTCAATATATCACTGTGAATCACTAGGCCATAACAAGGCTGCTATTAGCTCATAATAAAGCTTTCCACTAAGTATCGCATTGGGTTTTTTTCTAACAAGTTGAATAAGAACAAGGCAAAACTTGAAACAAAGATGTGACTTCATTGCTGGAAGTAAATCATTCCCAAAGACAGGAAATTCCAAACTTCTGGTTTATTTAAAAGAGGAATTAGAAGTCTTAATTTTTAACATCAAGTCTTTGTGACACAGGTACTGATATTTGCTTGACTGAACCTCAGGCAAGATATGTTTAGATGCTGAAGCACAGTGTGGTTCCAGTGGTGGTGATTATTCTTTATCCAAGGTGATCATGACGTTATCAAAAAACTGCTTGGTTCCTGTATTCCTGAGCTGAATATATGTTGCACCCAACCACAAACTCTTCTTGAGAATGGAATGTGATAGATCTTGTGTAATCAAATAGCTCATTGCAAATAGAGATAATAACATGAAGAGCAAATTTCTATAGGCACGGTGTTCAGTAGAGTTCTAAACGCTGTGCCATTATTGTTCCTGGGCGTAAGTCCTGCTTTGAGAAAGGATATCTTAGTCAATGAATACACTGAAAAGAGAATTAGAAAAGATTAATTACATGGAAGTGGCTCGTATATATGTTCCTTATTTTAACAAGCAGTTAATCAACACAGTAGCATTTCCAGGAAACATGATCAACTTTAATTTATTAATTTGTTAATTGCCTCCAACAAACACTGAAAATAATTAACATCCTTAATACTTCAGATTGATGGTTTTTAGAGATTGATTGCCAGGCATTGAAGCATTCATCTAGAACTCCAGGTATGGCTGTGTGATTTGCTGAGGTTTTTTTCAGGCTTGGAGGGAAAAGAACAATAAATTATAGTAAGTAGTAATAGTAAAGTATGCTCTTGTATCACCTATATCACGTTTGAAAATGTGTGGACAGCAGAATTAAGTCTTGATTAATTTCCTATACACCAATTTCTTCATATATGTCTTCTACTTCTTACAAAGGTTGAAAGAAGTGGAACAAATTAGATTAAAGGAAAAATGCAAAATTAATTCTAAACAAAAACAAAACACAGCCCGAGAAGAGGACCATTTAAAAGCAAATCACCTGACCTTAAAAACAATATTAAAACACACTGAAGTCAAATTGTTAATAAATTAAACTTCCTTTGAAAAGTGTGCTGAATCAGGGCCAGATACAACTGAAGATGCAATGACACTGACTATTGATGCTCTGTCTGTTGATGAAGACTTAGTAAGTGGTTGTCAAGTGGTTCACAGAACATTGTAATTACAGAAAAGTGTGATGTCTACAGGGATGATGCTGTTCTCTGAACCTTATGAACTGGTGATGATCACATTTGGGAGGTGTGTGAATACGCATTCTTGCCCAGGAGCAGCAAAGGGGAAGAAAAACAGAGAACGGAACAGAAGAAAGTGTTGTCAGGAGATCGTATGAGGGATACCTCACATCAACAGGTCAGATTTACA
This sequence comes from Rhinopomastus cyanomelas, assembly GCA_013400115.1. Lineage (NCBI taxonomy): Eukaryota > Metazoa > Chordata > Aves > Bucerotiformes > Rhinopomastidae > Rhinopomastus > Rhinopomastus cyanomelas. Next base: position 24,817 of record VXBP01009296.1, on the reverse strand, counting down.
TGATGTTCATTTTCTGCAAAGATCTGTCATACTTCTTGAAATTCTATATTTTCTTTCATTTTGTTTCTGTATTATGTTAAGATATGCAGTCTCAGATATGAAAAAGTTTCCACAAATTATGAATTATATTTTGTTCATCTGGTTTTATTTCCTGTTCCTCCCTATCACTGGACAATCAATTCTTTTTTGAATCACTAACTGAAAGTCAAAGCCCATTTCTTGGAGAAAAATAAAATAACTTTTTGGTTTCCAAGTCAATTTCATCTTAGCTTCATAGTTTGACAGTCCTTCAAACTAACGGCTTCTCATTAGTATCGTAACACTCCAAGCACAAAATGTGACATTGTGATCCTTCAGATGCTGCCTCAACTTTGTACTTGCTTCATCAATATTGTCTGGACATTACAGAGCAGCCCACAAGTATGATATTCATCTTCCTTGTCTTTAATCTTTGAATATTTTACCATCCTACTAAACCAAACTACCAGACTTCACAGTCTCTGCTCTTCCCTATAGTCAGTGGAGAGAGAAGTCTCTAACAGAGATGTTTAGTATAGGTGATCTCCTTTTTTTGCTAGTTTGCATCTTTTTCCAGTAAGCTAGAGAAGCAGCTCAAACTTATCCTCCACTGAGCAGCTTTAGGCTGCAATCATATTTTTGTCTGATAACATGCACAGAGTCAGTCTATGTTTTAGACTGTATCTGGATATCGTGTCCAGTTTTGTCTGCCCTGATAGAAGAGAGAAACCTACAAACTGACTAAATTCATTTGAACACTGAGGTGGTAAGGGTTAGAGTACTTTGTCCAGAGAGGAGAAGCTGAGGGACTTGAGATTGTTCAGCTTGAAGAAGGGACAGATTCAGGTGATTAAACAACATCCTCCCAGGAAACTATAAGGAGGTCATCAGCAAAATGGAGTTAGGCTTCTCACAGCCTTTCAATGGAGTTAATGTAAATGTAAGAATAAGTACGTGCTTGTATCAGAGCCTCTCTCCTGTGACCATAAAATGAATATGTTCAGCTATTAATTTAAAGCCACAGTTAATAATTTCCAGCTGTTCATTCTCTGGGACTCACTGCTCTGCCTTGGCAATTCAACTCAGTTGTATTTAAGCACTAAAATTGCTGTAGGAAACTGGTGCTTTATGGAAAAAGAATAATGATAATATCTGTGCCAGCAAGGTTGTGATAGGAAAGACCACATTTAAGTCAGAGTGAAACTATGAATGAAAGAAATGCTATTAACAGGAAATGCAATTTGTTGAAGGATGTAGGGCAATAATGTCACATAAAATGAGATTCACTTGAGATATCTGAGCTACAATGGTGAAGGCATTCCCCAAAATCTCTTGTAATTTGGACAAGACTTTATGCTGAGGCCCTGGCTCAGACTCTGACCCAAAGTGTGTCATAGCTTTAACGGTCTAAAAGCTGTAGGTTCCACAGTCTGAGATGTAGGTACGTGTGGAGTGTGGAGTAGATGGAAGATCTAGTTTCCCAATTTAAATACATCCTGCAAATTACATTAAGAAAATCTCATCTCAATTGCAGCAGTCACAGGGAGAACACAGGTGTTCAAAATTTACAGGACCATATCCTGTTTTAAGGCATCAGTAATTCTTTGCTAAGCAGCCCAAATCAATACACTTTAGTTGCTTCCAGCATATCTATACCAGTCATCAAATTAGGATCTGCAGCCATTTAATCCAAGTGCTAGCTTGGCATCAATGCTTAGTGGGCACCCTACTAAAAGACTATTGGCTCACAGGTGCAATGTGTTCTCTAATGTCCATTATTCAATTTTATTCAGGATTTACCTGCTCAGTTGTCTTCATTCAGCTAATTCACAGATGCAGCAAATCATCTATTGTTTCATTTGACTGAAGGACCCATTTATCCCAGTCCCACTGACAGGTATGCATAGTGTAGGAAATACTGATGCATTCTCACTATGAGTGGCTTTTTTATTTTTTATCTGCTAATATTGCAATCTTTTAGGTTTTCTTCTGAAGAATTTATTCTTTTGCAAACAATTAAAAGTAAATTAAAAAAAAAAAAGAGTGGTGGCTATTACTGGCTATATTTGAGTGGGTTTGCAGGCCTGAGGGACTGGGGACTTACTATGATAAGGGACGCACATAACACTGGGCTGGGCACGGCAGCCTGGGAACACGGTGAATGGAAGAAGAGATCAGTGAAGACGAAGTTTTGCCTGCAATCCATTGTTTGCTGAAATGGATGAATTTTTCCCACATGTGTGGTGGTAAGAATCAGCATGATGGAAATGGCTCATAGAGAATTAACTAAGTTAATTGGTTCATTTTTTCTTGAATCTGATCAACACATCACTATGATCATCAGATCCACCAGCAACAGTCATATTGGAACATACTGGAGGTTCACATAGCAAATATTTGTGCTTATGAAATTAAGAATATAACAGCCATCAGTGTTTAACAATCATCTTTGTGAATCTCTCTCCTTGGAAGTCTTTCAGATTTTGCTAGACAAGCCTTTGCCAACCCAGTGAGCACAGTAGTCCCACTCCAAGTAGAAAGTTGAAATAAAAGACCTCCAGAGATGCATCTTTTTTATACTTCTGAAAATATGTTTCCAAAATATTTATTCTACATTGCAAGCACATTTCCCAACAGGAGGGTTTTGCAAGTAACAACTTCCTTTATAACCTCAGGCTGTGTGAGGCATCTGCATGACCAGACATTGAGTGTTTTTATGTGCGTGTTCGGATTTATTCTTTTACTTCCATTTCAACAATAAGTAATTAACTGTCATGAAGAACAGCCCTTAGACAGCAGCTTGTCTCCAAAAGTTATCATCCCAATAAGAAGCTGCACAAGAATTTGTGGTCACCAACTTCCCTTTTGTATTAAAAAACCGCTGTTATGTGTGGCTTAAGATATTATTGTTCACTGTTGGCTGGAAGGGGGAGGAAATAATTAGCATTTGACAAGTACATGGAAAGAAAATTTATTGTCACTGCTGACAAATCAAAGGAGATACTCTCAGACACAAATTGTTTTAAGTTCCATCCATACTCACTCTCCAAGTCTCAAAAGGTCAGCCTAGGGGAAGTGCATTATGAACTGAGTGCTGGAGTGTCACTGAGTTTGCCCAGTCAGAATCAGGGCTACACTGAGACTGTGTAAACACCTCTACAAACATGCATGTCCTCAAGTACATTGACATTGTGTTAACTTTAAGCCAGCAATGTGCTCTTGTGGCCAAGGGGTGCTTTAAGCAGAGTATGACCAGCAGAAGATGACCAGAATGTCATCCTCCCCCTAGATTCTGTATTACTGAGCCCACATCTAGAGTACTGTTTCCAGTTTTGGACTCTTTGGTTCAAGACAGAGTGGGAGCTACTGGAGAGTCCAGTGGAGGATAAAAAGCTAATGTGGGGACTGGAGTATTCGCTGAGACCTTGCTCTCTTTGGCCTGGAGAAGAGAAGACTGAGAGAGTATCTTATCAATGCTTATGAATATTTAAAGGACTGGCATCAAGGAGATGGGGACAGACTCTTCTCAGTGGTGCCTAGTGATGGGAGAAGCGGCAACAGGCACAACCTAGAACAAGAAGTCCACCTAAACATAAGGAAAACCTTTTTCACTTTGAGAATGGTGGAGCACCGTAACAGGCTGCCCAGAGAAATCTCTTTCTCTGGAGACATTAAAAATCCACCTGGACACACTCCTTGCATCCTGATTTTGATGAAACAGCTTTAGCAGAGGGATTGGACTAGGTAATTCATAGAGGTGTCCTCTAATCCCTGTCATTGTGTGACTTTGTGATCTGTGAAATTTCAGATGGTTTTTTTTGAACAGGAGTAGGTCTGCATTTGTCATGGGTGGTGGGATAACAAAGACTTTGAGGTGCCTGGACAGCAGTGAGTGTAGCATAATTTGCCTCCTAAAGTTTCCTGGTTGTGTCTCCTGTTCATTACAGGTCCCCAGTTTATAATGCCCCAGAACTCCTTTTTGTGACTGCCAAAAAAGAAGTTTCAGTGAGGTGGATTGATAATACCCAGTCCCTTACAGAAAATGCTGTCTTGTTATTGGAAGACAAGTGAAAAAAAAACACATTAAAAGTCAGCCCAAGGATGGTCTTAGGAAAGGTTAATGCGCAATACTACTTACCTCGATCCCAAGGGCTTTGCCAAGCCATGAGATATGATAAAAACATAAAATTCCCACTGAAGTTTTTACAACACACTTATAGCCAACGGCCACTTCATTGCTTTTCCTCTTCTGATCTCTGTAAGGGTGTTTGTGAAACTTCTGACAGCAGGTAGGCAGCTGATGGTCATGACTGTTGCCTATGACATCAGTAATGGTTCTCTTTGTACCCTGTGTTCCTACCATTTCTCTGTCATATTTGCCTGCATTGTGTCATGTTTTATCTTTGTATCACAAACACTTGGGGCTTGGATTCTTTCTGACATGTATTTCTGAAGTACCAAAGACAGTAGAATTTTACTTTAAAAATCCTGGGCTTAACAATATTTGACATATAAAGAATAATAAATAATAGACATCTGTCTTTCTCAGAGATGTACAAATCTGTTCCTAAACCTGATGGCTTGTAGGAAGATGAATAACTTTTTGGAAATTTCAAAAGATAACAACTATTACATCTGGAAATAAAACATTAAGCAAAGTGGGCACAGCGGCTGAACTACAGCATTTGTTACACCTAGTGACTAAGACTTTTGTTTTATTTCCCTGGAATATGAGAGTGCTGGACACATTCAGCGTGTGATATCTGTTTCCCCTGTTGCTCTTTAATAACTGTTGCTATATAGCTTTTTCCCAGGACAGAAATACTATTTCTCCTGTCTATCACACAAGATGTAACTCCATGTAGAGAAAATAAAAGCGTTAATATTACAGATGGATCTTTGGTTGCATTTATTTCCTTCAGTGTCAGTTCTACTTTCAACATACCCCTCAGCAAAAAGTGCTATTATTAAGCAATCAATTAAATGTAAGATAGGAATTAAATGTCTTTGTGCTTAGAGTGCTGCAACACTTACTGCATGTGCCATTACTCATCATTGGAGTGCTTGAAATGAAGTCTTTTTAAATGAGACTGCTCTACAAAACAGCCTCACAGAAATTTAAGATGTGATAAAATCCAACGCAGTGCAGCCCAGGCATGCAGCTTCTATGTTCATGTGCACATCGTGATGAGACACTAAGGACTGATACTGAAGACCAAGTCAGACATGTGCTGCAAGAGTAAAAAGCATTCAGTGGCGCTTTGAGCAGTAAGTTCTCATTGATGATATCATATGACTCAAAATATTGTTAGAATCTTATCTCCTGTTCCAAGTATAAAAGAACACTCTGCAAATATCCAAATCATGATAGTGGCTTTCCAGTATGAAAGAAATAAAAATACTTTTTAAGAGATCTAATGGGAAGGAATGTCTTGAAATGAATTACACTTCATTGCTGGCTTGTTTTATTAATGGACATTTTGTGGGCAACATAAACAAAAATCTATGAGTGTAATGAAATTATCTAAATGTTTAGAGCTTTCATTAATCTTCAAGGAAGATACAGAGAGAGAAAATGTTTGTTTACATTTTAGTGACAATGCAATAGACATTTATCCATAACTGGTGGTCTGGCTGCAGCCACCCAACAAAGCAAACATACACTTGGAAATAAAACTTAACTTCGTGTTCACATAGTTAGTCTAGTCCCTTTCTTCTTCTTCTTCCTCTGTCTTTTGGCTTTTAACAAACTCATGGTAATCTCCTTAAGAAGTCACCTGATTTGGACGTTCTGCTTAGCCTCACAAGGGGTGATGGGCACGAAGGACAGATGTGACCAGCCATGGTAAGGAGACAACTCTCTTCAGGACATGTAGTGTTTTAGAGACTGTTGTGCACCAGAGATGGAAACTGTCACTTTTCCTCTTAAAACCTCATTAAAAAGTAGCATCAGTGTAAAGAGAAATCTGACATTTATGGTGAGGTGATGGTATTGTTGGGTGGTTAACAACCATCTTTTTCAGTTCTGATTTCTGAGTTTACCCCTGCATGGGATTTCTCACCACCCCTTTCTACTGGCAGTGAGTGGGATTATTGCATTTCCTATGCTACTACATATGTACAAAACACTGTTTGAACATTCATCTGCAAGTACGTGTTCTAATAAATTATATAAAGAGCACTTGTGATTCACACAAATTATTGGATCCTAAAGCTCTGTGAAAAGTATCTGATTTTGAAAATGTATTCCATGTATTTTTTTTCATATTATGAGAAAAATAACAAAGATTGAATAATCTTTTGTGCTACATCTCTGCCACCTGAGATTTTGTCTGATGTTATGGAAATCAATAAGGCTTCTGTCAATTGCATTATGTACTAGACCAGACTCGCAGAATATTATGCATCTATTTGCATTGATTACAGGCTCTTTTTATTCCCACTCCTGGAACCAGCTGAAGTATTGTCACTGCTTTTTAGAAAGGTCAATGTAGCATGTCTGTTTGAAAGATTGTTGTCTTCTGGTCATCCTAAGTTAGGAAAAAACAAATGTAATCTTCATATTGCCCAGTTCCAGCCTAATACTGAAACACTAACCCAAGACGCATTCCCCCTCCTGTAGCGACATTATTCCCACCACACGATTGTCATTCTCTGCATCATTGACTTTCTTCATCTCTAAGATTGCTGTTCCCTTCATACAGGGCTCACACTTTGTTGTCTTAAGCTGAAGCAATCACAGACAATGCTCTGAGCATACAGCTCCTACAGCTACTGTTGTGACAAAAATGTGTTTGATTCTATAACGGTGGAACATAACCCTTGAGGTCTGAAAACAGCAGCTCAGGATTGTCAAAAAAACATGAGAATGAAGACCTAGGAAATTACTTGTGTGAGGACATCATGGAAAGGTGAGAATAATTGTCAGATTAGTGAACAGAAAACTAGGCTAGGACATGGATTCTACTTTTGTCACCAGTTGTGTGACGTGATATATTCCAGTCTAGTTTTGTTGCAGCACATCTAGAGGTATTCAGAAAGCATGTTGATCTCACACTGGGAAACACAGGGCCTCATGGTGTTGGGTTGACGTGATGATCTCGGAATTCTCTTCTAACCTTAACAATCCTACTATTCTGTGATTCTATATAAAGCATCACTGTCATGCAAAGTTACAAGAGTTTTGAAGAAAGTGAGGAAACCTAGTAACAGATGATGAGGAAAAGGCTGAGATGCTCAGTGCCTATTTTGTCTCAGTATTTAGCAATGGAACAATGTGACAGGAGATGATGTGGACTCTTCTTTCGGGGTACAAAGAAAAGACCATTATTGCCATGTGTGAAGCCCCTTTGTACTATTTTGTATCTGTGAGATTAGTTAGCAAGCAAGCAGAGTTTACATGCAATGTAACCCTTTTCCAACCTCCTACACCAGCGATTCCCATGGTCAAATCTTCATTTGAACCTTCTCTTCTTCTGTTCTTGTCTCTGTGGCAGCACATTCCTTCACTTCAAATTTCCCATAGTTTATGCTTTATTAGGCCTAACATAACCTCAAGTTATTTATCAACTGTCTCTCTGGCATTTCGTTCTGCCACACAACTAGATGTTCCCTGGACACAGGCCTCATGAGCTGGGAGACAGAGAGGGGAAGCAGAATGAGGCTATTGTAGTTGGAAAGACAGTGGTCAGCAACTTACTACACCACTTAGACATAAACAAGTCTATGGGGCTGGATGGGTTGCACCCAAGGGTGCTGAAAGAGTTGGTAGATGTGCTCCCCAAGCCACTTTCCATTACTTACTTGAAATCCTGGCTAGCTGGGGAGGTCCCAAAGGACTGGAAGGTGGCAAACGTAATGCTCATCTACAACAAGGGCAGAAAGTAGGATCCGGGAAACTATAGACCTGTCACTCTGACCTTGGTTCCAGGGAAGGTCATGGAACACTTCATCTCAAGTGCCATCGCACTTCATGTACAGGACAACCAGGGGATCAGCCCCAGTCAACATGGGTTTATTAAAGGCAGGTCTTACCTGACAAACCTGATCTCCTTCTATGACAGGATGACCTGACTATTGGACGAGGCAAAGGCTGTGGATATTGTTTACCTGGACTTTCAAAAAGGCTTTGACACTGTCCCTGATGGAATTCTCCTTGATAAGCTGGCAGCTCACGGCTTGGACAAGCACACAATCTGTTGGATAAAACACTGGTTGAATGGTGGGGCCCAAAGATTGGTGGTTAATGCAGTTAAATCCAGCTGGCAGCCTGTCACCAGTGGTGGGTGTGCCTCGGGGCTCGGTGTGGGACTGTCTCTGCTTAACAACATATTTATTGATGATCTCGATAAGGACACAAAGTGTATCATTACTAAGTTTGCAGGTGACACCAAGTTAGGTGGGAGTGTCCATCTGCCAGAGGGTAGAGAGGCTCTTCAGAAAGACTTGGACAGATTGGAACAATGGGCCAATGTCAGTGGCAGGAGCTTCAATAAGGCCAAGTGCCAGGTCCTGCACTTGGGCCACAACAACTACATGCAATGCTACAGGTTTAGGGAGGTGTGGATGAAGAACCGTTTAGCAGAGAGAGACCTGGGGTTCTAATTGACAGGAAGATGAATGTGCGCAGGTGGCCAGGAAGGCCAGTGGTATTCTGACTTATATTAGAAACAGTGTGGCCAGCAGGAGTAGAGAGATTATTTTCCCCCTGAATCTGGCACTGGTGAGGCCACATCGTGAGTACTGTGTCCAGTTTTGGGCACCTCAATACAAGAGACATGTGGAGGTGCTGGAGCAGGAGCAGAGGAGGGCAATGAAGCTGGTGAAGGGCCTAGAGAATAAACCTTATGAGGAAAGACTGAAAGCGTTGGGGCTCTTTACTTTGAAGAAGAAGCTGAGAGGAGACCTCATCACTCTCTACAGCTACCTGAAAGGATGTTGTGGAGAGGTTGGTGCTGGTCTCTTCTCACAAACAATTAGTGATAGAACAAGAGGGAATGGGTTCAAGTTACAACAGGGTAGGTTTACACTTGACATTAGGAGAAAGTTTTTTTAACAGAAGGGGTGCTCAGGCATTGGAATTGGCTTCCCAGGGAGGTGGCTGAGTCACTGTCCCTGGATGTTGTTTAAAGATCCTTTGGATGAGGTGTTGAGGGATACGGTTTAGGGGTGACCTCGTAAGGCAGTATAGATGGTTGGACTCAATGATCCCAGGGGTCTTTTGGAACTTTCCTATGTCATTAGACCATAATAAAATAATAGTTACACACACACACACACACATATATATATATATAAAAGTATTTATAGTTACATGATTACGAAGTGATTTTACCAATAAGTGGTCATTAGAAGGAGATGTTCCTACAAGCCTTATGATTTCCCGTGGGGATTCAATACTAAACTAAAAAAAAAAGGAGGGACTGAAATTGTAAAACTCTCATTGGAGTAGCAGCAGGCCAAAAACTGCCAGAAGCCTTTGAGAAAAGAATGAAAGAAGAAGAACTAACCTTTTTGTTAAATTTATCAAGGGCTCTGTAAACAGCAACTTTTTGCGTGATCTGAAACCACTCTTTTATTAACTATTACTGACATTTTGAAATATGACAGCTATTCAGTGAGACTATAAATAAGCCTCCTCACCTGCCCTCTCCTCCCCCCCCACCCCTTTGAATCTATTAGATTCAAACCCATCATTTCTGTTTTGCATAATTGACATCATTATCTGTCAGGTTGCTTGGCTCAGGTTTGCAGTCATTACGAGATCTTTAGAAAAAGGGTTGTAATAAGTTCAGAAGGCCAATTGGCTCTACTCTAATCACTGGAGAAGAGAGTGCTGATAGGGGCCTCGGGGAGAAGGTATTGAAGCAGCTAGAGGATTTTTAATGACCAAATCAAGTTAGAAAAATCACCACCTGTGCCTCAGTGAACAGGATAATTTCAGCTTGGAGTGAGGGTGAGTGTAAAATGATTCTGTAATAACTTTTATTTTTCTCACCATTCCTATCCATTTTTTTCTTTCATTTTGTTTTTCTTTCATTTTGTTTCTTTTTCTTACGATGGGTTTGATGACTGGGAATCTACAGAGCAGAGCAGCAGGAAATAGGAAGGAAAATCCAGAATATGTTATTGAAGGAGAAACCTGTAGGAGTTGATTGATGAGTTGCTGGTCAGAACAGATAAATTCAAGAAAACATAAAATATTTCAAAATTACAGTAAAACAGTTTTGTAAGCTAAAAACTTGAAGTATGGCCTTTTTATTTGTAATCAGTGTCCACATGAGATGGTTCAGTCTGATCAGAGATAATTGGACAGGTAACTTAGTCTGGGAATATCTGCTTTTCTTCATTCACTCTAGAGAGAACATGAACGTGTATCTGAGTTATTAAAGCTAATTATTCAACTGTTAAATGCTCACTCCAAGAATTAAACAACTCTCAGTCACTATTAACTCTGGCAGACTCAAGCACATAGTTTCTGCGTTAGACTGGGCATTGTACTAGAATTTGCAGTTATTCAGCTCTGTCTTAAGAAATTGCTAGTCCCTCTTCCATTCTTCAGAGATAGCCATGTGATATTTTTTCAGAAAGACTAGAGCTTACGCTATTTAGTCTCGTGCGCAGATACTGTAGGTTTGAAACCATAAGCACAACTGAAGATAAAACATCTCTTATCAGCACTTGGGAACTTGGACTAAACACCACATTATTTGTATTTGCAAGGCTTCTAGTTAATGTCCAGCACAGGCAGAGAAAATTTCTGTCTGCTTTGGAAGCAAATAAAATGAGCTCATGTCTGCTCAGAGGGTAAGAGTCCATGTAGGTGTATCCTATGTCTGGCTTATAAATTCATCAGAGCAAGAGCAATCTCCCTTTTGTATGTTTGCACAGCCCGCAGCACAGGAAGTGATGGGTTCTGCTGGGGTCTGAAAAGGCAACTCCATGATAAAAACTAAAATTTAGAATGAACGCATTGTCATCCGTACCTTCATTAAATAAATAAATGGAGCGCACTGAAGCCAGGGGGAAAAATATTCAACAGATATTCTTCTAATGGAAAGATAATTTAATTGAAAAATAATCTGTTCACAATATTCTCATATAAACTATTTTATTAAATTTTATTACCAAGAATCGATTTACATTGCATCCTTTAGAAGATATAACAGAGAGGGGAAATATTTCGACTAGATGAATGAATAATACGTGTAGTGAATGAATCTTCCTGTGTTAATATACGTTAGATCAATTGAACTAGGTAATTTAAATAATCTTTTTACACTCAGGCATAAGTAAGGAGAATGACTAAGAACAGATAGTGTCGAGTCTTTATTTTGATTTCTTTCTCTGTGTCAGACTGTTCATTCTCAGTCAAGGGAGGTTACTGTTGAAGGCTTCCTTTTTCCTCTTCCTTTTCTAAGAATTTTTCTCTTTCTTTCCTCACAGGAACCTTGTTCTCATTTTGAAGCCCTGCCATCCACAAGAGGGCTATTTAAGTCAGGGAAACAAGACAGTAGCTCCTTTCCTTTATTAATACTATCAATTTGCGGGTTTATTTTTGTTCAAGAACATGGTTTTAGGCCACCAAAAAGCAAGCTAGACTGTGTGAAAATGCTGTGTAAGTTTACCCACTCAATGAATCAATAATGGCCCCAGCAGTTCTCAGGGCAACCAGGTTTTACTTCTTGCCCAAACCAAAAATATGAATCTAATATCTTCCTGTTTCAGTCTCTAAAGTTGGAGGAATCAAACTATATGCTCCTTGTTCGTTACCTTTACAATCCGTAGCGATTCTATGATTCTGTGATTCCAAGTTGTTGAATTATTAGGAAGATTCAGTTTCCAGAGTTACCAACACGCACCACTTTCTTGCCCTTCCCAATTTTGAGATTTCTGCATATGTTTTGTTAAATTCTGTAATCATAAAATCAACAGTCTGACACTCTTACTCATGTCTGCAGCAAAAGATATGAAACACTGACTAAAATGACCACAGTTCACCTTAACAGAGAAAGCATGTCCTGCTAGTGTGACAGATGCAGTCTTGGCAACACTCATGTGAAGAACAATTTGACTCACAGACATGGAGAAGTGTTCCTGCAAAGCTCAAATGCCTATTTGAATTCCTTGTCTAATTTCTGAATCATCTTGGTTCCGAGGCTCATATTGAGAATTCAATATAAAAAACTCTCTGCACTAACACAGACTATGGGCATGCTGAGATTTGTTCATCACCAGGAACTATTCAAGGGCTCCAGATTAGAATAATTAATCAAGTGAAAATTCCTTTTAATACGTGATTGGATTCAGTTATTGTCTTAAGCTCTGGGGTCAAGGTACACATAAAGCTGTTTCCTTTTTTATACACTTGACAGACTGTTTCTACAGATCCCTCTGAGTTGTGCCTATGTCAACGTATCAAAGTTTAGCTGATAATTCTGTTTGTACTGAGGTTTTTGACTGCAGTTTTTCATTAATATCTACGGTAAAATCTGCCACCCTTTCGGAAGATGGGCATGCTGTTCTGCAAAGTAGTCCATTAGACAAAACACATCACCCTCACTCAGACAGAAAAGTGCCTTGCTGTGTAGTCCCACTGAATTTAATGACCACACTGAATAAGAAAATATCGATACAAGTCAAATGACTAATAGAACATGGCCCATAATTGACAAAGACAAAAAGTAAGCATTTAAATTCTTTCTTTTGCCTCCTTTATTTTAAATGAGCTTTTTCTATAACTTAATTAAAATCTCAGAAATACTTATATCTGCCTGGCAGTTTTGGGGTTTTTTTTTTAGCTTTTAATGAGAGCTATGGCATTCAGTGATGACTTGGGAAACCTACTATATCCTGTCGTTGATGAATTGCCTTTCCTAGCCTTTGACTTCATCAAAGACAATATAAATCTAGTAATGGTAGACTAAAGAATGATTTGTTTTTCATTCAAAAATCAATTTTCTACAGGATTGGACAAATATTCACCATTCTGTTGACAAGCCTGGGCTTCTTAGATGGCCTTTCCTGATACAAGAATATACTGCTAATTGGACATGCTTTAATATTTAACTTTGCCAACAAAAATATGAGCATACTAAAGGAAGTCCAGAAAAGGTATCATAGAATCATAGAATCACTTGTGATTGGAAGGGACCTCAAAAGATCATCTAGTCCAATCCGCCTGCAACAGCAGGATCACCAAGACCAAGTCACATAGAAACTCATCCAGTCGGGTCTTGAATATCTGCAGTGAGGGAGACTCCACAACCTCCCTGGGCAACCTGTTAAAGTGCTCCCCAGTATAGCTCAACCAAATAATTTGGACTGGCAGCTCTCAAGTGTCAGCAATTGAGAATAGAACCCCCTGAGAACTAAAAGTTCACTCTGTTTTCTAAAAGCATCAGCATAAGTTCCTTGTCATTAAACTTCACTTAAAACCCCAAGTCTTTTTAGTACCAAAGCTGGTTATGATCTCAGCTTGTCTTTGGAGTCAGCATATCTTTGCATCATTCTTATGAGATTTGCAGTGTCCGTAACCATGCTTTTCCAAAAAGGAATGTATTCTACTGTTCAGATTATGACTCACTTCACATGGCAAAGATTTGTGGCCTTATGAATAGTTATCTTTTCAGTTTTTACACAAGTTTTATGTGTCATTCTCACAGTAAGAATAAAACAGGGTACTATTTAGGCTAATGCAACCCTGACCACAGGGCTATTGAACTGTTCTGCCAATTTCCATTACAAGTATGTGGGTTTGTAGACCCACTTATAATGTCTTCTTATCACAGCTGTTTTGCTTGCTTTCTGCATTTCTAGCATATGTCAAGAATAGTAAGTTGAACAGTTATCAAGAGCTGTTCTTGTTCAGTCACTGAATTGTTAGAATCATCCTCAATATCGTTTTAGCTTTGGACAGCTGGTCCTGTCTGAATCAGCTTTTGAGCACAGCTAAGTAGCTGTGGGTTTGAAAACTTTCCTAAACATGTTTGAACTTATCTGTGCTGTTCTAGAGTTTACTCTTGTCGACGTGGCCAATTCTGTGACAGATAGTCTCAGTATCAGATAATCACCCTGGAAATGTTTAACTTACTAGTATTTACAGTATTGCTTCCAATTCCCTCTGCAGAGGCGAATGGTTGCAGTTTTGTTGTTGTTATTATTATGTTCTTTTGAAAAAATGCAAAATTGTCTCAGAAGATCAATTGCTTTTATTTTGGTCGTTTTGGGGATTATTTTGTGTTGAGGTTTTTATTACCCGGAGATGAGGTATGGTCTAAGTGTTTAGATTATAAATTCAGGCTTCAGGTACATGATTGGAGATACATAAATTTTCTTTTCGTCCATTAACCTTAATTACTGGCAGGAACACACATAAGGCATCACCAGGCTGATTGGAGGAAGTACATGGAGAATAGAAAGCAATAAACTGTCATGTGAATCTGTATCTAAATGTCACTGAAATAAGAGTTAGGTAGACTTTGAGGTATGAGAAACTTTTTCCTTGAACTCCCTGTGTGAAAACAGGGATAGTGATCTTCCTTAGGCAGATTGTGTGATTATTGACGTCTCACAGGGATTCCTAAAGAAATTACAGCCACATGGAAAACTGAGCTGCATATGCTTCTGTGTGACCATGCTAAGAACAAGGTTGTCCTCTGCCAGCCCAACCACGTTCCCTATTTCACAATTATGTCTGTCTTGATTTCTGGATTAATTTTCATTGTTCCATTCCTTGTGTCAATTCCTGATGTGTTGCATACATTTTCTCCAGTCCTGCATTAAACATTTTCTTTGGCTTTCTGGTTTCCTTCAGCTATATTTCTTTTTCAGTAATCCAACCTGCATAGAGATGTAGTCCTCAGTCAATCAAAGAAAGAAGTAGCAAGGAAGCAGAAATTGGGACCTATCCTGGGTATTTGACTTCTTCTAAGGACCATATCTTATGCTCTGGCCAGACTTATTCTTTTTATGCTTCAACTCATTGGTCTTTGTGCCCTGACACAGTACATAGAAAGTACAAAGGGATGAAAACCTATTGCAGATGGCTGCAGCACCAGAAATAGTTTTTACTGGCACAGATGTTGGTTTGAACCCCTGCTATGAATCAGTCATGAAGTGATGAAAATCAAAAAGCCATGCTTATGAGAAGTGTCTGATAATCAGCTCTTTAGAAGCATTTCTTGGGCAATCAAATTGTGAGAAGATTTCAGTTTGAAGATGTTGGCTTTTTTCTTCAGGTAAATGGTTCAGAGTGTTGCTGGTTCGTCGTGCATCAGAATTTGGCTTGAAATCCTGCTTTTCAGGCTGGAGACATTGTCTCTTGAAATGTCATGTTTTGCATGAAATGCAAAGCCAAAACAAGATCCAGTTGTCACTACAGAACTTTGCAATTCCAGCAAAACATACAGCCAGAACTTCAACATTATGGCCAGAATCCAAGTTCTGCTAACACGTTGTGGCAATGAGAGTTATTCTTCATGTTCTGCTGCCTACAAGATATTTGTGTTCCATTACTCAGAGTTATTGGGTGGAGGGGTGTGAAATGACACAATGTGGGGTTTTGTACCCTGAAATGGGTTATAAATAGAGAATAGGCACCAAACACTATTTTAATTATTATATGAACTTAACCTTGAACTTTTTATGTAGAATAAAGATGACGAATAAAGAAAACAGAGAAGGAAAATAGAGCTTTTCTCCTGCAAGGATAAAGATATGCTATTTATGATCTACTGAAGACTCTAAGAACCCCTGTAAAGTAGCAAAGCTATTGCAAAGGAACCCACTTTCATGATCTATGCTTTCACAGTCTTTATTTGAGTTCGGCGAGGAAGGTATTGGTCATTTCCTTGGTAATTTGTGCTTAGCTCTTACTCTGGCTAGGCTCTTAAGTCCAGAACTGCTGCTAAGGAAATGTAGAAAGAAGGTGTTGAGAAAGAACAAGTACTGGAGGGAGTCCTCTTTCCACTGTACTGTGTTTTCTGCTAGACAGCAGGATGAATGTTTTAGACAGGAAATTAAGAGGCAGGGCAGTGGCCTTCTGGGAAACTAACTAGTAGAAATAACAAACGTTTTCTCACTCTGATCCTAATACAACACAAGAAATGACATCAGCATGTAAGTCCTGGTACAGTACCAGAAATTGTCTCTCACCTTTTCCATCCGTCTCCAGTTTTATTATCAGTGGTAGGATCAAAGGCATCATCAAACCCTTAAGATTTAATGGGGTGGTAGATGAAAAATAAGTAATTTATCACCCTTCTAACTACCAGCTGAGATTTTGATTCCAGTGAGAGCACAGATAATTGGTTACACAGTCTTCTTATTACTGTCAAGGTTGTCTCTATGGGAAAGAAGTTTGGTCTACTCTCTTTAATTTTTTCCATTTTGAATGTAAAATCTTTTTGTATGGTGCAACCTGTTACTGATTCACCTCTATAACAAACAAATTTCTTAGCTTCACATTTAACAACAAATTGCCTTAAAAAGTCATCTACT
The DNA here is from genome assembly GCA_013400115.1 of Rhinopomastus cyanomelas. NCBI lineage: Eukaryota > Metazoa > Chordata > Aves > Bucerotiformes > Rhinopomastidae > Rhinopomastus > Rhinopomastus cyanomelas. The sequence continues at coordinate 8,299 of VXBP01009296.1, read as the reverse complement.
CCCTGGGTGTTTGCGTGATGACATTTAGTCATGAAGACCGTTCTATCTGCATAGTAACCTCAGCTTGAATACCAACAATGCCTTTGTTAGAAAGCTTTATAAACTTTGGCATAAAAACAGGAAAATAATAACAAAATATTTTGTCCAACATTGCATTGTGGAGGGGAGAAAAAAGAAAAAAAGCAATTACCAGAAATGATTGTGTGTTCAGGACCGCTTACTTCATTGGAAAGTAAAATGGGCCATATCCAGCTCACGAAGCGTGTGGAATATATATCAAACATTACAGCCTGACATCTTCTATTGTCCTGGTTGATGAGAGCATGTGTTTGAACAGAAAGGTCATGCCCAGTCATGTGTGCTAAGTGTTTAGCTGGTAATGCAAAGTCAACATATTTTTTGTGTTCCTTCTCTCTTTGTTTGGGCAGTAGAACACAGATGCACTACTGAGGATCAGGATATGGGTTGATTTAAAATCCTCAGCTGCAGAATGTTAAATATTATTTAGTTTCTTATTAATAGAAAACATATTCCTAGTAACATGTAATCTCACAATATTCCTTTATCAGGAGCATTGATTTGTCAGAAATACTTTGGGTGATGTAATTCCCGGCCCCATAAAATTCTGTGACCAGAGGCAGCAAGTATTTCTGTACTTTATATATATCTACATGTCTGGTTTTGAAGTGCCTGCATCTGCATCCATGTGTACATTTGTGTCACTTGTGCAAACAAAGGTTCAAAAGCAAGAATAGTGAAGGTGAATAACACTTCCTCCAAATGATGGTAGGTAAGAAATTAGGGAAACAGCTGTTTTACCACTCATACATGAAACCAAGCACTTCTAGTAATACAACCATTATGGCAGTACAGCCTTCCTCCCCAGCAGTGGGCAAAACTGAAATTTGAGATACTGTGATCAAATGGAGAAGCCATTTGATTTGTGATTGGAGCAGAAATTCCGTTTCTCCAATAATTATTGCTAGATCCAATGAACTATGACTTTATGCAATTCCACTTCTGTGACTGATGGCTGAAAAATGACATGTCCTTATTTCCCCTTCTGTGATTTGATCATCTCATGGACTCAAAAGGTGCATCTAGACTGTTGTTTATCGTGTAGTCAGACAATCCTTAGTGTACTTAGGTTCCTAAAATTTGAATGATAACAACTCTGACAATTTCTGGATGTTGGATCTCATGGCATAGCAATGCTGATTGGAGTGTGGTGGAGACACAGGGTTCTGTGGAATCATTGTTGTAAGAGCAAGGAGAGTTGGAACATTTTAACATGTGAATTAATGTTGATAGTCAGCTTAAATATGGTGATTAGCACAAGTTGGGGGGTCTTTGTCTAAGGATAACCACCTGCAGAAGAAACAAGAGGTAGCAACAACATTACCTTGAATACAGCAGGGACAGCTGTGGTGGCCAATGAGATTGTGGCACAGGTTGTTTTGGTGTTTAAACGAACCAACCAATGTTGAGCAAGAGTATAAGTTTCTGAAGTTTTAACAATAAAATGGCTTCTACTTGAAAATCATATTGATTTGTGGAGAGTCCAAAAGGTAAAGCCCTTAAGAAAGGCAACTAAGGTAATAGAGGAGGACCTTTGATCTGGGCAATTGTGATCAGTTTAAATTTGAATTCAAATCTTTAAAGAAAACGTTCACTTAATCAATTTATTAAGAAGTTTTTCCCCAAGGAAAGGCATTAGAAAATGTCTTTCACACTCAGATCTGTTTGGGTAATAAACTCTTCTCTTTATATTCTGTCAATCATCATCTATCATTTTAATGTTTTCCCTAGAAAAACAAGAGAATGGAATTTATTATTTTCTATATTACATGGCGGGGAACAGTGTTGTGTTCTGTGCATGCAGTTACAGTAGCTATACAAATGTTTGAAAGACTTAATATGGCATAAAGTGATCTAAAATGGCTTGTCCACTAGATACAAAAAACAAGTTTTCATCCATAAAGACCACTAAGTTTATATCATGTCTCATACAGAAGATTTGTGTCCAAAGGAAACATTTCATCTCACAGATTTGTTTTAAAGAGTAACAAACACAATACAGTTTAATGAGATATTTTTGTGATAAATGAATCACAATCAAATAATTTTTAACAATACAGAATTTAATTGGGTGCAAAAGATAAGCAATTATACAGCACTGGGCACGTGGGGGAGACACACAGCTCCACCCGAAACGTGCGCCGAGTGTCCCAAACTTCTATGTTTTATTTCCTACTCTAATACGTATTCAATACTACTTCTTAAAATTAAGCTTAAGCTTAAGCTTAAGCTAATCACTTCAGGTAAAAAGGCATGATGTACGCTCTCTCCTAAGTTTTGCTTCCATGGGGGGGTAGTCAGGGAAGGCAGAGTCTCTCTGCTGTGGAGGAATGTGCTTTTGTTATCTCCTGCATACCACTGTGTAGATAACAGCAGGACCAGTTGTAACTGGCATAGGGGGTGCTTGTCTGCTCCCAAATCTATAGAAGGATGCTCTGACCACAAAGTAGGTTTAACCACCCCCCCTTCAGTCTGTTTCACAATCCTTTACTCTTCCATAATGACACGAATCATCCATACAACATCTATCACATTTTCATTACAAGAAAAGCAGGGGAAGAAAAAAAGAATGGATATGTCTGAAGCAGCTCTGGTTACACCAATCTTTAGAAAAGGGAAAGAAGGAAGACCCAGGTAACTACAGACCAGTCAGCCTCACCTCCATCNAGAGCTGGGCAGAGAAAAAATCTAATGAGCTCTAACAAGAGTAAGTGCAGAGTCTTACATCTGGGCAAGAACAACCCCAGGTACCAGTATAGGCTGGGGACTGACCAGTTGGAGTGTAGTGTAGGGGAAAGAGACTTGGGGGTCCTGGTGGACAGCAGGATGACTATGAGCTAGCACTCTGAGAAAAGCAGCTCATGTTACTAATGTAGACTCTGCTATTAGAATGTTAGTGAAACATCAGCCACGACTGAAAGAGAAAGAATGAGAAAGCAAGTTCACTGGTTGAGAAATATTGTCTGTAGGCTCAAGGAAAGCTCTGCTATATAGAAATCTGTGTAGCCTCTTGCTTTGGAGGAAAAGATGTATACAGACCTTTTAAAGATTGATAGATCAAAGAATAAGTGACAGCTAAGCTCTGGCATTTTTTTCTCATTTCTTCGTGTGCCAAACCTTCAGGCGCCGTCTCTAAGCACTTGTGAGTTAAGCCACCTATAGTATGTTTGTCATACATGATCATCGTCTTAGAGTCCTACATGAAAAATGAGGAGAGAAATGCTTATATAGTTGAAAAAAATCTTTGGTAATACTGGCTGGAAGATTTCTTATCTTGGAAAAGTAAGTAACAACTTTAATCTTTATTTCCCCAGAAGCATTACCTTAGCATTGAAGACTTTGCCCTGCCTATATGAAGCACTGTAGGATTTTGTGTCAAGTCTTCTATAACAGTTATGCACATGTCAGTATGGTTTGCATTTTATTGTAGACTATTTGGAAAAGTTTTCTGTAAAAGTATAGAATATGGTTAGTTTGAATCTGTTTGAACAGAAGGATTAGGCATGATCAGCTCCACAGGTCCTTTCTAACCTCAGCCCTTCTTTGTTATTTTGCTCCAAACACACAAATACAATTGTACTTAGCAGTGTGCTCTTGTAAGTCTTCATTCTCTAGCATCACTGTTCAGTCCTTCACCTGAAGTTTCTAAGGGTAGCAGGCACACAGCCTCACAAAGAATGAAAGCAAAGGAAGAAGGAAAAGCCCTTGATGGCAGGACAAAATAGAGATTTAGCATCAACCAATCCAGTTTCACCTTAATGAAGTTAATCCCACCACTAAAACAAACTTCTGGCAAACATGGGACACAACTTACGAACACAGGTCTATTGGTCACATAGCTGTGCTGAATGCAGATAGATACAGCACGGACTGAGCAAAGTGGTTAAGGAGACAATAAACACTACCTAGCAACCAACTTGCTGCTGAAAATTAACTGCTGCCTCACAGACCACAAAATGCACACCCTAAGCCACTATATATAAGAGAACTAAGATGATTGACTTTCTTCTATTCAGCAGTGGAGTTTTGGGACATACTGATCATGTTATTTGTTTTATCAGAACATGCACCAATTAAGACATTTCTTACTGTGCTATGGGGCCTTATAGCTATTTTACCAAGCACTGTAAGGGCCCATTACACTAACACTGAAGACATTAGTGAAGTCTTCAATGCTATAAAAGTATCAGCAGAACAGACTAAAGTTTAATATAGGGAAAGCTCAAATAATTTTGGGCAGATTGGTGTACCCCTAAAGCATGATGCCCAGCCATCCACTAATTGTAATGAAGGCCTTGAGGATAAGAGAGAAAACTAGGAGCATAAAGTTTAGCACATGACATCTATCTCCACCAATGAGTTTTCTCTTACCAATTTATCTTACCCCTTGTTTATTAACAAAGCCTCATGTCATGTTAACTTTCCATTTACATAGAGGAAAATACACAGAGACAAATGCATTCATAAGAGCTGGAAAGTTTTCAAGCGACCAGCACTTAGGTCTGTGCCCATATAACACCTGCTATAATAAATAATGGACACACCTCCACAAATGCTAAATTCTGTCCCAAGACAAATAACAATTTATTTTAGTTATTCTGTGTTTTGTTTAAAAATCATTGTTATCAACTTTACTCACAGTGTCAGTCATATAACTTAATCCTCAGTAGAGAGGAATAAACAAAGATAAAGTAAATTAACATCAGCTGTCAATTTAAGGCACAATTTGAATTGAACCTAGCCAGGGAGGTCAAAGGCAACACCAAGAATTTCTACAGGTATATGAATGGTAAGAAGTCGTCTAGGGAAGGTGTGGGCCCCCTCAGAAAGGAAACTGGTGATGTGGTCACAAGTGACACGGAAAAGACTGAGGTTCTCAATGACTTCTTTACCTCAGTCTTCACCGCAAAGGCCTCCAGCCACACTCCTGGAGTCATGGAAAACATCAGCAGGGACAGCAAGGAAGAACTGCCCATCATAAGTGAAGAGCTGGTTCATGATCACCTGAAGAACCTGGAAGTGTTCAAGTCCACGGGACCCGATGGGATACATCCAAGGGTACTGAGAGAACAGGCAGATGAGGTTGCTAGACCCCTCTCTATTATATTCCAAAAGTCATGGCTCTACAGCAGGATCTGGACAGGCTGGAGCGATGGGCTGAGCTCAGTTGTATGAGGTTGAACAAGGCCAAGTGCCGGGTCATGCACTTTGGTCACAACAACCCCCAGCAACGCTACAGGCTTGGAGAAGAGCGGCTGGAGAGCTGCCTGGTGGAGAAGGGCCTGGGGGTGTTGATTGACAGCCAGTTGAACATGAGCCAGCAGTGTGCTCAGGTGGCCAAGAAGGCCAATGGTATCAGANCAGGTGGCCAAGAAGGCCAATGGCATCCCGGCCTGTATCAGAAACCAGTGGGAGCAGGAAGGTGATTGTGCCTTTACACTAAGCACTTGTGAGACTGCACCTTGAGTACTGTGTCCAGTTTTGGTCACCACAGTACAGGAAGGACATTGAGGTGCTGGAACGAATCCAGAGAAGGTCAACCAAGTTGGCGAAGGGGCTGGAAGACATGCCCTATGAGGAGAGGCTGAGGGAGCTGGGGTTGTTTAGTCTGGAGAACAGAAGACTGTAAGGAGACCTTCTGTGATTCTGTGGTTCAACAAGACCAAGTGTAAGGTCCTGCATCTGGGTTGAGGCAATCCTAAGCACAAATACAGGCTGGGCAGTGACTGGCTGTATAGTAGCCCTGAGGAGAAGGACTTGGGTGTACTTGAGGACCAAAAGCTCAACATGAACCAGCAGTGTGTACTTGCAGCCCAGAAGGCAAACCGGATCCTAGGCTGCATCAGAAGAAGTGTGGCCAGCACACTGAGGGAGATGATTCTCCCCCTGTACTCTGCTCTGGTGAGACCCCACCTGGAGCACTGTGTCCAGTTCTGGAGCCTTTATTACAAGAAAGATGTGGACATGCTGGAGTGAGTGCAGTGGAGGGCCACGAGGATGATCAGATGGCTGGAGCAGCGCTCCTATGAGGACAGACTGAGGGAATTGGGGCTGTTGGGTCTGGAGAAGAGGAGGCTCCCAGGTGACCTTCTTGTGGCCTTCCAGTATCTGAAGGGGGCCTACAAAAAGGCTGGGGAGGGACTATTTAGGATGGTGCGTAGTGACAGGACTAGGGGGAATGAAGCAAAGCTGGAGATTGGTGGATTTAGAGTAGATGTGAGGAGGAAGCTCTTGACCATGAGAGTGGTGAGAGCCCAGGCAGGTGGTTGGGGCCCTATCCTTGGAGGTGTTTAAGGCCAGGTTGGCCTCTTGACTTGCCAACCCAACACAGATTCTATAACTTCTCTAGTGAAGAGATCCTGCTGTGGCAGGGAGATTGGACTAGATGATCTTTCGAGGTCCTTTCCAATCCCTAGTGAATCTGTGATTCTATGATTCTATTTCTACCCACGAAGAAATTTCTACTTCACATTTATTTATTCTACAATGGGTAGCAAAGAGTAAAATAAATTATGTATCTTCTGTTTCCATACACTGAGATCTTTATTAGCACTAAGCTAATGGCCTAGTCAGCCCAGAGGGGTGCCAAGAAGTTTGAACAAGATCAGAATAAGCAAAATAGTAGCTACCAAAAGGGAGCTGGAAAAAAGGTCTTAGACTTCCTGTAAATTTTTCATTTCTTAACCATTACCCTTATTTTAATTAATGTTGACAATATTGCAGAGAAAACTTTTAAAAAATCTGGAATCTCCTTTGCATATAGTGATTCCCATTTTCCAGAACTACATTCAGCACTTGTGGGCCACCATAGTGCAGCTGGGTAATGTGAAAGTAGTCTTTCCTCCACCACAACACAGAAAAAAGGTCTCTCATGCACACAAAGTAGTAGAGTAAAAAGAAAACCCTACAGAAGCCTGAGTAGCAAGGAAGGATTCTACTTTACTAGATTCAAAAGTTCACAGTTTTTTCCAGTTTCTCAAAGATACTTAACTGGTTGCAGTTCCCACAGCATCTGAGAGCATCATGATCTTCTCATATTTACCTTAATCACAAGGCTGTAAGATACAAAAATGTAATTTTGCCTGTTTCATTGGTAGTTGGTTTTTTTTTACACAAAGCAAACAGATATAGTTAATGATGAAGAACAATTGATTAAAATATATGCTTTCCTTTTTTTTTTTAATTTTTGTTAGATATTGCTGTTTTCTACAGAAACACAGATTTTACACTAAAATTGTTGATGGAAAGATATCTGAAATCCAGGAAGAAATGTCTCTACACTGTAGCTACATCTATACCAATAAACTCTGTGTACCCTGAAGCACTAAGAGACATTGAGATCAGCTGGCAAGGAGACCTGCATCTATGCTAATGAACTGTCAGTCAGCAGAAGAGCTCAACGGCTTGGAAATTGTCTGCTAAGATCCCTGAATAGTTTAACTGCTAAGTCTTAGTCAAGAATCCTTTGAGATGGGGCATCTGCACTGGGCCAAAATAACACTGTTAAAAACTTCTGAAATATTACTTGTGCTGCGGTATTACTCAGCATGGTCTGAAAGAAACCTACTGCTTTGGGAGTAATCCAGCTTCACTTTGTCTACATCATAGAATCGTTGAATCATGGAATCATTAGGGATTGGAAAAGGACGTGAAAAGATCATCTAGTCCAATTCTCACCCAGACCAAGGTGGCAAATGTAACACCCATGTACAAGAAGGGCAGAAAGGAATCATAGAATCATAGAATCACTACGGATTGGAAGAGACCTCGGAAGATCATCTAGTCCAATCTCACTGCAACAGCAGGATCACCTAAACCAAGTCACACAGGAACTCATCCAGTCGGGTCTTGAATATCTGCAGTGAGGGAGACTCCACAACCTACCTGGTCATCCTGTTGCAGTGCTCCGTCATCCTCACCATGAAGAAGTTCCTCCTCAGGTTGATGTGGAATCTCCTGTGTTCCAGCTTGCAAACATTGCCCCTCGTCCTATCACTACATGACACCTAGAACAGCCCAGTGCCATCATCCTGACACCCACCCCTCAAATATTTGTAGACATTCATGAGGTCACCCCTCAGTCTCCTCTTCTCCAAGCTCAAGAGACCCAGCTCCCTCAACCTCTCCTCGTAAGGGAGGTGCTCCACCTCCTTTATCATCTTCGTTGCCATACGCAGAACTCTCTTCAGAAGCGCCACATCCCTCTTGAACTGAGGAGCCC